>JAOUQZ010000010.1:4818931-4831796 GCA_028564935.1 Neosilurus hyrtlii | reverse complement strand
TAGGGTGTTGATCTCCTTAGGCCACACCCTCCCTCGCTACACAAATACACATCATCTGATATGCATTAAATCCAATAAGCATTCAAGTTTATACAGCTTGCCTAATAATTGTGCACACAGTGTATGTGTGTGTGTGTGTGTGTGTGTGTGTGTGTGTGTATATGTGTGTATGTATATATATATACACTCCTTTACATATTTTTTTCATGCAGAATGCATTTACTTTAGTTCCATAACTTCACTTTTGCAATGTAAGACTGAAACTGAAGTAATTCTTTTAGAAAAATGTGTTCCACAAAGGCCTTTAACATAACACACACATGGTCGCACTGTTTAAGGATTCTTGTCAGGCTTTGGTCTAGAAAGAATTGTAACTCTTCTTTCCAATATTATAAAGAAGGGAGCAGTATATCAAGCCCTGCAAACAGTAAAATAAGAAACACGAGATTAGCTACTTGCTGAACATAATAAATCTGCCAGCGGTCAGTGTAGAGCAACGTCACTGTAGTTTGCGTGCCCGAATTTTTCTTTGGAGGTATAAAGGCATTCTGTTGGTGTCATCTTAGCAGAGTTCATTAACTTTCATATCCAGCCTCATCCTTTCTAAAGTGGGCTATTAAGTCCTCGCATCTGGGTAACTGATCAACTAATCGGTGCTTGATTTATGTGCTAGGATAAGCAAGGATTTAGCACAAGCTTATAAGGCATTGATTACTGACATGGCTAATTGGCTAAACCCATCGGTACACTGAGACAGGCTTATTGGAGATGTCAAATCAGGCACTTCATTTGCATTCATGATGTACAGCGTCCATTCTGGCTCCTGCCAATGCAGCATAAACTAACACAAATTGCAGTGAAAATGGGGCTGAGGTTTCAGTCTGCCTTCTCAATCTTAGGACTGACCATCTGTCCTTGCAAGAGCGTTGCCTAATCAGAGGCAGGGGTAAATTTGTAATTGCTCATCCAGATGTTGAATCGAGAAAAAAAAAGATATCTTAGCACACTTAGTGAATAAACACGGCAGCTCTGACTTGGAATTTGCCCATCAGTCTCTCCAAGAAATCTTTCTTTTTTTCCATCCTTATTTTCTTTTTATTTCTGAAAATAAATTGTTCTTAGCAGGATGCCAAGACACACTGTGATTGGAAATCAATAATCTTTACGTTTGAGATATCCACGCAGCAGATAACATTGTACCATTTCTCCAATCACTGAGTTTGTGCTTTTTTGTGAGCTGCAGTACAGTTGGTAGTTTGGGATTAATACAATTCTAATAGAGAAACTTTGCAGGCAGTTTTCATGACTAAGCTCAAATCATTGCTGGGTCTGCTTAATTATGCTGCAAAAATATATGCAAATTTAAAGTGCTCTCATGTAGAAAGGCTGTGATTGACACGGTTCTGTTGGTGTAAGGGAAAATAGACTACAGCACAGTGTGAACCCCATGGCTTTTTCTTTTTTTTTTACCTTATTTACTTATTGATAGGTTTGTCCCCTGATATTAAACTTGTTGAGGTGAGATGACTACTGAAGTCATGAAATAATCCTGGCAGTCCTCTTAAGTACATTTAAAAAAAAAAAAGAAATATATTATACATTATATTCTGTCAAGCATTATTTAAACACTTTTCTTTTGATTTAATTTCAGTTTAAAGACTTTTATTATGAGAGATCAAATAAAACGAAGCAGAATTAAATTTAAAAGAGATGTTAAATAACGAAAAGTAAATCTTTGTGTAACTTCACTGGTGGGAATTAACTGGTCGCTCTCAGCTCCTGTTGAAACTCTTAATGAGTTTAAATTTCTTTTTTTTTATTTAAAGGGCAGGTACACTTGATGGATAAACCTGCCACAGTGTATAAATAAAAGATTCTGCTGTTATTAAGTTTAAAATAAAATTATATAGGGTTTTACAGTGTTCAATTAAAACAATATAAAAGTAGATTGTTTCAATAAAGTTAAGTAGTTTTATGTAATTCCCAATTAACTTTATATTTAATAATACCCAATTAAAAATGATTTGGTTTGATGAATAATTATGCAGGTACTGATTTGAGGAGGAGCAGCATGGTCATGTAGTGGTTAGCATTTCTGCCTCACAGCAAGAATGTTCTGGGTTCAAGTCCATTTCTGTGTGAAGTTTGCGTGTTCTCCCCATGCTTGTGTAGGTGTTCTTCGGGTACTCCAGTTTCCTCCCACAGTCCAAGGACATGCTTATTAGGCTAACATGCTCTTCCAAATTGTGCCTAGGCATGAATGTGGATGTAAAGGTTATGTGTGTGTTGGCCTGCAATGGATTGTTTCTGCTACATGGTTTGTATTTTTATCTAGTTTCACCTAAATGAGGATGGGTTTCCCTCTTTAGTCTGGTTCCTCTCAAGTCACGAGGTTTCTTCCTCGTGTCAGTTGAGGGAGTTTTTCCCTTCCACCGTCACTGCGTGCTTGCTCATTAAGGGTGTGTAGAATTTGTAGAAGAAATGTTTAAATATTTTTTTAAATTTTGTTTTTACTATGTAAATCTGATTCAACTCAGCTGTATTCACTTGCACCTTGATTATTTTGGGTATCTATACTTTGGATCTTTTCAACAGTTAAAGGTATAAATCTGTTTTTAAAATTTGGCAGCAGTGCAGTGAACTTATTAGTAATCCTTTTGAAAAAAAAAAAGTCTATTTATTTTTAAGTAGTCTAATTTTTTAAAGGAAGCTATCCACTGCTGTCACGACATGCTGAATAACACAAATAGTTCAACTTGTCATATTCTTTCGTGATTCAAGTTTCATGGAGAAATAGTTTCTTTCATCAATATATTGAGCAAAGAGGGCGTTAAAACACAAAAAAGGCCACGACTCAACACTAGAGTAGAAATTTGAGCACAATTTTCTATCCGGATAAGGATACATAGGCTATGGCAATATAGCTTCTATTACAATTTCCCAGTATAACTCAATTTTGTAAATTCATAGAAGAAATAAGCAAATAAATAAATAAATAAACAACTTTAGTTTAGATTAAAAACAATAAGGAATGTAAGAAAATCAAGAAGGTCCTAGGTGTCAGTGTGAGCGTAAATGGTTAGTGTGTGTGTGTGTGCTGCCCTGTGATAGACTGGCAAGCTATTCTGGGTGTACCCCGCCTTTGCCCAGAGAGTCCCTGTGGCCCTAAATAGGTTAAAGTGGTTTGTGAGGTGTATTGTAAAAATCTGTAGAAATTAATATTTAAATTAATAAAAGGACTATAGACAGATAAAAAGTAACTAAACATGATGCCTACCATACAGTACATGGGATAGATATTTTAACAGTTTTTGGAGGCAAACAGTTTTTAAATCCAAAATAATAATACTAACAGTAAGAGTGCTTAATTCGATGCATTCATCATCATTGTGCTAAATATAATATAAATTTTTTAAACAATATGTTTACCTGTAATTTGGCTGTGGAAAAAAGCGACCTCTAATGCTTCTCAAACTGCTCCACATCTGCGGTGTGCACCCTGGGCAGGTTAGCGGCAGCGAGCAGTCCGTCATTCAGATCAACAGTGGCAGCCGCATCCCAAATAACCATCTAAATGACGGGAAATATTGCCATAAGGAGTGTGACTTGCAACACAACTAAATAAACGGCAGAGAATAATAAGAAAGGACAGAGTGTTTTATAGTCTTATGATATATATTGTCATATTTAACAGCCCTCCTCCAACTCCTTCGTGGTTCAGGTGCTGGAACTAAGAACATCACAACAAAAGTTACATGCACATCTGTATGGTTAACAGTCTCCCTTGATGAGATCGAAAATCACTGTTTATACACACACACAAACACACACACACACACACACACATATATAGTGTGTGTGTATAGATAGATAGATATAGATATATATATCATATTCCTTTACAATGGCAAGACATGCAGTCTATTGAGTGAAAGGAACATTTTTGAAAGCCCAGTAGACTGATGTTTAATACCATTCCATTTTACAAAGCTCCATGCATTAACATTCATTCATTCATTTTCTAAGCTTAATCCAAATTAGGGTCGTAGGGAGGCTGGCGCCCATCTCAGCCGACCCTGGGCGAGGGCGGGGAACACCCTGGACAGCTCGACAGGCCATCACAGGGACAACACTCACACAACCATTCACACTGACTCTCACACCTAGGGGCGATTTGGAACAGCCAATTAGCCTACTGTGCATGTTTTTGGACTGTGGGAGGAAATGAGAGTACCCAGAGGAAACCCACACAAGCACGAGGAGAACATGCAAACTCCACACAGAAACGCTCGAGCTGGAAATTGAACCCTGGCCTTCTTGCTGTGAGGCGGATGTGCTAACCACTACGCCACTGTGCCGCCCCATGCATTAACATGATATATAAAATGCCAAAAGCAATCCTTCTATGTGAAAGTTAACCTGCGATTATAGGTTCCTTCACCATATTACTGAGGATTGGTTCTGGGTGCACATTTGAGCATAAGGCCAAGTGTGAAAACACTCTTAATCATTAATTAACATCATCATACATTAAAGAATCTAAACCCAAGGTCTCATTGTGAAGCTCTTGACAAACAAAGCCTCTGCTTCCTTATTGATATTCTGCTACGTCTCCTCCTTACAGACACATTTTCATTAATTAACATAACACTCAAATAAACAGAGGACTGCAAGTTAAAAAAAAAGGAACATTTAAAATCCAGATAAGGGGGTTGCACTTATTTATATACCTCTGTGTGGTAGATGGGAAACAAGGAAGCTTAATAATGTATTGTCTCATTGTGTTTTGTTTGACTGAAGTCTTGCTAGCCAGTGTTGTATCAAACACATTTATCCCTCCTTTAATTCCGTTCAGCTGCTGATGCAGAACAGTGCTCAAGCTCAATACAAGGTCCCATTTTACCTCCTGTCATCTCCACTTCTTCTCAAGGGTATAGTCGTGTTTGCTAAGCGTGTACTGCCTCCGCAAAAACGCCTGCAAATACCTGTTCACCTGACAGAGACTCTGTGACTTTACACACTACATGTGATTATGAGTCTACTGAGATGCGTCATGTCTGAGAGTATTGAGCCATCAGTGAACAGTGATCCGAACCGATTTTTCCAATTTATTTTTATTTTTTTGCTTTCGTTCAGGATGCAGATATGCAGAGACAAATCTGTCTGTTCCAAAGCGCACACACGCATTAACATGTGTTTAAAATAACACACAATTTGTCATTTAGTGTGAACTTTTGCCCAGAGCTCTTTTCTAATGCAATTAAATTTAGGAGCGGGATGATTGTGTTCCTGCCTGTAGTTATTTAGTATTTTTCAGCTTACTTCTGGAAGAAACTGTTGTCTCACACTTTGAATTAAACATCATTAAAATGCATTAACACAGCCTCTCTTTTGCAGAGAGGTTTATTAAATGATGAAAATTGCAAGAAACTGACATACTTTACTCATGCAAATGGGGAAATATACAATTTACATCTCACCCATCTGTGAAGGATGAGGGGAAATAAATAATCTCCCTGACTGGATTTTTACTGATTTTTACAGAGCCCTGAAGACCAAGAATTTTTTTTTCTATTATTTTGTGTACACACTGTGGCTATGAGATACTAAATTGAGGTCACCAAATCATAATGCGTACACAAGTTGATTTATTCATGCTCTTAGTTTACTATTTCGAGTTCTCAAATTAATAAAATCGTGCCTATCATTTACATGCTCCTCTAAAGATCACATTCCCATAGAGTGTTGTAGGTTACTGGAAGCCGTGTGCATAATAATGAACTGAGTTTGCCAGTGATAAATGTTTATGCACCCCTCATACTTTATGTTCACCAGGCCATAGGAGGCAGGGGCTCTCAGGATTTCTCCATAATGCAACCTGAGGAAAATTGCATGTACATAACATTCATTAAAGAATCGTTAGCTATAACAAAGACTTATAAACTACACCTGAGCTGTAGCCCAGCATTAGGGAGTTACTGAGTAGCAATAAGTAGCAAGAAGCTCCTGGGTTCGAATTCCTGGCTTGACGAGGGTGTTTCTATGTGGAGTTTGCATTTTCTCATGCTCGCCTTGGTTTCCTCCAGATACTCTGCTTTCCTCCCACATTCAAAGACCTGGACATTAGGCTAATTGGTTGTTCTAAATTGTACCTGTGTGAGTGTGAATGGTTGTGTGTGTATGTGTATGTGCCCAGTTTTGGCTGAGATAGGCTCCAGCCTCCCCATGAACATAGAAGGATTAAGCACTTTAGTAAACGATGTTTGTTGAATGAATGTATGATTGTTTAGTTTTTTACCTGGAAAATATCTTGGGCATGTTTTCTTTAGAGGGGTGCACAAATTAATGCAACATCAGTCCATGCCCGCTTTTTAAAGTGTGCTTGAGTGTTACGACTCTAGGCATGCACGGAGACATGTTAAATTTCTGATTGGCAGTTCCAGCCTGGTAGTGACGTGAATTCGTTGGATTGGCTGGGCTACGTCACTAACCTGTTTGGAATAACACATTATTGCCCAGTGCTGAGCCGCACAAATAATAAGCTCTGAAATTGGGGAACAAATTTATTTGTGTTCCTAAACCAACTGACAACAGGAAAGCCCAGTTGGCAAAACGTTAGCTGCATAAGCCATTGTGGATTTTCCGTCACACACATCACTGAGAGCATTCATGTCCTCAGAGTCACTAGAATGAAAGTTTCACTCTACAAGAGTTGTCAACTCCACCCAATGTGTTGACGTCATTTTCAGAGAAAAACAACTGTGAACCCCTGCAGTTCAGCACACCCCTAGTAATCCACAGGATACAATTACCCATCTTTGGGCTTTTTATACCCATGTATTTTAAGAAAAGCATCTGTAACACTTAAATGTATTAGAAACACACAAATTGTGCTGTAAGGATGACAGATAATTGTATTCTAAGTAAATAGTGATTCTGTAGTACAACTTTTCATACTTTTTACTTATGGCCATGTTAAATATACCATCTTTGGACTGTCTTGAGCAGCAATTAAAAGACTAGGTCTTCCCAGAGGGCATTAAAAATCTTTGTTTGTAATTTTACCTATAAAAAAGAGGTTTGTAACATAGCAATTGTAATAGCTTACAGATCAAACCTTGCTATAGTTTTGCACTAATGTTGGTTTGTGTGTTTATGCTATAGCCCTGCAGGTTATATTATGTGTAGGAAGAGACTGCCTCTTGGCTGGGGACTCGTGCTCCAGTGATGAAACCTGCAGTCCACGCCTCAGGACCCTGCGTCAGTGTGTGGCTGGAGATGGCAGTGTGAAGCTGGGCCCTGGTGCACGCAGCCAGTGTGCCAATGCTGTGTCCGCATTGCTGTCTAGCCCACTGCATGGCTGCCAGTGCCGGCGTGGCATGAAGAGAGAGAAGAACTGCTTGAGTATATACTGGAGTCTGTACCAGTCTGGCATACATGGTGAGATGCTGTTTATTGCCAGTGATTTCTGTAGTGGGGGATCACAGTGCTTTACTGTAAATAACTGCACAGTTCTCAGAATAATAGGCAACTTGCTATATATTGATTGTTACAATTCAATATAAGGCACATAAAAACATAACACATATAAAATTAAACTGGTATGCACCATTTAAGTATGACAGCTCATGGTACTGACTCAGATGTCACCCATGGGCTGTTTAGATTATTGTGAAATATCACAGGAGTACTCTGTTTGTTAATGTTTCTTTCTAGAAATCCCAAGGCCAATATGCCATGCTGAAATGCACATATTTTTGGTTTAAAATATCCACTTGCACCTCACAGCAAGAAGGTCCTGGGTTCGAGTCCCAGGCTCAGAGTTTCTTTGTGGAGTTAGCATGTTCTCTGTGTACTTTTTATGGGTTACCTGTACCTGTACCTAGGCGCTAGTTTAATTGTAAAACCAGCAGGAAAAATGTGTGGCAGTGGGGATTGGGGGGGTGGGGGGGGGGGCTTGGTGGGTGGGGGGTTGGGGTTTGGGAGAGAGCAGCATCTTCCCTTCCTCCACCTTCATGGCTGAAGTGCTCTCCAGGCACTGCAATGTGTGGTAGCCCACTGAGTATGTGCTCACTGTTTACGTGGGTGTGTGCTGACTTTGGATGGGTTAAATGCAGAGCCAAAATAACCGGTGTGGGATTAATATAGTATTAACAAAAATTTGTTAATAATTATATTCAAATATTATAAATTATTTTGTAAGAACAGCAAAATGAGTAATATAAGTGTGTATTTGTGTGTGAAAGGTGTATAAATCTGATATCCCCTACACACACACATATATGTAAGTTTAAGGGTATAAAATGTTGTATTTTTCTGAAGAGTGCTTAGGTATTAAGTGCTATCATGTCTCTTTTAGGGCTCAACCTGGTGGAGAACTATCCATATGAGACAGTGGAAAAGGGATATGACTACGTCCGTCTAGCCTCAATCACGGCAGGTAAGCTTATTCTTTAAGAAGCTTATTATTCCTTCAGGAGAATATACACGCTTAACCTCCCATGATTACAGGAGGAGGTAATATGGCAGCAAACTTGAGAAGAAAGACAAGGGAACTCATTTTAATGCAAATAAACATTCATTTGTTTCTGCACTTACTTGCCCTCTATTTGCTCGGCACTGAGGTTTGCGGTCAAGTTCCTTGTGTATTATTTATTTCAGTGCAAAACCACAAAGTGTGAAAAGAAAATGAGTATTGACATATTTCTTAACTTACATTTGGATCAGTAAACAACCACGGGTGAGAGTGTTTGCTGAGAAACTGAGAAAAATGAATGAAAGGAATACTTGATGAATAAGTATTTCATCAGGATGCCATTGCTTCTGCTTGGCAGCAACACTGACAATAGATCACATAAATTCTGTATTAAAAGCATCTGGGAGGCTTTTTCAAGAAAATAGGCTAGCATTATCAGAGGTACAGCTTTAAGAGAAGGTCAGCCAAGACCATAGCCAGTCCTTCATTCTCTATGTATGAAAACAGATGAACTAGGTAATTGTGAGCCATAGAATTTACATTTATTTATTTTGCAGATTTTTTTACCCACTACAACCTATCCACATGGCAGAATGATGCTTAGCTTGCTCAGAGTTTGACCAGAAATGGGTTTGACTTGTCAAAATCAGCTATTACTCAAATGTAAAGCCCCATAAGAACAAGTGTGGGAAGGAATAATAATCTGAGCTGCAAAATCAGATTGACACATTAACTAGCATCAGGTGGAGGTGGAGATCATTTTGAGGCATATAATTGGTGCTAGGCAGGAGAACATGGGCAATTACTGAAACTGGGTAGAAAAAATATGGGTTCTTAGTGTCACTGCTTTTGCAGAGTAGAAGTTAAAAGCTCATATTTTCATTTGGTGTTGCATTATACTGTTCGGTATATTCTTCCTTTTAGGTAATTTTGTGACCATATTTTCAGGCATGTTACTGTGATAACCAGCCCAGTCATAATGTTAAAAACTGTGATTTCTTTTATAGGATTTCCCTTAGAATGTTAGGTAGAAATGTCTATCTGGCTTACTAAAAATTCAACATATGCAGTTGAATAGGTGAATTTCTAATCTCATTGATTGCTATAACATATAGCAAAATTATTTATTTATTTATTTATTTGTTTATATTTATATATATATATATATATTTTTTAAGTTGACCTCCACATACTTAATTTTTTCCCGTTGCTAAATGGATTTCAGAGACTTGTGAAAGCTACACTTTTTTCTGCTTTTTCATTCAAAGGTGAGATCAGATCAAATGAGAATTAAAATTCTCCCAGTAGAAAAGCCAATTCACTGTAGGGGATAAGACAAAGAACATTACAGAAGCATTTGCAATTATCTTGGACTTGCGCTGACTTTTTATCTGGCTGAGCTTCTGTCTTGTGAATAAATAGAAAGCTGGAAGGAAAGTATTTTGCATTTATGTATCGAAAAACAAGCTGTACTTTTACCTGTAAGTTATAATGTCCTTTTTATGAGATGTCATTTATTTAGTTTCTGCAAATCAAATAAATCAGCAAGAAGGTCCTGGGTCCGATTCCGACATCGAGAGTTTCTGTGAGGAGTTTGCATGTTTTCCTCGTGCTTGCATGGGTTTCCTCCGGGTACTCCGGTTTCCCCCCACAGTCCAAAAACTTGTACAATAGGCTAATTGGTTGTTCCAAATTGTCCCTAATTGTGGGTGTGAGTTTGAATGGTTGTGTAATTTTGGCCCTGCAATGGCCTGGACGAGCTGTCCAGGGTGTACCCCGCCCTCACTCAGAGACGGCTGAGATCAGAATCAGAATACTTTATTGATCCCAGAGGAAATTGTGTAAATTTCAGTGTAAAAAAGATGGGCGCCAGTCTCATAGCGACCCTAATTAGGAATAAGCAGCTTAAAAAAGGAATGAATGAATGAATTA
This sequence comes from Neosilurus hyrtlii, assembly GCA_028564935.1. Lineage (NCBI taxonomy): Eukaryota > Metazoa > Chordata > Actinopteri > Siluriformes > Plotosidae > Neosilurus > Neosilurus hyrtlii. The sequence continues at coordinate 4,821,388 of JAOUQZ010000010.1, read as the reverse complement.
ACCCATCATCTTCTTTTACCTCCCCATCCTGTTTTTCTTCTTCTTCTTCTTCTTCTTCTTCTTCTTCTTTTCCTTCTTCTTCTTCTTATTAATTATGGATGCTTTCTTTCTCTGGCTTTCTCAGATTTTCATGTTAACTATGTTGGCGAACATGAATGTTATGAAGTATATTGTTTCATTTGTAATGCTTGTCAACTTTCTGATCCACATTTAGTAGTCATAAATCTATCAGGAATTAATTTGGCTAGTTGCTAAGTAAAGTAGTCGTTCATGCCCATATAATGTATATAGTTGTTTAAAACCTTGGATGCTTGAAATCAATAAAATACCATTTTAATACCACTTTTTTTTTTAATTAATTTAGTATGTATTTATTATTTAATTAATTATTTTTGCATTAAAAAGTAACACTGAGTAATGAAATTTTGATCCTCACTGGACTTGCAGATTTTTTCATTTCAAATGCCCTGTTGTGCTTCTTCAATGCAGACTCACTTCTACCTTTAAAACAAGCAAAAATAAATAAACACAAACAGCAAAACTGTCTTAGGGTCAACCAAATTAGCAAGCCTGGTATTTAAGTTTTTGCAGGAATGAAAACAGTTTTAAATTTTGTAAATGAAGCAAATCAATTCAGGCTTGATTTCCATAAATATAACATATTTTGTGATTTATATTATGTTAAAAAATAATTTTAATATTTGGTGGCAAGATTATTTATTTATTATTACAAGATTATTATTTTTCAATAATAAGACTTTTTGTTTTCCCACCAAGAAACACCTTACTGGCCTGATGAAAGAGTCACCTGTTGATGGTAACCAGGATGGGAAAGTTAAGTAATGTGCCAGCAAGTAGATTTGTGGCAAGTTGGAAGGACTCCTCGATAGGCACGGAGTTATATATGAACTTCTAATATATATATATATATATATATATATATATGGGGTTTAATACTATAAACAAGAGCAGTGTTGGCTTGGTGGTTATGGTGCTGGCTTTCTGATTTGAAGGTCAGGGGTTCAAGCCTCAATATCACCGCAGTTGTCAGTGCTGTCAACCAGTGCAGCTAACTTTGGGTTATCAAAGGCCAGCCATGTCTTTCACTGTCTGTGGTGAGAGGCATGTAAAATAATTATCGCTGTCTTTCAAAAAGAGTAGGCCATTGGATTGCCCTCAGCGTGTTTCTGACTTAAGAAGTGTTGAATTCAAAATTGTCCTCATCCTGAATATAACCAAAAAATTGTTGGCTGGACGTAAAGCAATCATTCACTCTCTTACTTACTAATATTATATACAACCCATAGGTCTTGTCAAAGTAAGACTGTAAAAATACTGCATAAAAACAAAGCATGTCAAGATTCAAATCACCCATTATTGGTGTCTCTAATGATTTTATAAGAGGTGACAAGACCGTAATTATTGTTATTAATTAGCTAAGTTGCTAAGCTGAGATCTAGGTTTGTGATATGTACCTCCAGTACCCACTGGGGGACTTAATCTGGTTTTACAATCATACTTAACACCTCAATTGATCTACAAACAAACTGAAAGTATTTTTAGCCCTAATAATTATCGTTAATTTTCTGAACCCTTTAATCCTAATTAGGGCTCTAGGGAGACTGGTGCCCAGCTCAGCCAGCCTTTAATAACCCAGTTAGCTGCACTGGGGGGACAGCAGTGAAAACCCAGTGATGCAGGGGCTTGAACCCATGTGCCCAATAACTTGTTAATAAGTTATGTGGTTTATAATCTGTTATTAGATTATTTTGGTTGAATATAAAGGTTTCCTGGTGAAACCACACCAGCTTATGGATTTAGTATCACTTATTCACCTGTCTTGTTTTGGTTTGGTGGTGCACATGTTCCATTTTCAGTATTTGAGATCTATGAAGCATTGGCAAAGTTTACTAAAATCCTCACGCCCGGTGCAGAGGTCATTGACACTCGCGTACAGGAGTAAGCGAATGATAACAGAAAGATATCCATTTTATGTTCAAGAGATAACACTGTATTTCATGTTTATTTAATATGCCTGCTAAGTGAATGGGGCCCTTTAAAGGGCTTTTCTACTGGACTGTAGAGAAATTATTAGTGTCTGAAAGAGGACTTCTTCAGAACACTCATTCAAGTGTAGGCTCATTTAATAGCAAAAAGGGCTTTACGTTAAGATTACTGACATTATTCATTAATATAATATTAATTAATATGCAAGCCATAAATAATGGTAACAAAGTAAGGTAAAAGTAAGTAACACACATTTTAATTGCCTTTTGTATAAATGTCACATAAATACAGACACAGTTGCTAATCTTTATCTAATTCATGACTCCACATAAATTAACAAAAAAAAAAAAGCAAAACATAAAACAAACAAACAAAAGAAATTACAACGTGTTTACAAATGTTGATGACTTGCTGGAGTCTGATTTTCAGCTATAAAATTATATATATATA
>JAOUQZ010000010.1:4800049-4811747 GCA_028564935.1 Neosilurus hyrtlii | reverse complement strand
CATAGCTTGAATTAGCATTACGTCCTCACACCTTGCCATGTTACATGCACATTAGCACATTAGACTAAATAGCTGATCCAAATTTCTCCTAGGTATGAATGGGACCTCATATTGGAGCTCATGCTCTATAGAGGAAGTCTTTCTTTCTTTGCAGTGAAACTTATAAACTATATAATTTGAATCCAACACTCTTCCAGAGAAGGATTTATACCTTGTTGTATAAACCATGGATCTTGTTGTACTTTTGGGTACTTTTTATTGTTTTTCTGTTCACACTGATGTGTCACAAATGCACATCTTTGCAGAAAGAACAAATAACCAAGGAAGGAATGAACAAGACAGGTTGTGCTAGTTGTTTATTTATTTTTTTAATAACAGCACAAAGTGTTTTATTCCTTATACCACAGTAAATAACCAATGCTAACCGTTATGCATTCTGTTTTACCGTGGTTAGCACATCCGCTTCACATCAAGAAGGTTCTGGGTTCAAGTCCCCGGGCTCGATCGTTTCTGTGTGGAGTTTGCATGCGTTTACCATACTTGAGTGGGCTTCCTCTGGGTACTCTGGTTTCCTCCCACAGTCAAAACACAAGGGCATTAGGCTAATTGCCTGTTCATAATTGCCCTTAGTTGTGGATTAAGTTTTTAGTTTCGTATGTATTGGCCCTTTGATGGTCTCCCAAGCTGGTCTGGCAAGCTGTTCAGTGTACCCCGCCTTCGCCTAGTGTCGGCTGAGATAGGTTTCAGCTTCTCCTTAACCCTAATAGGATTAGGCAGTTCAGCATTTTTATTTGATTTGTTTAGATGATTTGTTTCTTGACCAAAATGGCACTTCCACTTAGTTCTGTTTGTCCAGTGTGAAAGTCTCAAAGCTGGTTAAATGACGACATGTTTGGTATACAGTTTTCATCTATGGTGGGTGCTAAGTATTCTAAATTCTACTAACTATTTGTATGAATGTTTAATATCTAAAGTCAACCAGTGTTCCTAAGCTGTTCCTATGGAAACAAAATGCACGAGATTCAAAATGTTTGAACAGCTCTTCTCCAGAGAATAATGTAAGCACTGCATTCTTAGTTTATTGGACATTGCAAAGTGTAACTCACAGCTCCACGGTCCACACCTCATCCCTGATCTTGGGATGTTTTCTGTGCAGAGTTTCACATGTTCTTCCCATGTTTTGTCTGGGTTGTTTGATTTTGACCCACTGACCCACTGGACTAGTTGCATTAATTAGCCATGCTGTGTGAATGCGTGTGCTTCTGGTGTCCTGTAATAGGTGAGTGACATCCCATTCAGGACATATTACAAACCCACCTCCAGTTTTCCTGGGATAGTATTCAGAACCACATTGACACAGACCAAGATCAAGTGACAACTGATGAGCCATAACAATAACTTAAATACACAAATGAGCCAAAACATTTAAAGGTTTTATGACTGTCTCCAAAATGGCTTAAACCCATCAAGACGTGGATTCCACAAGACCTCTAAGGGTGTACTGTGGTATCTGGTACCACTTACATCCTTCATGTAATCAAGTTGCAAGGTGTGGCCTCCATAGTTTGGACTTGTTTGTTCAGCACATCTCACACTGTAGATGAAGAAATTGTTGGACAATTTTCCACAAACCATCTCTGAAGAGTTTTTGTGATATGGCATGGCACATTATCCTGCTGAAAGCAGCTACTGCCGTTAGGTAACACCATTGCCACAAAGGGGTGTACTATGTTTAGGCAGATAGTACATGTCAAAGTAAGATTCACATGAATTCTAGACCCCAGTTTTCCCGTCAAAACATTGCCCAGAACATCAAATGGCTTCCAGTGGCTTGTCTTCATCGCATAGTCCATACTGTTGCCATCTCATCCCCATGAAAGTGTGGCACATGCAACATGTCCATATGAATTAAAAGAAAATGTGGATGCTCATGTGCCCTTGTAGGCACTTTAGGTGGTGGACAGGGGTCAAGCATGTGCACCCTGACTGGTTTGCAGCACTGCAGCCTCATATGCAGCAATCTGTAATGCACTGTATGTTCTGATACCTTTCTATCATAGTCAGCATAAACTCTTCCAGTAATTTGTGATCTTCTGTGGAATCACACCACAGTCTAGCCTTCACTTCCCATGCATGTCAGTGAGCCCCAGGTGCTTGTGACTCTGTTCTTGCTTCACCGTTTTGGTTCTTCCTTCACCCACTTTTGGTCGGTACCAACCACTGCATACCAAGAACACCCAGCAAGACCTATGGAGATTGGCGATGCTTTTACCCAGTTGTCTAGCCATGATAATTTTCATTCTCTTTAGCTCTTCAGTTCTGTTGATTGTTAAAATACATTAATAAATATCCAAAGAAATGTTTGTTGTTTACAAAAAAGAAAAATAATCACATTTGAGCTCCTTTTCCCTGAAAACTTCAGTACTGCAAATACAATTTTTTTTTCTTTTTGGCCGCAGTATTTGAGGCTTGATCTTAAGTGTGGGTTGGGTAATGTGGGGAAATTTAATTTTCTCAGAAATGACTTCTTGCCTATAGAAAAATGTTCTTTAAAAAATGTTTCCCTGTGCACAGGCAGTCCGATCACACCAAATTACGCGGACAACACCACATCCAACGTGGCGCCATGGTGCACATGCTCAGCAAGTGGCAATCAGAGACAGCAATGCACAGAGTTTCTGGACTATTTCACCAACAACATCTGTCTCAGTAAGTCTCCCGTACACTCTTCTGATTATTATACTCACTGAAGCCTGATATGTCTATATTACAATCCCCAGTGATGCCACATGTGTCCAATAAGCTCATCTGCATACTGCTGAAGTCAGTGATGTGAGGTTATAACTGTCCAGTGACTTGTACATTATCAACATGGTCATTATGTGTACATCATCAGAAAGTACAGAAGCACATTTTAGTTGCTTTTCTAACCAGATGTGTGTGGCTGTGCTCTAGTGTCTCAGAAATGCACCGATGTGAAAAATATGCACATTATAACTACACCGACCAGATTGCATTTATAATTATGGCAGAACAACCTTGGTGCGAGTGTGTGCTTGCTTTTATAATCTCAAGTGTGGATATTGTAATGGCTCATTTGTTTAATGAGCTGCTACAATGGATGGACTGTTGTCCTTCTTTGATTTCTGTCGCAGTGCTGAGAGAAGTGATGTCTGTCTTTTTTTTTTATATTCATAACAAGTGTATCGATATATGCATGCACAGCTCAGAAAGGATTATCTGAAGTGAATACATATGAATGCCTCCGATTGGCACAGCATCTAATAAGATTTGCTGTGAAGGTAGGTTGAGTTGATGAAGGAAAGTGAGTGGATAGAAGAATTGAGGTCTCTTTTCAGTAAAAAAATAAATAAATAAAACATTGGTCTATTTTTATAAAACAGTATAACTTTAAGTAAGTAATGATTCATTATGGGTATGTTCATGCACTCTAACAATGCCTCATAAAACTTTAATCACTAGTGCTTTATGTCACTTTCTATAGAGACCATATGTATCGTATATTGACCTATGCGGAATATGTGGAAGTATATTGATAAGGAATTGCACACGTTTTTGTAAATATTTATGAAAATGCATGACATGTCTTAGCAATTATTATTTTGTCTTGCAACATGCATGCCACCAGCAATCCTTTTTTATTTTCAGTTACATTTATATGTGACCCAAACTAGCAAAACCTGCTGTTTGTCTGCAAATTACATTAAGAGAAAATGGCTCTGTAAGTGCAACTCCAACACGATACGTGATTCTCTGACCGTTTTTTTAGCAACAGAAACAACCATAAAGTCGTAGAATCAAATATTGAGTCTATGTTTGTAGTTTTACTTTCTTGTGCTCTTTTCTCTTCAATAACATTCACCAGAAATCACTAGGATTCTCTAGAACAAGTTTTCATTGGCTTCGTGGTTAGTGGCGTTGCCTCTTAGACAGAACATTCTGGGTTTTAATCTCAGCTAAGGGCGTTTCTGTGTGGAGTTTAAATGTCCTCCTGTGCTTGCTTGGTTTTCCTCTGGGTAGTCCAGTTTCCTCCTTCAGTCCAAAGACATGTACATTAGGTCAGCTGGAACTCTAAATTGCCCCTAGGTCTGAAGGTGAGAGTAAATGGTGGTTTGTGTCTATTAGTCCTCTTATAGACTGGATATCTGTTCAGGGTGCAACCCATCTCTCGCCTGAAGTCAACTGGGACTGGCTCCAGCTTCTCCTGTGACCCTGACAGAAAAGTGGTTCACATAATGCATAGATGGATGGATAGATGTGCTTTCATTATTAAATTCAAATTATATAATAATTTAAAAAATGGCTTATTCCCACACAAGCACATGGATAAATTGCAAGCTTCACATGGAAACACCCGAACATAGGATTTGAAACCTTTGAGACAGACATGCTAACCACTACACCACCGTGCCGCCCGCAGATGATACTTTAAATGTGTACAATTGTTAAAAGTCACAACTGAATTAGAATTTTAGTTATTATGGTACTCCAATAAATAGTGACACCTCCATTACCAAGGAACTTCTTACATGAATAACGCCTTATCAAACAAGGCATTATTACATAAGGATATATGAATATGGCTTTCATAGAGAGCATTAGCAAGTCGTTGTTTTAATTTCGAGACCCAATAGCTTCATGCAAGCATGTTCACGCTCTGCCAAACAACAAACGCAAGAAAAAAATCAGCCCCATCTGTCTTACATGCCTCGTGTCCTCATGCATCATTCAGACAGAAAGGATTTCTTTCCTCTTGCTTTCATTCATGAAAATGTTCTTTGCTATTAATATTTTAAACGGAAAAAACGCATACATTTGTCAATGTATCATGATAAGATGCATGAATCACTGGAGGATGTTTCGCTTGCTCTCACCCTCTGCTTTCCACACAGATCTTGCCCCCCCCCTCTGCATCTCTCATTCTGCCTATCTCTTTTTTTGTGTTTCTCTTTTGATTTTGTAATAGCTTGTCATGATCAGAGACAAGGCAAATGGCCAGGATCCATTGTGACCAGTGTCTGAGGAATGCTTTTTTTCCCCCCTCCCTTAGTCCCTCTCAGACTCAGCAGGCTCTTTCTGTACTAATGCCCACCTCTCTTCCTCTCCTGACTGTCACTCTCACATGTACTCCTAGTAGAGCAGCCTGCTTTTTTATTTTTTTATTTTTTTTGTGGGGGGCAGCATTATAAACCGTGATTCATCTCTATTATTGATGCCGTGAGCCTGTTCAAACAGAGCTGTCTCATGCAAACGAACTCTCTTGCTCCTCTCTGAAATGAGGGACGTGTGCGGAGGAGTTTGTGGATCCTGAGAGCCATTTAGCTGAGCCACTTGTGAGGGAGTTAATGAGAGGAAGTGGAGAGGCAGGTGCAGCTCAGGGACCTCTGAGGAATACTGAGTGCTCGTCTTGCCTATTCTAGGTGGCCCGTCCGACTGCCTCTCTCACTGCTCTGAATTCAAATATCCGCCTTATAAAAGAAGCAGGAATCTAACTGAAGTGGGGATTCAAGACGTTTCAGGGCAGTTTGCTGTTCTAACTTCAAAAAACTCTCTGACCCTTGACCTTTTTGTGTGTGTGTGTGTTTATATATATGAACAGACAATGCTCTTCTGATGTTCGGGAATGGGATGGACCAGACGCCCACTCCCAGCCAAGCAGATCATCGAATCCCTGTGACGGACAGAGGCGCACGAAACAGCACTTCTGGCTTTGTCTCCATGGATACAGAAGAGAACATTGCAAGCCCAACCATTTCCACACAGGTGAAGGTTAGGGAATGGAGAAGAGAGAAGACGGAACTTTACTGCCGCTCTCATCTTGGCGTGTCCCTAAAGCAAAAGAGAATTGTATTGCAATGTCTTAAACTTTCAAACAAAGAAATTTACTTGTGAAAATAAAGTTTGCTCCTCTGATAGCATGGGTTAAAGTACTTGCCTAAAACTAATGCCAACCAACAATATTGTTCTTTGACTTTGAGGTAACTAAGCAGGATTGAAAAATTAATTCTTCATTAAGACCTTCCTTTATTCCAGAAACATTCATTAACCATCTGTTAATTATTCTGTAAGTATTTTAGACCCAAACTTCACATACATATTTAAGTTTTAGATACTGAGCTATTGGAATAGGTGGAGATTACATCTTATTGAAAATTAATGTCATTATGACGAATAATTAAACAGCATTTATTATAAAATACGCATAGTTCGTAGTGAATGAGAAATGGAAGACTAAAACTAAAAGTATTTGCTGCACATTTAGTTTTTACAGTAAATAAACACACTGGGTTATTATTTTATAGTGATATTATAAATTTTAATGAAAAACTATTTGTTCTTCCTGCTTATTATTTGTTGAGATAACTATTATTACATTTACAGCAGACACCCTTACCCAGAGATATATACATTTATCTGTTTTTATAATGATAGCAATTGGGGATTAAGGGCCTTGCATAAGTGCCCAACAGTAGCAGTTTGGTGGAACTGGGGCTTGGATCCCCAATGTTCAGAGCAGTAACCCAGAGCCTTAACCCCTGAGCCACCACTGCCCAAGTTTGTTATGATAAAAATATAGTATTTATTATCTATATGTGACCCACCATGACACAATGACTCCTAATGTACCAACCTGACTTAATGATTACATTGATATTTTTTTTCTTGAGAATAAATCTGAGATACAAGTTTTTTCATATTTCAGTCAATTTTTGTTTGATTTTTAAAATGTTGGGGTCATTTTAAAGCGCTAACAAAAATGGAATTTCTCTTGAACTGCATGTTCAAACATTCCATGGTAAGAATGAAGGAAGTGGTCACAAAGTATAACACACAAATTCTCCCTACTAGTTCAATAAGAAGTATATGGTGAGCATTACATTTACATTAACATTTATAGAATTTGGCAGACGCCCTAATCCAGAGCGACTTACATTTGTATTTATTTATTATTAGGAATAATATGTATTTTTATACGAGGCCTTAAAAGGATAAAGCTGATGTGCCCTCTTATTTACATTATATGTGTGCCTAAATTGAAAAAGTCATTTTGTGGTATTGGGTCATATATCTAATTTAACTCAACTCTAGCGTTTTAACCAATTTAAAAAGAGTCATATAAAATTGAGTAAAATTCAATTTACCAAACACTGGTTTTAGAATTACCGGCACCAATTGGCACTGGTATCTAAACACTGTAGCTTAAACTTGTACTTTTATACATAGTTAGGGTTGTAACTCTTCAATCCAAGCTAAAGATTTGCAATAGTTTTCTAATCATGAAAGTCAAATATTTGCAACTCTATGTAGATAACCAACTCTATGTCAGTCATTATTTTTTTTACAAAGGCAACCTGGTTTGTGGTAAAGTGTCCTGGTACTTAGCAGATGTCATGATACCATCAATCTTTACGAGAGCTTCTACCCCATTAACCACAAAACAGCCCCAAATAATCAATGATTTACTGTTATATCACACAGTGCACAATGTTAATGGGTCCTATTTATAGCAATTTCTAAGAGTTCCAGACTTCATACATTACTATGGTTCCTTGTTAACTATGACCCTGACTGTGAATCATAGTCTCCTATTCAGTCATCATAAGTAACCAGCTCTGGTCAGGTTTTCAGTTGATCTGGATCAAATCCCAGAAAGACTGGACACACAGGGAGGATTCACCCTGGATGTCCCGTGCATTGCTTTAACTGCTTATGTATTTTTAATCATCCATTAACTATTTATAACGTACTTCAGTCAACAGCCATCTATTTTTTGTGTTTAAAACTCTTCGGTCCTCCTCATGAGAATGAATCTCAAATCTCGTGCAATGTATAAAATTTCATATGTACTCCAGGCAAACAGTATAGTGTACAGTACATGGTCAAAAGCAAGGGTTAAAAGACAAATACTGAATTCTTTTAATACCTATAATTTAACATCTACTATTTATTTACTGATTATCAGTTTGTAACAGTTGCATTTTATTTTATTTGAAACATTTAAAGAGAGAATTCATTCAGTCATGTTTATTTATTTATTTATTTTGCTTGAGTGGAATGTTTACAAGTCCCTCTCTCTCTCTCTCTCTCTCTCTCTCTCTCTCTCTCTCGCTTTCTGTGTGTGTGTGTGTGTGTGTGTGTGCATGTGTAAAATGAACAAATAAATGAATGAATGTATGAATGAATTATTACATAAATTTACATAACAACAACAGAAATAATAATAATAATAATAATAATAATAATAATAACTAACTAATTAAATTTACTCTGCTATAATTCCTGTCCTGATCTGTCATTCAAAGCCCACTCTTGTACAGTTATGCTGCTTTTAGAAAGTATGTTTTTTATGCTTTGCCTAACAAAGTATTGAATTAGTTTATAAATGATTTATCATGCAATTATTATTATTATAGTGATGTTAAGTCTCAATTTAATTTTAGTGTCTGACATATTAAACAACAGAAATTTTTTTTAAGTATTTTTGAGTTAGTAGTAATATACCTTCTATTTTTTATTTGTTTCTTAGGACACCGAAAGGGAGAGACTTTGGGGCGACTCCACCATACCTTTGAACACAGACCACAACGCTGGTCAGGTGTCGACTCATGTGTGTCTGCCAGTACTCACCTGTCTGCTGCTCGTCCTTCTGCTGAGCTGTGATCAGTAAAATACTTATGGGGGACATGCACAGAGCCAGGGCCAAAAGGACCAACTGCAATGTTATTTTTTGTAATGAAGACTGTGTGTGGGGGGGAACTACCCCCCTTCCCCCCTTTTCCTCATGTTTCATTGTGCTGTCTATGTATTTCTGTGGAATGGTTGGATTCGTTGAGAGAATTTATTGATGGACCTGATAGCTGATGTATTGGTTTAATCTAATTGGAAATCATCCTTGTACATATGTACATATCATTATGCAGAGTCGATATCAACGTTTATTGTTTGTGAAGAATTTCAGCTCTAAGCCCTACATTTTCTAGGGGACATTTATGAGTGGTGTGCCTGCAGCGTTTGATAACCAAATTAATGTGCAATGCTCTAAACTAGGCTGAAAAAGTGTGGCTGAAGGAATCAAAGCCTCATGTTTCTTTTCTATAGCTCCTCATGCATCACTTCAAGTGTTTGGAGGCGCCTGTGGAGGAAACAAGGATTTAATATCATTTTGTTCAAGTTGACTGAAGATGAAGACTAGGGCTGCCTCTGATCAATATTCGGACTGCGAAGCCTTTGGGTAGAGGTAAACAAAAAGCCTGTCAACGTCTGAACCGATACTTCGGATATACCCATATCCGGACTATTCCAAGGTATTGTATGTATGTATGTATGTATGTATGTATGTATCTGTGGATAAGGCACATAAGCGTTTTCTCTTTGCTTGATCGAAGAACAAATATAAACCAAACATTTGTGATATCTGTTGCTTTAGTCTTGTGCAAGCACAGTGGACCGTTTGAGACAAAAACCAGTAGACAATTCTACAATGTAATTTGACTTTGGGTTTACACACTCGAATCCTGTATAGTTTCATGGTTTATTTCTCAGACACACCTGAAAAAAATCTAATGTGGCAAACTTAAGAAAATGTTTAACCGTTCAGGGGCACAGTAATGTAAACAGTGACAAGTCAGTCCAGCCCATTTTCAGTGTGTATTCAATAAACTTCAGTAAATTCATTATCCACAAGCAGTATTTATAATGTTTTTCTAGCTAACTCTCAAACTTTGATTTGTATTTTGTGTGGATTTCGCTCCCAACATAATATCTTTGGGCCGTATTCAGAGTCGAGTTATGTGCACCTAGAGAGACATTGATACAGAAGAACTAAACATCAGTATTCACATTTCAGACACAGCTAAAGATTCGGATGTTACACAAAAATTACACCCATGGCCAATTATGTGCAATGCTTAATTTGCTTTTATGCTGATTTATTGATGAGATATTGAGCTATGTGATTTGAAAGCAATATAAAGTCCAGTGTCAATGTCATATTAAAATATATGGAAAATTTGGGCTGTAAATACAAACACACACACACACACACACACACACAAATATCCAAATACATAAATAATATACTATAAATTAATTCACAGCGATGGCCTGGCGAGCTGTCCAGGGTGTACCCCACCCTCACATAGAGTCGGCTGAGATGGGCGCCAGCCTACCCTTGATCCTAGTTAGGAATGAGCGGCTTAGAAAATGAATGAATGAATAAATTTATTCCTTGTAGCGTCCTTGTTCTGTAAGCAACATGGATAAAATTATGAACAGTTACTTGAATCCCAACTTGCTTGTTTAGTCTGTTTAACCTTCAAACCATGGGTAGATGAGTGCACTGAATTAACCATAACATTAGGTTGTTTTTTTTTTTATCTGACCCTGCTTATGCTTAATTGTTTCTTTTACTGCTTATTCATTCATTCATCCATCAGTAACCTATTCATAGTGATTCATTTGACAACTCAAAAATGTGAACTAAAAGTGTGAGAAAATAACCTACATTAAAATTTCATTACTTCGATTTAGTATCTCATGGCAAAATTAAATGGTACACTACACTCAAGGAATTTACAGAACATGAGAATAAAAATAGATGTTTTCAAGACTTAATGGCACGTTGGCGAAGTGGTTAGCAATTTCGTCTCAAAATAAGAAGGTTCTGGGTTTGAGCCTTGCTGTCAAGGGTGTTTCTGGGTGGAGTTTGCATGTTCTCTCCATGACTGTGTGGGTTTCCTCTGGATGCTATGGTTTCCTCTCACAGTCCAATGACATGCATATTAGGCTAATATGCTGTTCCAAATCACCCCTAGGTGTAAGTGTGAATGGTTGTGTGAGTGTTGACCCTATCATGGCCTGGCGAGCTTCTAGGGTGTTCCCTGCTCTAGCCCAGAGTCGGCTGAGATGGGCGCCAGCCTCCCTGTGATCCTGTGTACCCCACCTTTTACAGTTGAGGTTGGCTCCATCCTCCCCATGACCCTTAATAGAATATTTTGTACAGATAATAAATAAATGACTTGTCAGTCACTTGTCACTCTAAGAAGCAGATATGCTTTATTTTGTTGTTTTTTTTTTACCCCTATGTGTGCATCAGTCCTAATGCTAATCTACCTCCAGTTACCGGTAATTGTTACGCTGTGCTGGATCAAGTGCTATTTTATGGGCTGTTAAAAATATATTATAAGAATGAGAAGATGACAAACATTAAAATAAACATCTATTGTATAATCAATTTTTATTTTAACCTTTGTTATCTTTTCATTACTTTAACCCTTTTTGACTCTTAAAATTGTATTAATAAATGTAGGCCTTTTTGCTTGTCACTAAGTTGAAGCCTATTTCAAAACCCAAGAACCCTTTTTTATTATCCAGTCTAAAACAACCATTAAAAGCACTTTTTCTCTGAGCAAGGCTCTTCAGTCCCTTTTCTACCCCTCTCATTTACTTTTTTCTGTTAACATTGCAGAAAGACAAACTTAATATTAATAGTCTCAATGGTCCATCCAAAATAATAACTTTGGTACCTGTGTAAACAAAAGTTTGTCTATAAGGAACATTTGGCAGCACATTATAATAAAGGTATGATATATATATATATATTTATATATATATATATATATATATATATATTGTATGTGGGAAAAAATAACAGTACTACAATTTTATCCCGACAAGC
>JAOUQZ010000010.1:4758649-4776953 GCA_028564935.1 Neosilurus hyrtlii | reverse complement strand
TTTTTATTTATTTATTTATTATTTGGAAGAGGGGTTTGAATGAGACCAGTGTTTAACTTTTTGGCCATAATTACTAAAGATAAGTTTAGGTGAATTAACAACGCATGTATATCACCAAAAGAACACCATACTCACAGTAAAGCATGGTGGTCGCAGCATCATGCTTTGGGCGTGTTTTTTTAAGGTGGAATTGGGGCTTTAGTCTAAGGGGAGGGAATAATCAACAGTTCCAAGTACCACACAAATATGGCAAGAAACTTCAGGAATTTCTTCTTCCATGGCACAACAACCTAAATCATACCTCTAAATTGACAAAAGAAAGGCATCACCATACGATGGTTGAAGTTTTGGAACGGCCTAACTAGTGCTATATTATAAAACAATCATACTTGCTATATTTGCTTGACTTGTGGGCTGCTTCAATATTACAAACAGAGACTTTAAAAAAAGTAATGGGTTGTAATTGGAATGAGCATTGGCAACTTTTAAATTACCCGAAGAAATTATACACTGAGGATATTATTCACATTTTCCCCAGAGCTACAAAATTTGGCTAAACTTTGTATTACACTTTTTACAACATTAAAACAAAATAATGAAGTAGTTAATTATGTGAAGACTCAGTTCAATATATAGTTAGACTAAATTAACTAGATTGTTCACCAGCTGTATCAAAATACTGCTGCACCTGTTCTCAAGTAAATGTGGCCCAACTGAGAGTCCTTATTCTAACAAGGTCATGGACAATGTAAGAAACGTGTCTGTCTCTAGTCAAAATGTCTGATTTTATCCCTTCTGTTTGGATAGTTGTTGCTTTTCCATATTAAATGATAATCAGCACCATCTAAAATCAACTCCAGTTTTGGAATTTTGTAGTTTGCATCAACTATGTATAAAGAATTATGGGCAAATATACTATGCTGTCACAGTCCCACTATTTGTGTGTAAGAAGGAGCTCAACATATGCTAGTCTCCATCTGTTTACTAATGATATTGCTGGAAGTCTTTCCTAAAAGATCAGTTATGAGTAGTGAGGTCAGTACAGAAGCAGGCTGAGTTAGAGGGCCAAAGCTTGACCAAAAATCAGCTTCCTGACACTGGGTTAATGATAATGAAATCACAGTAGGGTGGCAAAAACACTCTGACCCTCTCTTGGAGAGCATAGCAGATTAGCAGTGCACCAAAGTTCATCGGTTCTGCTCAGTGCTATAAATACTTTTGTGAAGCTCATTCTTCTTCACCAAATATAAAAATACTGAAGAGTGAGAATCATCCCCTCACTGCATTCATATGTCAACCATGGTGTGGCAGGATATGCATTGTTTTACAAACATTAGTAAAACCTTTGAAATGTTTTATACTCCACATTAATATATCTAAAGCAACAACAGATTTTCAAACAAGTCCGAAAATTAAATAACCAGAACCAAGTTAAATTATTTAACAAAAATATCTACCTAATCATGATTTTCATTTCCGTGAAATTTTCATTTCATTTCGGTGCTAACCACTATGCCACCATGCCGCACCAGTCATTTATTTATTAAGAAAAATTATGCAAAATTACAGTATCTCTGGTAACTGTTGATCAGCCCTGCATATATTGGAGGGCTAGAAGAATTTTAGCCCATAACTCACATACAGAACAGCTTCAACTCAGGTTTTGTGAGTTTCCTCACATGAACTGCATTCATAACATTTCAATTGAAGTACGGTGAGGACTTTAATTCCATTCCAAACCAATAACATAATACTTATTAACCATTCTTTGGTTAAATACTTATGTGGTTTGGGTCATTGTCTTGCTGCATAAGTCACTTTCTCTTCACATTGACTTTACAGACAGATCTTCTTGACATTTTTCTTTAGAATTTGCCTGTATAATTCTAAACTCATGTTTTTATCAATGATGACAAACTGTCCTGGCCCAGATGCAGCAAAACAGGCCCACACTATGGTACTACTATCTTGATGTTTCACAGATAGGTTAAGGTTCTTTGGCCAGAACGCAATGTTTTTCTTTCTCTTAACATAATGAATCTCATTTTAACCAAAGTTATATTTTTCTGTTTTTGGTATCCTCCATTTACACAAGTTTTCCAATGGCTGTCTGGCTTGTCCATGCAATGTTTAACAAACTATACACGTATTTAACAATATTCTGTTTGAGAAAAGTGGCTTTGTCCTTCTGCACATGTACACCATTATTGTTCAGAAACAACTTTTTCTAAACAAAAACAGATTGTTGATTATTTGAAATTATTTTGGGACCTTTTCCACCTTGCTAAGCTTCAACAGGTTTCTACAGTCCTCATATATCCCCTTTGTTTGTTCCCTTATACACATCCACAAACATGTTGTGAAGGTCAGACTCAAAACAGGCTGTTATAAATCACTGGGATATCACTATGTGACATCCCAGTGATTTAAAACACCTGGCTATAATTTCACCATCAATTTAAATGCTAATCATAGGTTCACATGCTTTTGCCATTCACAGATATGTATCATTTTCAAAAACTCCTATTTGTTATATTGACATCTATATATTTACTTTTCTGACAATCTGTAAAAAATCTGATGATGTTATAAGTCATACTTATTCAGAAATACTGACAACTTTAAAGGGTTCACAAACTGTCAAGCATGCCTGCAAGTTCCGTAACTAATTTCTTGATTTCTCAGGATTTAGGGTATTTTATAACCAGATTCACCAAATTAACAGTATGCTCCACTTATACTCAATCTGCCAGTTATTTGCAGCATAAGCTGTGTGTGAAGAATTTCAAATTATTTCCCAGTAGAAAATTCTTATTCAGCTGGTATAAGTCAAAAACCTGTTTAACTGAAACTCATTAAAATGGAAGTCTAAGGGCAGTTGTTGGAAAGTCAATTATGCAAAGCATATTTTTGCAAAGTGCTTTCATGAATTCTTTAGTATTTGGTATTTAAGCTCTAAATCTATATAAATTGTCCTTTCAGAGATGGGATTATTTTTTTTCCTGATTAAAAATAAATTCATCATTTAAATATGTGTAAGGAAAAAACAGATCCTATAGATAATGCTGTAGTTATAGTTGGTAGGTGTGTCCAATATAATGAAAAGATGTCTTTAAACTAATATATTTATATATATATATATAAACATAATCATAATCTGTATAATAATATACTTTATAGAATCAACAGTCAGTTTGGTCATGTGTGCATGTCTGCCTGTTAAACTTCAGTGATGAAATTATTAATCAAATTTTAGCTCTTGGCAATATGTTCATTATTTCCCATGGTGATACCACTTATTAAACATGCATGGGTACCTGCACAGCTGTGTCTAAAGAAACGACTGACAGCTGGCTGTTACAGTTGTACTTTATAAACCCCATATTGTTAAGGACAAAAACAGAAATACACATTTTGTTCTTGTGACGACCTGTTGAGTTATTCTATAGGGTAATAATTAAAGCTTTGGAATTTCCTTATCCCTTATAAATATACTTGGTGATAAATCTGTCCTTGAGATTAAGTCTTTCTACATAATTTTTCAGTCAAAATAGTGAAGCATATTTGACTCATTTTTAGTAAATTAATGGATTGAGTGAATCCCATATTTAATGAGTTTTCTTAAGCTCAGTGCACACAAACTGGTGAACATTGAAAAGAACACTGATATGTTTTTTAGCATTGTCAGTCTGATTTCTTTACAATTTTTGTATTCACAATAAAAAGATATTTAAAAAGTGTGCTGGATTTACTGTCTGTCTGACCTATATAATTGGGATCAGTCCCATGTTACCCAATCTCTATGTTCCCCAGTCCCTATTGGGCTAGGGTTAGGGTTAGGCAACATAGGTACTGGGGAACATAGGTACTGGGGAAAATAGATACTGGGGATGATAGATACGGGGAATGATAGGTAATGGGGAACATGGACATGGACCCTACATAATTTATGCAAATATTTTTTTGCTATTATTTTATACTACAACCCACTTTTCCCTCATTCAAAATTTCAGGTTGTTCCACTTTTGAGACCGGAATTTAAATGTGTTTTGATCCATGGTCAAAAACACCATAATAATGACGAAGGACAGGAAAAACAAATAAAAGGACATTTCGAATTTACCTGTGCTAGTGTACTGGACTAAGCTTCACTGTGCTTAGCCTTGAGTAAATGTTGATTGATTATAAGAGCATGTTGTGACAGTAATCCTATTTGTTTGATTTATGCTTGAGGACACATAAATCCTTAGGATGCATAAATGCCTGCTTAAGAAGAGTAGCAGTAAATAAAAAATAAATAATTAAAGAAAATTTTATGATTTGTTCATCTATGTCAGAATAGCCAGCCTAATTCCTTTTTAGATTGCATGAAATCTAATGAATTTTATTTGGAAGCAGTGAGATGGTCTAGTCGCACCTCTATGAGGACACTCTGCATTTATAGGTCTCGACTGGTTGTTGATGGAGTCTATTGTGTTTATATTGTTTCTCTGAAGCAGAATTCACTTTTCCCCCTTTTTCAAATATTGCTTTTTCTTTCCACTTTGGTGTGTTATGAAGGAAAATAAAATAAGACCTTACTTTGTTACTGTCTTCATATGATGGTCTGGTTATAAACTACAGACATAGTAAAGCTGTCGCCAGAAACACAATGGTGCAATGTACAATAATATAAACTTCATATAAGCATTAATTGATATAATTAATACATAAACATTTGACCTTATTTTTGTAAATACCTGCATTAGCATCAAATATTATCCAGAGAAATAAGAATGCATAGCAAAAGTGTATCTGTCAGTACACACAATCTGAGGAAATTTCCCTTATGTCCCTGAGCATATGATCTGTTCACATCACCCCTGTCGCCCTTGTACACTGACCCAGAATAGAGAAGAAGTAACTGATAGTGTTCTTCAATAATCAGCTCTGTCAAAGTGATGGCATGATGGGTAATCTCTGTTCCTGAGCTGACAGTGTGGAGGCATGGCTATTTATAATGACCTGACCTTTTCTCAGCCTGTCTTCTTCACAGTGTATGTTTCCTGGGATGATGGGGACTCATGAAAACTGGCTTATAAGCAGCTCTTTAAATGCTTCAGTATTTAGAATTACTTTACTGACTTATATTTGTGCAATGTTGTTTGTTATTTACTGTGCCGGGAGCAGACCAAAGCCATGAAAACCTCTCCCTGTGAGGTGTGTAGTCTAGTGTCATATCAATATCATTAAGGAAATTAACCACATTTTCTCTTAGCATTTAGAATCTTGTTATTATTTTTTTTGGGAAAGCATTAACTTGGCCTCTGACCTTAATACCATACAACGTGATATTAATAGTATTTTCTATAACAGGACACATAATAAAGAGACGCTCATTCATTCATTTATATAGAGAATATGCTTGCTAAAACCAAGATCTTGTTTATCACTCTCACTGACTCATTTGCAGAACAACTTAATCCTATTATTAGTGTTGCGGGGAGGCTGGAGTCTGTTTAACGGACTCTAGGGGACATCTTGAACAGCTTGCCAGAGCAACAAACACATGACCATTCACATTCACACCTAAGGGCAATTAGAAATATCCAATTAGCCTAATGTGAATGTCTTTGGACTATGGGAAAATTAGAGTACCTGGAGGGAATCCACACAAGCACACGGAAGACCTGCAAACCCCACACATAACCACTCGAGCCTTGGACTCGAACCCATAACCTTCTTACTGTGAGGCAGACATGCTAACCACTACGCCACTGTGCCACCAATTGTTTACATAAAACTGTAAAATCATATACTTACAACATAAAATACAACAAGGTTAGTAAAACATATGCAGTATATATTACTAGATAAAATTTGCAACATTTTAATAAAAAAAAAACCCTAAAAAAAAAAACAAATGATGTCTGTCAGAATAAAATAAATTAAACAATATTTTTAAACTTCAAACTTAAATACCTAACAAATACTGAAATGGATAAAATATTAATTAACAAATGTAACCCATCAGCTTGAATATGTTTATTTATTTATTAATTAATAACCACCACCCCACACCCCACCCATTTTCTCTCCTAATTTGAGTTGTATCCAATTCAAATACTGCTTTCCCTATCACACGACCACCAGGGAATGGCATAAGTATGCACACGTCCCTTCCGTGACATGCAATGCTGTCTTTTTTAAAAATTTTTAAAAATTCTCCAAATATTTATATAGAAAGAAGGAACAAAAAGACTTTTTTTTTTCTATAGAAATCCTAAGGTTTTTTTTATAAGGGCTGGAACTCGGTTTTCAGTGCTCATGATAAAACACAGTGTCGTTTTATGCATATGTGAAAGATTTAATATGCTTTGTTTGCATATAACAGGCTGTAAGCTCAACGCAGAGTCAGCCATATGGCTTGTCTTTACGCTAGCATATAAAGTGACCTCTCATGTCAGCTCAAACTCAGGACATGTACTGTCCTGGCTCAATGAGTACAGTTGGACTGTCTCCCACATTTAATAAATTGCACACATTGCTATTCAGAACTTAGACATAACTATAGCCTGTTCAGACTGTTACACCAAAGGTATGGACACTTACTTACTAAATATTTGTTATCTTCAGGGAGGACATTAGATCAGTTAGAAGACAGAGACATTGCTTATCTTGATATATTTTATTTTTAATGAATGAAATGATGAACTAGAGTAATTTTATTACAGTAAGCTGTGAACTGATGGAAAGAGCAGACCACAAGTGTGTTCTTGAATAATTATCTTGTTTACTAAGCAACCCATTCTAAGGAAAATATTCTGCTAATATTTAGCTTACTGGATAGCTAATCTTTTTCTGAATAAACGTTAAGGCACATTAACAAACCCAAAAATAAAATAGACCGCAGGGGTCCAAAGCTCCTGCCACCCAGGAATGTGTATTTTACACTTGATCTATATCTTCTTTAAAGGTCCAGTCTTACATAAAATATTTAGTCATGTTTTGTTGCTAATAGTTCACGGTGACTAAATAAATCAAACCTTTCAGTTCCAACATTTAACACAGCTGTGTGTACTTTGATATTTGAGTTCAATTTTATGATTCCCGGCTCTTTAAACCCACAGCTTCCAAACAGGATAAACTAGGTCAAGTCAGGTCACGTGGTACATGAAACGTCATACACTGGACTCGGCAAAAGTGTGGAAGTGAAAACATGTCCAGTATGGCTGAAAACGGTCTTCACGTGCGCAGAAAATGGAAAACCAGACACATATGTTCAATGGAGGATGGATTAAGCTTCATAAAGTACCTGCGAGAGGACTGGATCCCTGAATAACAACCACAGCGTTCAGGCGGGCCGGGAACCGACTCCAAGAAGACTCGATTCACTGATTCAGATATACATACAGTATATATATAAAGGTTTCAGAGTCGATTCCGCCCCGTTTGAGGAAATGACTCACATGTTCCAGAATCGTCTTTTACATTAATAAGAAATTTTAAGGTTAGTTAATATTTCATGGATGATTAAATTACTTTAACAGATTGAAATGAGATGTACCATGCATTTATACATGCATCTAAAATAATAATAATAATACTAATAATAATAGTAATAACAATAATAAAAAGTTTCATATATATAATATATACATTGTACTGCACCCTTTATGTAGATATTAATCTTTATCGATGCTTAAGTAGATTTAAATACGCTATATATTTATACACAGTGGTGCTACGTGATATATTTACATATGTTGGTTTGTGTATAAATTAGTTACATAATATGGGGTTGGACTCTGATCACAGGCGCTGCTCATCATGCAGTGTTTCTGAGACGCTCTTTCCTGTCGTCTTAATCCTCTTCACTGAAACATGACCCAAAACCTTCCCCCATGGGTTCATGTGCGAATAAAACATTCCCTAAATCATGTTCTTTAGTGTCAGGTTCACTGATTTCGCTCCAATGGTCGTTAAATTGACTAGAACCTGACGAGGACTCCGAGGCTGCACGCTTGCACGCTGTTAACAATCCTGTGAGGCCAGTTTCTGACGTAGCAGATCACGTCCCCACATTTGTGGCGTTTTGGAGAACTAATGCTGCTTGCTCAAAAAAAATGAATTTATTTTTTTGTTATCTACATACTTTCTTCTTGAGGCATCCGCAAGACAAATCCGCATATCAAATTTCATCGAAATCTAAGCAAGAATTCTCAAGTTAGCGCAGGAAATCAAACTGTTGTGTAAAATAAATTAAGTCCAGCTGGCTCATTAAGTGTGGATTTTTGCATGCACCAATCCCAGGCAAGGTACCTGTAAGACAAACCCGCATACCAAATTTTATCAAAATCTGAGCATTCCTAAGTTATCATCCGGAAACCAAAGTGTAAAGAACGGATGGACTCCACCTATTCCAATATCTCCCGCCTATGTCTACAACATCAAATTAATTTCAAGCCTTTAACTTTAAAGGCTTGCAATTCATTTGATTTTGGAGGCAAATGAGACATGTATAGTATTCTGTTGTACTTCATGTAACAGCAACTTTTTGCCATAAACACCATGTCCCAGAATCCATTGCTACGAAACAGCATTTCGAAAAAAAAAAAAAAAAATCAGTCTCTTGACTCATTTACCTCGTTAGACTGCTAAGTGCAGTCACCTGTCATTAATCACTCACACACACACACACACACTCACACTCGCTCACTCACGCTCACTCATTCACACTCACACTCCATAAATAGCCCAAACTTCCTTTCACGTGTGAAATTTCTTTAAGGTCTTCTTAGTGGCATTGTGAGGTCATTATTCTGCATGAGTTTGTGGTTCTTTGGTGCGGAATCTGCTTCTTTTGCTACTTTGTTACGTTTAGATTTGTCTTGTTTTGATTGTTTTCTGGTTGTCTGGCTGTGGCCTGTTTCTTTCTTTACTTATTTTTTTGATCATCTTTTGCCTTTTATTTAAGTAGACATCAAACTGTAGCTAGTTATATCTGTCTCTTTGCTGCTTTCCTAACAAGTACATGTATGTTTTCACAGTTAAAATGAATGCGTACAATTTCGAAGTGATAGAAGTTTGCCCTCTGTGTTTAGCAGGCATGTCATGTATATTCAAATCTGTACTGTGGAAAAATGACTCCTGTAAAGTTTAATTTGAGGAAAAAGTTGACTGAATGAATATCCAGTTCTCATGACCTGTTTAATAAAAATAAATGAGTTTTGTATTTCATGTTATCATCTGAACTTTAGGCTTAATATAGTGATGCAAGCTCATGCAATCCATTCTGGAGATATACATTCATCAGGGTTGGCAGGGTCATTTTCATCAAACAAACAACCACCAAGATTTTATTTTAAGGCAAATCAATCAATTTTTTGTCAAGCAAGTGAAATATGAATGCTGCTTATCAACCAAAGGGGGAAAAAAGCAAACCTAAACCTGGCTGTACAGCGTTTATACATTAGGGGGACTAAACAATCATTATCGTTCTTGGTAATGTAAAAGTTGAGTGTGTCACAGGCAGTGAGAACATTTTGCATTTGCTGCCTTGTGTGAGTGACTCATGAGTGTGTGAGTTCATGGGTTGTAGTGACATATATGGTCTTGGTGAGAGCATAGCCTTGTACTGTGGCTTTTAAACTGATTACCAGACTAACTGTGAGCACGTCTGCACACTTTGCATTGATGGCCAAAGGATAAAACATCGGGGGAAAAAAACTCCAATTCTTAAATGCTAATGCTGAAAGATAGCAACCAAAATACAATTTAGTTATTTCATACACTTTAATTTAAAGTGGATTTTTTTACATGAATTTTCATGCCTAATCATTATACAGAATAAATACATTTGTTGGGCGGCACTGTGGCGTAGTTATTAGCACATATCCCACCCACCCCCCAACAGCGAGAAGGTCCTGGCTTTGCATCTCTAGGTGGGGTTTGCATGTTCTCCCTGTGTTGGTGTGGGTTTTCTCCAGGTACTTCAAGTTTCTTCCCACAATGCAAAGACAAGCACATTAGGTTACTGGCTGCTCCAAATTGCCCTTATAGTTGTCAATATGAGTGTGAATAAGTGTTTGTTGGCCATGGTTTGGCAAGCTGTTTAGGGTGTATCCCGATTTTGCCCACTGTCAGCTGAGATAGCCGCCAGCCTCTCCTCGACCCTAGTAAGATTAAGCCGTTCAGCTAATGAGTAAGTGAGAGAGAATACATTTGTTGGACCTTATTTAAAAACAGAAAACAAATAAGACATATATATATATACCTGAAAGCTAAATATGCTCTTTTATTGAGTTTCTAATGATGAATGTGTTATGTGTTAGTTTTACTTGGGTTCCTTAACAATGTCATGATGCATTCAGATTTATAATATGTAGAAATTTTGCACGTTTTATTTGTGCTAATTCAGAACCAAGTGTTTTGTGAAATGTATTTGTTCAGAACCTTAAAGAAGAATAATAAGAAGAAATTGACCCACAAAGACAAGCACAAATTATCTATGGTATGATACAGGCTTCGTGAAATTTCAAAATGTGCATAAAACTGCCAGGTATTGACAACATGCACAACATCTGGACTGCACCACTTTCCCAGGATTTTTACATCTCATTTCAGCACATCAAAGGACATCAGGATGTCCATCTGATCAGATGTTTCCTCCTGGCTGGCTGCGAGTTTGATATGTTCCATGTTTCCTGTGAACACTTTTCCTTCCCAAATTTGACTCATATTGATCTGCAGATCCACTCTGTTCTCCCCGAGCACAGTGACTCTGCGAGCCCCAGGGACACAGACACGGAATTGAACCCAACACATTGGCTCAAGCAGGCCTGATTGTGGCTCAAACAGCACACTACCCTTCCTCCAGGCTGTGTAGGTATATGGGAATGGGGGCCATGAGATCTCTGAGCTGTTCTGAAGAATAAAATCACATAGCAGGGTAAATTCCTGGCTGGATGGAGCCTTCCCATAAAGACTCAGTTTGTAAACTCCTGGCTCAGGCAGAGCCGCACTGAGAGTGACTTTACTGCCATTGTGGGTGAAGAAGACGTGTTGAGAAAGGAGCTGACCAGATGTTATTTTGCTATGTTTTAAGATGGCATGAAGGTCCAGATCTTGCTGGTTTTGAAAGGTAATGTTGCACTTGCCCTGCTGTGTACTTACTATTGCTCCTCTATGACTAAACTTCAACAATCCAGCTTCATCAGTATTGATTCCAGGCCCACAAAAGTGGCTGAGTTCTGGAGGAAACAGCTGATTCAAGTTGATTTGATTGGCAGTACAGTGCAGAAGAAAGTTTCCCACGTTCTGGAAGCTGTTCCTATTACTCTTGTAGTCCCTGACAAATACAGACAGTCTGTAATAACCAGTGTATGGACAAAGAATGCTACAGGTAAGTTTGTCTGCTTCACTTTGTGTGGCCAGACATCTCATAGCAAGGGTGTCCTCCAAATCCTTATGGCTTATTTCACACAGCATCATGAGTGGCCTGTTAGTCTGCAGCACAAGTTCAAATGACCCAGATTTCAGTAAAATGGCCTCGCTACCATACACGCATGGTTTCACTCCTAGATTCTCAGAATTTTGTGTCATTCCCCAGTACAAGTATGGGTTCTCAGGAAGATTCTTCGAAGCCTTAGGCTCTGAGCACTCCAATAGGAAGGAACACACCCAGCTGAACTTTCCAGAAGTATGTCCTGGTCTTGCAAATAGCATGATGTCAAATGTTCCTGAAGTTGGTGGCATCAGATGGAGCTTCATGCTGTTTTGTGTGATGGTGAGTCGACCGATAGAAGTGCTCAACTCCTTCTCTTCACCACTGTGGTGCTGGAAAATCTCATATGTGAAGTCTACAGGCTGAGAGAACGTCATTGATATGGAAGCCTCACCATCCTCTAAGCACAAACAAAGGATAATTATAATATTGTGTATTATATTGGCATGTGTACTGTTGCATCATTTCTTACTGAAAATGGATCTATAGTCATCACTCCTCATTCATCATCTAGTTATGCTTAGAATATATTCAGAATAGTTAATTGTATCAGTTGAATTCTTCCCTTCTCTATTATTATAAACATGAATATTGTAAATGGCTCATTTTTTATTTCCTTGTAGATAGACAGAAATGAAAGATGAATACAGATATGTATATCCAATAGGTCCACTGAATCAACAAAGCTAGAGCCTTTTATCGTATATTCTCCATCGGAGACCACTAGTACCACATTTTGAATCCCATTAAGAAACCATCAATGTTTTTAACGGTTAGCAATGATGCCTTAGGTTTAAAGGTGACCCGTTATTGATTGTAGGCAGTCAAAGCTGATCTGAGTCTGATCGTGATTGATGGTCAACTCAATCGACAATAAGATGTTGTTTCAAGGTTATTTAAATCACAGCATTGTTGTTGTTATCTCAATTCTGATTCATCAAAGGGTGTTGATTAATTATTTATAACAGCAGGCTGTGTTTTAGGCTGCAAAAGAGATTATTCTCTATATCTGTATTAATGCATTCTTTCTCATATATTTCCTTTACTGCAGCCAACACAAACAATGGAGGACACTCTAAATGGACTAAAAACAAGACCTTTTATGTAGCTTCTTTGGAAAATTCCCAATAGTTAGTGCTAAAAACAGTCAAAAAGGAAGGTCATCAGAAAGGAAGACTGCATGTTTTACTACAAAACAGTGATGTTTGTCTTATTAACTTCAAGGGAGAGGACAAAATGTTTCTGACGATGAAGTTGTGGGGTGGTACGGTGGCATAGTGGTTAGCACGTCCACCTCACAGCAAAAAGGTCATGGGTTCGAGGCTTGGGCATTTCTGTGTGGAGTTTGCATGTTCTCCCTGTGCTTGTGTGGGTTTCCTCTGTGTACTCTGGTTTCCTCCCACAGTCCAAAGACATGCACAGTAGGCAAACTGGCTGTTCTAAATTGCCCAATATGTGGATGTGAGTGAGTGTGTGTGTGTGTTTTGGCTGAAATAGGCTCCAGCCTCCCCATGACCCTAATAGAAAAAAGCGGTTTGGCAAATGAGTGAGTGAGTGAGTTGTTTTGATTCACCTTTTGATCACCTTTAACATTGTTTATATGTATAAACGTTGTTCATCAAGCAACAATAAGTGTAATGGTTAGATGTACATAAATTTCTTGCTATGTACATGGTGCATTTAGACACCTGACAACCGCAGCCATAGTCAGGCTTTCCCCAAACTGTAGCCAATGACTTATTGAAGAAATCTAGCATACATGAAAACCGTGATTTCATTATCAGCTTGTTCGTTCATGCTTTACTCATTAATTTAATTTTGTTAAAAATAATTCTTTAAAATGAAAAAACTAATTAAATAACATATAATTGCAAAAATTAGATTAGGTCATGTGAATATACTTATTAAATAAATATATTAAATTTCAATATTTGGCAAACACTCATTTCCAGAGTGACTTACATTTGTACAACAGGGCCTTGCTCAAGGGCCCAGTAATGGCAGCTTGGTGATACAGGGGTTTGAACCCCCAACCTTTGAATCACCAATCCAGAGCCTTAACCACTGAGCCACCACTATCAGAGTGTAAAGCAGGGACCAACCTGTAAGGAGTAAAGGCTGTTTGGGGTGGATGAGGGTCAACCCGAGTTTGTAAAATTCAGAGGTTTTCAGTACACTCTTCTCAAACTCCTCCAGCTTTACAGGCGTGTCCAGCAGCTGCCACTCCTCCTCATCAGGCCAATGGGAATTGATAAAGTCCTTTGGATCAGTCAGGAAGTAGAATTCATTGTATCTTGAGGAAAGAAAGGAAGAATGGACAAACCTGGAAAATGTCTACACTGATTTCATATTGTTTTAGTCGTGACTTTGATTTAAAACTTGACATTTTTTGAATATCTTACTGCTGTGTGGAATTTTTTAAACTCACGCACTTTATTGCACCACACAACCCGATTCTGGGCAGTTATAAAAGTTATAAAATAGAACCTAATCAACATTCAGGAAAAATGTAATAGCTTATACACAACCATACGGCTTACTGTATTAAACAATTAACAGATCTGTTATATAAAACGACTGTATTTCTTATAGGCAAAAGTACACTAGATAATTAAAAGTTTGTGGACTCCTGACCATCACACCCATATGTAGACCATTCCCAAACTGTTGCCTCAAAATTGGAAGCACACATAATGTACACTATATGGACAAAGTTTATGGACACTTGACCATCAGACCCATACGTAGTTTCTTCCTAAAGTGCCACAGAGTTGAAAGCTGACAATTGTTGTTGCGATGCAATTCCCCTTTACTAGACCTGTTCTAGTATAACAGTCCCCCTGTGCATACAGTGAGCTTCATGAAGGATATGCCCTGTCATTGTTGAGAACACTGAGCACTGAACCTGCCAGTTGCCCCAGGGGTCACTGCCTAACATACCCCAAAACTACTTCAAAATCTAGTGCACAGCCTTCCCAGAAGAGAGAGAAGTTTATCATAACAGCAAAGAGGAATGGAACCTGGAATTCAACAATCAAGAGACTCATAAGAGTGTCCACAAACTTTTGTCTATATATTGTATTTGCACATTTATCTTTGTATGCCGTAGCACCGAGCAGTCCCTTTACTTTTTAGCGAAACTGTTTCGATATAGTCTATGAAAACATGTCCTGCCAACATCGGAGTAGAACAACTTGTGTGACTTGTACAAAACCCTGACCTCAACCCTGCTAAACATCTTCGGCATTAACTGGAATGCTGATTATGCCCCAGTCCTCCTTGTATGGCATCAGTACCTGTCCTGACAGCAATTCCCAGAAAAAGCACTCCTAATCTAAAGAAAGGTATTCCCAGAAGACTTAAGGTCATTATAACATCAAAGCAGAACTATATTTGTAATGGGATGTTCATCAAGAAACGATTAGTGTAATGGTTAGATGTACATAAATTTCCGGCTATGTACATGGTGCGTTTAGACACCTGACAACCGCACCCATAGGCAGGCTTTCCCCAAACTGTAGCCATAAAGCTGCAAGCATACAGTTGCCTTAGAAAGTAATTGTATGCTGTAGCATTAAAGTTTCCCTTCACTGGAGCTAATTAGAATTAGACTGCTGGCTGCACATAACACCATCTCACTTGATGCCAGTGTCTGACCTCACTAATGTTTTTCTGGCTGAGTAGAACAAATCCCTACATCTATATTCAGAAATTCAGTGGAAATAATTTGCTGAAGAGTGAAAGGGTGCTAACTCTGTATTAGCACCATTTGTTTCCTAATTAGACATTGAACAAGCACATATGGATATGGTGGTCAGATATCCACATACTTTTGGCCTTACTGTTTCTATACAGTATGAATATGTGGTACCCCTTAATAAAGGCTTTGCTGTCCATATCTGCTCTCCCAGCTCCCCAGCAGGCATCCAGCAGATACCAGTGATCCTCCAAATGCACTGCATTCCACATATGGTTTGATTTGGTGTTCTGGAAACTCTGTCCCAATTTGTAACCAATACCTTTACCATAGCCACTCACCTCCCTGCACTCAATGCCGACCTCCCTGCAGAGAGAACAGAGCTCATTTTGTTATGTAAATACAGTGTTAATAGAACGTTATATTGGATGTTGATCAGTGGCAGCATTGTCCCTAATGTAAAATTCTGAAATGTTTATTACCTAAAATGAGCTTTAATATTATTCATTCATGCATTTTATAAGCCGCTTATTCCTAATCAGGGTCACGGTGAGGCTGGAGCTCATCTCAGCTGACTCTAGGAAAAGGCAGGGTGCACCCTGAACAGCTTGCCAGGCCATCGCAGGGCCAACACAGATACAACCATTCACAATGCAAACCTAAGGGCCAC
Source organism: Neosilurus hyrtlii (assembly GCA_028564935.1). Taxonomy (NCBI): domain Eukaryota; kingdom Metazoa; phylum Chordata; class Actinopteri; order Siluriformes; family Plotosidae; genus Neosilurus; species Neosilurus hyrtlii. The sequence goes on along the minus strand of JAOUQZ010000010.1, from coordinate 4,761,101 downwards.
ATAGGGGCGATTTGGAACAGCCATTATGCCTACTGTGCATGTTTTTGGACTGTGGGAAGAAACCAAAGTACCCAGAGGAAACCTACACAAGCACAGGAAGAACATTCAAACTCCACACAGAAATGCCTGAGCCCAGAAATCAAAACCAGGACTTCTTCCTGTGAGGCAGACATGCAAACCACTGCTTCACCATTCCACTCCTTTAATATTATACTAAAACTAATTATAATAATATAATAAAAATTATTAAAATGCACAAATTCATGAAATTCCTATGCATAAATGTTAACAAACTGTCCATTTTGAAAGACCAATATTATTTACACATTTATTCTTCCATAAATATTATGATCACTGGCAGGTGATGTGATTACCACTGGTTATTTAATCACTGTGACACCTACCAAGGAGTGGGATGTATTGTGGGAAGTGAAGTCAGTTCTTGAAGTCGATATGTTGGAAGCAGGAAAAATGAGAAAGTGTATGGATTTAGGAAGGCGTTTTCACTTTTTGGCATCACCTGTCAGCATTACCTCCAACATTCACAAAATATTTTTCAGAGGGAATTATGCAGTATATTATTGGCACTCAAAGAGATAATAACTCATTAATGTATAATTTGTTTAAGATTTTTTTATATACATGCATAAAATTGTTCCTGTAAAGGGGTGGCAGAGTGAAAGTAAAGACTCTATGCAGTAACACCCTTGAGGAATGATAAAAATTTTAGTAGAGTCTAAAACTCTTTGTTTTTCCTGTCAGTATTTCGTAAATTGGGGCATCATGATATTTGTTCATATGGAAGGCAGCAAAAAGAATGTTTTGAAAAACCGGGCCCTGAACCTATTCTTGAAGAAATTATGCCTATCGCTGTCACTGCCACTATAACTGTCACAGTGTGTCAGTGTGTGTCAACGCGATGGCCCATATGATCATATGCTGGCAGCAATCAATTTCAAATTTAAAACGACAGACAAAATGACAACTTTTCTGCAACTTGCATGTGAAAAGATATATCACTGTCCCTTGATTGGTGGTTTGCACAACTGATTGCGTAGCAGGAGCTGACCATTTCCTAAGTCTAGCCTACCAGGATATGACTCTCTCCTACTCTTCTCCTATGAGCAGAAGTCACTGCCTGTTTGCCATGAGATTGAGGCCAGTGTGCAGTTTAGGCAAATTTACATCACTGGTCTGAATAGTTAACATGTGTGCATACTTTGAGGTTTATTCTGAAGGTTGCAGATGCCAACAGACTGAACAAACTGATCTTCAAGGCCAGTAATGTTGTGGGGATAGAGCTGGACCCTCTGACAGTCGTGTCAGAGAGGCCAATGTTGTCCAAGTTAAGGACACTGAACAACACCTCCCACCTGCTTCACAACCTGCTGATCAGTCACAGGAGCACGTTCAGTGAGAGACTGATACCAATCTTTTTTCAGTACTGTAGAGAAAAACAGTTACCATTTTTATATGCAAATTATGAAAGGCTGTTACGTTATCCATTTCTCCCAAGCCTGCTGTTATTGCTGACTATCATAGATATATGTCAGAACACACAATACGTTGCATCTTGCTACGTATGGGGCCGCTTAGCTCCAGACCAGTTGGTATTAATGTTATGGCCAATCTGTTTAATATTTGCTCTCAGTTCCCTGGAATCTTTTGTTGTCTTTATGCATGTCCTGTTTCACTGTAATAAAAATATGAAGCTGTATTTAAAGATGACTGACACATTCTCAGTTACCTTTGTCTTTACAGCAAACTTACATTGACTGAAACCTGCAAAATGTGATAATACTATTATTTACTGTAGATGATTTCAGAGAGATAGTTGTATTTTTGAGAAATCTACAAGGTTAAAAATCTAACTAAGATCAAAAGAATATATTTTCTAAAAATGTAAGCCTGCAAATTAACTAAAGTCAATGGTCAAAGGAATATGTGATGCAGTTACCTGCACAGCTGTAAGCAGACACTGGAGTATCCACAGCAAACTCCTCGTCCTGTTTCAATAACCCGCTCAGGGGAACAAACTTTCTCAGTCAGACCCAGGTATCCATTCAAATCGTACTCTATACAGAACAACACTGTTACTAATAGAAGATTTAAAATTCAAGAATTTAATTTGTTAAATGTTGGGTTGTACAAGTAAAGCACCACTGAAATGAAAGGCAACAACTCTGACAGCAAACAACTGTGCAAACTTAGCAATAACCAGGGTACAGTAAAATCAAATATGAAATAATAAAAACAGGGCGGCACAGTGGCATATTGGTTAGCACGTCCACCCTACAGCAAGAAGGTCCAGGGTTTGAGTCCTAAGCTCAGGCATTTCGGTGGAGTTTGCATGTTCTCCCCATGCTTGCGTGGGTTTCCATCAGCTAAATGACTGTTCCAAATTGCCACCGGTGTGGGTGTGAGAGGTTATGTGTGAGGTTTGTGTGTGTGT
>JAOUQZ010000010.1:4691931-4723480 GCA_028564935.1 Neosilurus hyrtlii | reverse complement strand
CTCTCTCTCTCTCTATATATATATATATATATATATATATATATATATATATATATATATATACCAAATATACCTAATGTAAATATATAATATTCATTCATTTATTTTCTAATCCACTTAATCCTAATAAGGGTCGCAGGCAGGCTGGTGCCCATCTCAGCCGACTCTGGGCGAAGGCGGGGTACACCCTGAACAGCTCCCCAGACCATTGCAAGACACACACAAGCATTTATACTCACATTTACACCTAGGAGCAATGTGGAACAGCCAATTAGCCTACTGTGCATGTTTTTGGACTGTGGTAAGAAACCGGAGTACCCGGAGGAAACCCACACAAGCACAGGGAGAGCATGTAAACTCCACATGGAAACGTCCGAGCCTGGGATTCGAAACCAGGCATTCATACTGTGAGGCAAACGTGCTAACCACTACGCCACCATGCTGCCCAATATTTATTATGAAATCTAATTAAATGCAAAATTATTTAGGTTAAACCTTTATCCAGCCATGCAAATTTTCAAAGAAATTACATTGACAGAGTTAATTGTAACAAAGACTGAAATTGAACACTGAGAACAAATACTAGAGGGTCACTCATAGATTTCAAGGAATCTTCAAATCCAACCCACATTTATTTATAAAGCACTTTAAAAACAACACCAGGTGAAACAACTGAACGCTGCTGTACAGAGGACTAAAACATAAAAAACAATAAATGCATACAAAAACAATAGATAAATAAGAGCAGAAATAAGAAACCATAAAACCAAAATAGATAAAACCCTCAGGAGAAGAAATGTCTTTTAGGATACGATTTTAAAATGGAAAACGAGGCGGCCTGTCTCACGTGCACGGGCAAGTCATTCCACAATCTCGGAGCTGCAACAGTGAAAGTACAGTCCGTTCTGTACTTACACTTAGTTTTCGGCACACTCATGATCAGACCTGAGAGTGCGGGTGGGTATTCCAGCTGAAGTATCTCCGAGAGATAGAAGGGAGCAAGGTCATTTAAATCTTTAAATCTTTAAAAGTAAATAAAATAATTTTAAAATGAATCCTAAAATGTATGGTCAGCCAGTGGAGTGAGGCTAAAAGGGAAGAGGTGCTCATACCTTTTTTTCCCCTGTTAATAAATGTGCAGCAGCGTTTTGGAGCATCTGGAGACGAGCGATGGAGGACCCACTAATCCCCAGGTAAAATGCATTGCAGTAATCCAGCCGAGTGGTAACAGAGGCATGGATTACGCTCTCAAAATGCTGGATAGAGAGAATTGGTTTTATTTTTGCCAATTGCTCAAATGAAAAACCTCAAGATCCGGCTCCACCTTTACCCCTAGGTTCGTGACAATTGGTTTGATATATTGGGCAGAGGCACCCAGATCTACATCTGCATCTTCGTATGCCGCATGCAAATAGGCCCTATATAGGTACTGCTTTTAACATTCTCTTTTCTGTCTCAATCAGTAGCACAGAATCTCTCATTCACTTTTCTATATCCTTTTCAATTTGGCTTCTGTGTTATAAGTGACTGCTTATCATAGCATCTCTGTGTTTGCTCTTAGCGCCTCATATGCTCAAACCAGCCTGCACTCTAAATCCAGTGTCAAAGAAAGGGAGGTGTTGATTTTTACTTTTTTTTTTTCCTGACCTTTATACCTTGACCTTATTTAATTAAAGAGAGATTCCAAGATCAGATCTGGGACTCAGGTAGGGTAAAGTCCCCAGGAAATATGGTGAAAATCTGTGCACGAGTGTGGTCAGCATGTTGCTCACAGACAAACTGAAAAAAAAGGTTGCCCTCAAAACTCTGTTTTGGGTGGTGATAAAAAAAATAATTCATTATTATTATTATTTTTTAAAGTTGTTAGATACAACTAAGATAATGCATCTGAGTAAAGCTGTTTGTGCCACAAACTTCTTATCTTGGTGGTATCTTACTATTACATGGCCTACACCACACCAACCTGACACACTTTCCACCCTCTACATTCAAAGTCTTCCCAGCTAGCACTTGGATAAAGGGCCCATGTGGGTAGTAAATGGGCTGAAATATGGGTCCCATATGAGATTGTCCACAGGTTCCATAATGGCCCCATATCACCTGCCCACATGAATTCCAGTTGGTATACAAAATTTCCTATTGGTAACCCAACTATGACCCACATAGGTGGTCTATCTGGGCGTGCAAATGTGAGATGCACCTAGGTGACCCAAGTGAGTCCCAGTTAAGATGCCCATATTGGGCCCTACCCACTTTTTGGCCATGTAGCTCAAACATAACCCACATGGGGCCACTGTGGAACCCACAGACCGTCCCATATGGGTCCAAATTTTCAGCCCAATTACTACTCACATGGGTCCCACATACAAGTGCAGGCTGGGTTGTAGCTCACTTCCACCTCTGAGAGAAGACAATGAGAAAAAATATTGAGCTGAGACCTAAAATTAAGTATTTAAATAATGCATGCACTAAACAGACAATAATAGTTCAGAGGACAGCAGGGTTTTTGTGGCTGCTTTTATTTATTTATTTCTCCCTGTCTTTTTCCTTGATTTCCCTAAAACAATAATATTTGGAACAATTTATAAAATTTATTTCTACAAACTTTCCACAGTATCACAATATGCTTGTTTGCAAAACTGCTGAAGTGACGCAATCAATGCACCTGGCAAACAAAATAAGTGTAAGAAAGAGAAAGAAGAGCATGAGAGGATTATTGTCATTATACTTTTGCTCAGTGAAATTCTGGTGACATTGTTACAAGTGCAGCAAAATAAGAATTAAAATAAATAAAATAAGATAGCAATATAATGGTAAGGTAAGTAATAAAAAAGTACAAAAAAAGAAAGAAAAAGTACAGATATGGGAAAGAGCAGCATATGTTTTCCTGTTAAAATTGTTCAAAACTGTATCTTACTAATGATTATATTGTAAAGTATGATATTCTGTGGCACGGTGGCATACTGGTTAGCATGTCTGAAGAAAAGACCCCTAAGACATGCACATTAGGCTAATCAGCTGCTCTGAGTTGCCCATAGGTGTCAGGGTGAGTTTGAATGGTTGTATGTGTGTTGGCCTTATGATGGTTTTTCAGGGTGTACCCTGCCTTTGCCCAGTGTCGGCTGAGATAGGCGCCAGCCTTCGCACGACCCTTATAGGATTAATCAGTTTGGAAAATGATTGAGTGAATAATGAGTACTTAAGTCTTGATGTGCGTTAACTATGAATAAGATCCTTTATATGTGCTGTACTGTAGAGACCGCATGTCTGTATGTGTCCCCACATAAGTGTATATCTGTATGTTTTATGTTTGTATTATAGATCTTGCACACTGGAGGAATACTGGGATGGGAGAGGTGTGGTAGAGATTACAGCTCTAGGGAGAAAGCTATTTCTCATTCTATTTGTATGTGATCTGACTGCCCTAAACTTCTTTCCAAATTATGACGGAGCAAACTGATGATGACCTGGGTGTGCTGTGTCTATGCTTATACTGTTAAGCCTTTGTCCTAACACAGCTAGCATGGATAGGGTGCATGTTTGAAAGATCTGCCCTGTTGAATCTTTGAGCAGCCTTCACCATAAGGTGCAGTTCCTTTTGTTCTGCAGTTGTGCAGCTGGTAATCCACATAGTCAGGTCATAGGAGAGGATACTTGCTATTGCCCTGCGGTAGAAGTTGGTTAAAAGATGCTGCGGTCAATAGGCCTGTCTCAACTTCCTGAGAAATACAGTCTTTTTTGGGGGTTTTCCCACCAGGTAAAAGGTGTTAGGGGACCACATGAGGTCCTTTGTGATGTAGATTCCCGGGAACACAATCTGTAGGTACACTCATCGTCATCTGTATTAAGTCCAACTACTGTATGTCATCAGCAACCTTCACAGTTGTGTTTGATGGATGTATGGGGGTGCAATCATGTGTCAGAAGAGTGAAGAACATTGGGCTTAGTACACGTCTCTGTAAAGAACATGGGTTCAGGATTAAGCTAGTATCTTATGGTGCAGCAAATACTGGCAAGCGTAGCAAATTTTGCTAAACTGTTTATAAACAGTTTTCAGGGTCGCAAACATGTTCGAAATATCTTTGCAAATTTATTTTTCCACAAACAGTTGCAAACCAGTTGTAAGTGTTTTCAAATGTGACTAAAGTGACTGAAGTTATTTTTGGTTCTCCAAGGAGTGAATGCAATGCTAAGGAGGGTTTGCTCACTTTTTTATAGGGATGGGTTCATCGGTCATTTGTTGTCTTCTTGTTCTTTCTCGTTTTCCTTGTCTTCAAAGCAATTGTTCCACAAAAGCAGCAGCACGTTGGGCTTCTTTCTGACAGAAATCAATTTCCATATTCTGAAAGTCAATTTTCTATATCTGGCGAGGGGTTGCTCAGCCTTTTTACAGAGCTGGGTGGTTCAATTCCAAGATTCACAAAAGCTGTCACTATAATTTTTTAATGGTCGCTAATGTTCGAAAACTGTCCTTCGCAAACACTTCTCCAAACCTTAGCATGACTGTTAGCTAAACGTTGCCCTAAATGTTGCAAAATGACAGAGGCACACCCCGAATTTGGTCAGCATGCATCAAAAATGTTGGCAAATCCAAACTTCACTACGTTCGCCAGCATTTGCCACTCCGTGAGATACAGGCATGGATGAGACATGTTTACTCAGCCTTTGTTTTATTAACCCAAAAGCAGAGAAAAGTGTCCATGTCTAGGTTGCTCAGGTTGATTGGCCATTTGTGATGGCTAAAGATGTTAACTGGAGACCTTAAGTCTACAAATAACATTCTCATACAACTGATTGGATGTTCTAAGTGGGATTGAGCTGTGTGGAGTGCCATCAGCCGTAGAGCGGTTTGCTTGATAGGCAAACTGGTGATTGTCTAAATTTAGATGAATGATGCATCTGATGTGTGAAAGCAATGATCTCTCGAACCACTTCTTGATTATGGGTGTAAAAGAAATTGGCCAGTAGTCATTCAGGTGCTTCAGCACAGACTTCTTAGGCACTTGAACAATGGTGCAAAATTTGAGGCATATTGGAACAACCATTTGTTGTAGTAAGAGATTAATTATATCAGGGAACACAGCTGTCAGTTGGACAACACATGCTTTAAGTGTCCTTCCAGGCACTCTATCCGGACCAACGGCTTTGCTCGGCGTATCTCACCTGATGGCGCACGAAGACTAATGACTGGTCACTTACTGATGGAGAGGTGAGGGAAGAGATCCTCCATCTTTATGATCAGAGAGGGGAAAAAATGCTTTAGGACACTGGGAGCATCTGTGCCATCTGTGATGTGTAGAGTATTAGTCATATAGTCTGTCAGTGTTTTGATTCCCTTTCACATACTTTGAAGTTTGTTGTGCGCAAAGTGCACTGTTTGTATTTGCATTTGCCCTCTGATGGCTCTCTTGAGGTTGCCTCATGCTTTTTTTATAGGCTGTTGCACCCATTGACCTGAAAGCCATGACTCATTCTCTGAGTCAAGCCTGCACATAGTTGTTTGTCTATGGTTTTTCTTTGGGAAATATCTTTATTGTCTTTTGTGAAAGTACGTTTCCAGGAAAATATGTGTCCCAGGACTGCTGATGTATGTTTCTCTAAGTCTGCTCCCTGTACAAATAAGTCTATGGTGTTAAAACAGTCTTGCGGTGGCTTAAAGTGGCGTCCTCAGACCATACCTGTACAGATTTGGTGGCTGGTCTCATCTTGCAGATCGGTGGCTTATAAAATGAAATCAGGGTCAGGGAGATGTGGTCTAAGAGTCCTAGGTGTACAGATGTTTTGCCTTAAATGCTGATGGACGTTTGGTTAAATCTGATCTAGTAGGTTGCTTGAAATTTAGGCAAGACTATTCTTAGATCTGTCTGGTTGATGGTTTGGTATCCACTGCTACAATAACAATGGCATCTGGGTGCACTGTCAGCTGGTTGCTAATAGCCTCATGTAGCTTGTGTATTGCTTGTTTAGAGTTTACACAGGGGGCACATATACAGCCACAAGCATTATTATAAAGTATTCTCTAGGTATGACAAATGGTTGGTATATATAAGATATATAAGATATTCCAGATCTACAGAACAATGCTTGTCAACACTGTCCATGGCCGTGTACCGGCTGTTGTTAAAGATGCACAAACCTCCTCCTGTGTTTTTTTAGCAGAGTCCTCCATCCTGGCTGCTTTGTACAAAGTGCAGTTGAAGAGTTTGATAATCTTTACAAAGCTAGCACTTTCTCTTCCTTTACTTTTAAGGAATACACAGATCGGTAATACCTGAGAAAAGAGGTCACCCCAAAACAAAAGGCAAAATTAGCAGGAAAATTAATAAAAGACAGCCTTTATTGTCTATAATTATTATATGTAGTTACATTGTCTACTTTAGAGAACAGGGCTTAATACAATGCCTTTGAACCAGAGCGGGTTAAGGGCTTTGCTTGAGGGCCTAGTGGCGGTGGTAAGTCAGTGGTGGAACTTGAACTCATAACCTTCTGATCAGAATTTCAGAGCCTTAAGCAATGGAAAATTATGCTTGAAAAAAAAGACAGTGGGTAGACTACACAGGGACAAATATTATCGAAAAAGTACAAACTAATTTAAGAGCAGGGAATATGGGGATTACATCTTTCTCATTAGTGCAAATGTGTTAGTGTTTGTGTTAATTAATATGCAGTTTGGGGTATTTCTGTAAATGCAAGTCAGTTTTGATACAAATGTAATTTGGCACTGAAAATGAGTTATACAGCAGTTAAAAAATCACGTATTAAATTTGCAAAAGCCCATTTCTTCTAGTTAAAGACAGAATAAAAGAATTGATTAAGTCTGAATAATTTGAGAGCTCATAAACATTATGCATTACATTTGTGTTTAACTGGCACAGTAAGCTTGTATCCATGTTAGTGTTATGATAGTGCCATAGAGACACAGACCGTGTCAAGTTTTTGTTGTTGAGATTTCTTGTAGCGTGCGTCACAGTACCTCTTATAGTCTGTTTTTTTTTGTTGTTGTTGTTTTTTGTAGTTGTTGTTGTTTGCAGTTATTGTTTTTATGTCTTTGATTGTTTTGTTTTTTTTTTGCATTTTATGTAATTGTTATATCTAATACATAACTTGACAGCATGTGATTCCACCTTCACCTTTAAAATCCATGGCATTCGTCAGTCAGAACAAAATGTCTATCTGGCTAAATTATTTTACATTTTAATTTTTCCACTTACCACCGAAAATCATTTCCCGTTATCTTTTAATGGACACATTGTAACAAATCTAAAAAATAAAAAAAATAAAGTTTGCATCTCCAGATTTATTGGATTTTCCACTCTTAGCTTGCTTAGTCTTTTAGCTTCTTGACTGCTATATATACATAATATCAAAATACATCCTCCCCTCTGACAAAGCGCCACCATAACATGGTGGAGAGGTTCGAGTATCCCCATAATCCTGGGAGCTATATTGCTGGGGGCATTAGCCCCTGGTAGGGTTTCCAAAAATTTGTCACAGGAGAGGTATCAGATAAGAGCAATTCCAAGATCTTAATGGAGGGGGGTCAGGACGGGAAGACAACCTTGTCCGGAAAAGGGAAAACAGGAGATTCCCCTGGAGCCAGGCCTGCTGGCTAAGCTTGCTGGAGAGCACCTGGTGGCAAAGAATTTTCATTCTAAACCTGTTGCCTCTGTGAACCAACCTCACATAAGAGGAAAAAAATTGGATTGATGGATGGATGAAAACACATCTTCCAATATTCCAATAAATACACAGTGAGGCACTGCTGTTGATAGACAAATAAACCTAAGCATAAAACTGAGGTGTAGTGGGTCAGTGGTGTATGCTGTAGCCTCCCAGCGAAAATCTTTGGGGTTTGAGTCTTGGCCAAAGGCTGTTCTTTATAGAGGTAACATGTGCTTGCGTGGGTGCCTGTGAGGTGCTCTGGTATCCTTCCCTTGCTCAAAGAGACACAAATTAGGTCAACCGGTCACTCTAAATTGCCCATAGGCATGAATGCTTGTTTGTGTCTGCAATTGATTGACAGCCTGTTCAGGGTGTAATCCAACTCTAGCCTTAAGTCAGATGGGATTTGATTCAGCCTCCCCAACCATTCTGATAAATAAGCGCTGTAAATAATGGATGGATGGATAAAACTGGATTGCCTTTTCATTTCCATAAACATAAACATAAAACAGCATGGAAAAAAACTTAGTCAAATCTACACTGCCCAAAAAGTGAAAAATAAATAAATAAATAAAAATTCAAAAAAAGTTGCATACTTTAATATTTTGTTGGACCACATGTTATTAATTACAGCACGTAATTGCCATGCTGTTGTCTCGACAAACTTAAGCAGCATCACATAATTTTTTTTTTCCATCCAGAGTTCAGAGCTTCATTTTTTCACCAACATCTTCAATTGATAATGGAACAATCAAACTACTAAATAAAGGCTTCTCCAGCACATCCCAAAGACTTTCAATAGAGTGAAGGTCAAGACCTTCTTGAACTGTGGTGCCAGTTCAAATGTGATAATGATTCCTGAACCACTCTTTCACTATTTGAGCCCCAATTTTATACCCGTCCCATCAGGGACGACAAAAAGGTCAATTTATTTGATAACCTGGTCATTCAGTCAGTCGGGTTGTCAGATAACTTCATTTTATTGCCACATAATGTTGCTGACTTTCGACTGGGATTGGCCTAAAAATTCACTAAAACGTAATCTAACCTAAAAGGTCTGCAATCAAGATACTGATAACATCCTTAGCTGACAAATCTACAGCTGGATTTAAGGTAGAGGACTATGTAGTCGAATATGAGGAAAGAAATGATGTGTATTGTTGACCTGGTGTATAAAATCAGGCAGAGTTTTCAGTGGATAGGGCTCTTGAGGTGTTCCATCATACTAAGCAATAACTATCTGGTTTTATGACATTACATCCATTCACATGTACAACCTTCTGACACTGAACTATAAGGCACTACTACAGTATTGTTGAATGCCAGTCCTTTTTGTTGAAGGGCTTGAACGTGAAAGGGGATGCTGAAGTGCTCTTTTAAAATGGTGTGAAAAGGAAATTCATCTTCCTGGTCTTTATCTGCTATTTATTCACACTGTGCTGTGGTGGATAAACCTTGACCTCTTTGTTTCAAACTAAAATTAGAAGTAGAGTGGTTACTTGAGTTATTGTAGTTAAACCAGTCTGAACTTTCTAATCAAAAAGATGCTCAGTGATTTTCTGTACCATTCTATGTAGACTGACATCCATGAATAGTTTAAATGATCAATCAGAGTTTCAGAAATATTCATCCATGCCAACCTGGCACCAACAACCAGGCCATGGTTACTCACACCACATTATGGTGGGAGAGTTTTCTGGTAAGTGTGTAAGTGAGTTAATGTTGTATAATGATATTAAAGTGGGTTTTTTATATTTCTGAGACTAAGAAAAAAAAAAGCTTAATGGGAAAGTTCTTATTGTTTATAAAAATAGATTTAAAACACTGCGTTTTAGTGATGTTTTCCACTGCAAAATTGTTATACCCCAACAAAAAAAGAAAATATTCAAAACCTCTTTATTTTAAACAGAAAATAAGAGCGCTAGTAGTTAGAAAGACAAATCATGTGGTATTTACATATTAAAAATTACTTGGCTATATTTATTGCACACTATATAGTCTAGTTATGTGATTTTTTTTTTTTTGAGGTTAAAAATTACAAGACAAAATATTCAAGAGCTTTTATGATCAGAGAGTTGGTATATTAAAGGATTTTACTAAAACTGCTACTTAGATCTTTCCAAATTATACACAAAACATTTAGTTATTAATATTTCAAGCTTTGTGCTCATTTAAATAAACTCTGAATGAGATTTTACCCTTGCACATAACATGAAATCGACAAATTAGACATACTAAGAGGCTAAAGTGGTTTGATATTTTGTATCATGCTAATGAGGGAATTAAAAGTTGACTGAAGCTTGTTAGTTGATGCAGCATTAAAGCAGAAGTTTTCATTGGAGATATGTTCTGATGTGCAAACGGGGAATTTGAGTATTTCATGCCCATGAAATTGTAATGAATAATCCACTCTGGGACAAAAATTTCCTTCCCTACACAGCGTTTATGCTGACACAGGATCCCAGTTTGTCTCTGCCGACATATCCCATCCTAAAAACCATAGCACACCATGGGAAAAAAGGACATCATAATAAAAGGCTTTCATAATATTCCTTCATCGTCTGCCAGTCATGTGTTTCCTTAATTTTATGCATCAATAAAATGTGTAGCTTCAGGCTGTAATTTTATTTCTCTGAATGGCATCAATCATATCGATCCTAGGTTGAATGTCCATTTTAGCATTTTTAGCAGAAAGATGAGCAATTGTAATTGCTTTATTTCTGCCACTATATACGGTGAGTCTCAGGTATTTGTTGTGATTTTTGAAAAAAAAATTAATTCTGCACAAGAAATTATACAAAACCTGTCGACCCCAGTTAATGAATTAATCTCCAAAAAGGTACATCTTAAATTACTTACAAGAGTAGCTAGACTGTATGCCAGATGACTATGTTGTTTACTCTTAACTGCTTATTATTATTATTAATTATTATGAGCTAAGAATTCATTAGACAGTAACATTTAGTATAAAATGTTTTTATGTAGGCTTGATAACCTGCTTTATTATTAATGCTGTCTGACATAAATAATATACAGTATATGATCATAATTACACATCCCAAATATTTGATTGTCCCAAATAATTGATTAGATATTTTGAGATGTGCCTACCAGTGCATAATCTCGACATTGCTCTTCTTGTTCTTAGCACTATGTTTGCATTGCACTGACACTTTAAATTGGCAAACGCCACTTTACTTTCTCCATTTCATGATTATTTGTCCTTATGTCATGCACTATTTTATACTTTTTCTTTTTCTTTTTTGTACCTTTGCTTTCCTTTTATGTTGCATCATGGTCTAGGAAAAAAAAACTATTTCAATCTTACTCTATACATACCATGGGGACAATAAACATCCTAAATCTTGTTTTAGTGACATTTAATATGAGGGTTCTAATAAACTATTATTAAAATAAAAAAGTCCCTAATAATAACAAAAATAATAAACAAATAAATAAATAATAATAACAATGAATTTCATTTTGTGAACTATTAAAAATTCCACATTAATAGTATGAATATATATTAATATATCTATATATGAATATATAATATCATTGTGAAATATAAGTGGTAATATATCACTTATCAAGTCAGATTATCATAATTAAAAATGAATTATGTGTTAAAGTTATATAATTATTTATACCGTAAATAAAAATATTTAGCCTGTACATGCAAGCAATATATACCATAATGCTTATAGTTTTCTGCTTTTTACAAAGGTGTATAAAAGGTGTATGATATTGTTCTATAAAAGTGTGTGTTAAAAACTGAACAACTCTAATTATTTGGAATAGAGTGGAAAAGATTTTTTTTTTTTTTTTGGCAAAAGCAAAAAAATAAATACTGTAATTGCTAATACTGTATTTCAAATTAAATTCTATATAATAACTGGCAAAGATTTTTAGAATTCTGAACATCTGTGCTGTCCAACAAAAATACTTTAATAGTAATGATCTTAACATTTAAAATGCAAAGCTCATATGCAGTTAGCCTGTATGTGGAACTCGGTGGAGAAAACTGTGTTGCATGAATTGCTTGAAGACTGAGATAAGAGGACAGAGACATCATACACATGAAGGCAGTACGGGAAAAAACTACTATGAGTTATGAAAAAGGTAGTCACCTTTTGCATTTGACCTTAAAAAAATCTCCTTTATGTTTAAAATAGTAAAAACAAAAATGTCAAAATGTTATAGTGCAAACTTAGGATGGAGGAGACATGATATGAAATGAGATAAATGGGATAGACAGGCCACAAATGCTGAGATAGGAAACAAAAACACTTGTGACCTTTAGTGAAATGGCTTCCATTAAAAAACAAAAACAACCAAATCCCAAACATCTGGTTCACTTTTTGGTGCATCCGGAAAGTGTTTGTCAATTTAAGATAAACTCTTTTGGTTTAAGAGAACAGTAATCAGTGTTAATAGTAATTGCTGTAATGCAATGACATTATCTGTATCTGGTATTCAGTAGGCGTGGCCTTAAGTCTAACTAGAGATGCTCACTCTCTCACATGAAAATAAAAACATTTTTATTTCTTGTATTTTTAATAGTCTGCCTTCTGTAAGTATCAATTTTAAATGATTCTAACAAATGATCTCTTTATTGCCAATAATGAATTCATATTTGGTTACCTCTCTATTATGCTTATTATCTGATTTAAAAGATATATATATATATATATGTAACACAAAGATTCAAGCACTGCTAAAAAATGCAGCTTGCTTTTTAACACCTTTCCTGTCACTAGATAATTTTGGCTTGCTTTGTTTCACCTGTCTTTTTTTTCAGTTGAAGCATCCCTTTAATTAGAGTTCATGTTCTGTCAAGGTTCTGATTTCAGCATTTGCTCCATGAACATTTATTTACCTGCAAGTTTGAGCTGTGATACACGAGCCTGTATTGGGGGGTTTGAGTTTCGTTATTATTTTTTTATTGCCGCTTGTCATCAAGAAAGACAGCAATATATAACAGCCAAACAGTATCATCTTAGCAGTGCGCCATCCTTATCAGGTTTCCTGAGGTGGACACCCACAGACACCAGATGGACACTGGACCACCATCCAAGCCATATTTCATGCCTATGGTACTCTGCTCGGAGCTTCACTAATATTCAATATTGCACACATCATACATACTTACTAGAGTCCAAACCCTCTAAGGGTTAAACTGTATATATAAGATATGACTTGCTATATAACTACACACCCAAACCCAACCTTTAAACTCTTTTTTATCGTGTACAAATTGAATTGTGCAAACGAGATGATGTTGAAAAATATCCATATAATAACACTTTTATTTTCTTTACATAACCCCATATATCTTTCTATTTATTTACAGAGAAAAGGCGTCTACGATGTAAGCAGCCTAGTAAAGCCAATAATGCATTTCCTTAACCTTCAATGCCTCTTTAACAGTTTTTACTACAATATTCAGAAGTAAATCCTTTATATTCTGTGTTTTGTCTCTGACAATTTCAAACATATCAGTGAGAGTCGATGACAGTGACTGACACTGTGCTAAAATGAAATTGAATATCTAAGGGCCATCACAGGTCTTATTTGTTTTTGTTTTTACTAACTAAGATTCAAAGTGGTTTCATTTTATTCTGCAGAATTGTATTTGTGTCCATGACTCACTGTTTGTTTTACAAAACATCCACTGTGAACTTTCACCAGTGGAATGGAAGAATGAATAAATTGGGATGATGCCATCACCTCTTGGGAGGCTGTAATGCATACAGATTGTTCAATACAGAGGAGGTCAGGCATAGGACAAATGCTAATTAACCTCATTTGGGTGATGTTTGTGGTGGTTCAATCACAAATGTTTACACACTATGCTGCAACTCTAATGTGGGAATGTTAAATTTCTAATTAATGTAAAATTTCAGGACAGCATGATGGCACTATGGTTAGCACATCCACCTCACAGCAAGAAGGCTCTGGGTTTGAGTCCCAGGCTTGACCATTTATGTGTGGAGTTTGCATGTTCTACCATAATTCTCCAATAGTCCAAAGACACATTACACATTAGGCTAACTGGCTGTTTCAAATTGCCCTAGGTGTGGATGTGAGTGTGAAAGAGCTGTTTAAGATGAACCTCACCTTCGCCCAATGCTGGCTGAGATGAAATGCGACCCTAGTAGGATTAAGTGGTCCGGTGAGTGAGTGATGTAAAATTTCAGTATTAACGGCCCCCAGAGTTTAGCCTATACATTTTATGCCATGTCTTTATGCTTACTTTTGATAAATAGTTTTTTTTTACATGCAAATTAAAGGTGCCCATTCACGAGCCAATAGATTATGTGCTTTAACTTCATTTATCTGTTAATTTCAGCTCAATACAAAGGTTTCCTGGATAATTCACTCCAGATCAATGAGAATTCACCCCAGCTAATTCACCTATTTATCATCTAATTTTAGTTCTGTGTGTTTGTCAGTACAACCCACATGTGTCTGTTTACAATAACAAACCCACATGACCAGAGGAACGATCTTGTGCATGCACGATAACTTGCTAGAGCAACACCAATTCACAGAAAGCGGAAAAGATTGAGATCGAGTGTTAGAAAAGGGAAGATATTATACAAATTCAAGAGATATAAAACTAGAGTAGTGCATTTCATGTTTTTGACACTGTTCCTGTCTGTGTTGATGGTCGCCATTTTGTTTTAATGAGAGTTCTGCACTCTCACGTCTAGATGAGGTGCACATTATGTTAACTTTCTCTAATTCATCGCACCCCATGTACAGCTGTAAGATTCACGCTCATGTGTGGGGTAAGTAAATGGTTCATTCCATTTTGTTTTCAATAGATAATGCTGTATTTCATGTTAATTTAATGTAATGGTGAAATGAATGGGCACCTTTAGTCTCCTTGAACGTTAAATTTTGGCATCAGTCTTGATGTCTTGTATGTGAGTCTATCCATCAAGGGCAAAAATGATGGCTAACTGATGATTTCTTTACTGCTCCAATGGGGTACCTATCTCTCCATTTTTCACATCATCTTGTCATTCCTCTTTAGCAAAAAGAAAAATCCAAGACAGTAAAAGATATCAATAGTGTATAGAGATCCATTTGTGGCATCCACATTAAATTACATACTGTTGGATTGTTTTGGATTTAGTGAAACTGAAGTATTTACTGAAAGCTTTTTTAAAAATAAGATACAGTGTGAAGAAGAGAGCCTTTGTGATAACTTCTTCCTAGCTGACACTGACGATTCATGCAGCTTATCAGTTACAGTCGTACGAGGTGTTAGACAGTGTGAACCCTTTTCATTTACATTACATTCTGAACTCTTAGGTTTCATCTCCATTTCAGCTGATATTTTTAAGCCTGTTTCACAGGCACATCTGAAACACTTCAGTCAAAGTGAGTGAGAAGGTGCAACTAAAATACAGTGTAATGAAAATGAAGGAGGTGGATTATTTACAAATTTCCCCAAAATGTCCTAGGAAGAAAAATCAAAAGAAGTGGTCACTAACCCTATCCTGAAGATCTTCCTTCCTGCACGTATTATCTCCAACCAAAATTGAACAGACTTCTTTTGGTCAGATTAGAACTTCTTGCTTGGTCATGAGGATGTGATTATCTCTGGAGGGAGTCTTCAGGGAGGCAGATCTCCAGGAACAGGGTTGGTGACCACTGGTCTTCAACAATTTACGCAACAGACAGCAGAGCCATTAAAATAATTAACCTATTTTTAATAGGGTTCTAACTATTCTGTATTCCACATTTGATATTTATATGAAAAAAGGAAGTAACCTAGCAGAACCTTGGACATGGAACAATACAATTCATTCATTCATTCACTTTTTGAACCATTTAATCCTGCTAGGGTAGTTGGGAGACTGGAGCCTATCTCAGCCGACTCTAGCTGAAGGTGGGGTACAACCAGAACCACTTTCTGGTCCATCACAGGGCCAACACACACCGAGGCAGGAGTGATTTGGAACAACCAATTAGCCTAATGTGTGTGTTCCTCCCAGAGGAAACCCACTCAAGCAAGAGTAGAACATGCAAACTTTACACAGAAAAACAGACGTAAACCCAGGAGTGATCACTACACTACTAAAAATAGAAAATAAACGTGGCTCATGATCTGACTTTTGAAATGTGTAATTTTTTTTTACAAGTACATTTTTTATGTTTTATATGAGACTTAACTGTCAAGATATTGATATTCAAGATATTAGACTTTAGCTTTTAGTATAGCAAAATCAAAAACAAAAAAAAACAAAAAATCAATCATGACCAGCTGTCACTGAGTGAGTATGAGTTGTGTCAGTGATAAAGTACAAATTGATGTTAGTGCTCATTTAAGTACTTAGTGAAGAGCTGAATCTTCAGTCCTTATTTGAAGACAGACTGTGACTCAACTTATCAAACAGATGGGCAAGTTCATTCCACCACCTGTGTGTTAGGATAGAGAAGGGTTTTGATGGATGTCGTCCTTGTATCTTGAGGTCAAGTTAAGCCTTGCTAGAGACTTGAAGGGATGTCGTACATAGTGGATTAGGTCCATTTTTCGCTATGGAGGCAAGCATCAGTGGGCAGTTACAAAAGGTCAAAGAAGGGCGTGCACCACTGGGCGGATGTGTGAGAGCTAGTTGGAGGATGAAGATCAACCTGGTCATAGATAGTCTACACATGCAGCAGAAGGCCAGGACATACTGTATATCTGGAAAACATATTCTGATTAAAATATCTTTCAGATGTTAACTGCTTTTTGTTCTTTTACACATACGATAGGTCACACTGATGGGCAAGGTGATGAAGTGGTTGGCACTCTCAACTCACAGCAAGAAGATCCTTGGTTCGGGCACCATGATCTGTGAGGGCATTTCTGTGTGGAGTTTGCATGTTCTCCACATGCTTTTTGGGTATTATTAAGGTGTTCTAGTTTTCTCCCACAGCCTAAAGACAAGCACATTAGTACTACTCTAATTGCCCAGAGGTGTGTCAGTGTGAGTGTGAATGGATGTTTGTTCTGCAGTGGGCCTGCAGCCTTCTTGGGTAAAAACATACATTGTAGCAGAAAACACAAAAGTCGTCTAATTTACCTAATTGGAATATAAACTACTCATTAACCGAGCACCCGGTTTGCACAGAGCAACTTCACAGTGTTAGAGCCCACCGGGGGAGATGAATCATGTCCTGTCTCATGTTTGTTTCTGGTTTTTTCTCTATTCAGGTATCCTGAGCCCCTCCTGCATGGTTGATAATTACAGGCCCCGCCCTGATCATCCCCACCTGGTCACCATCAGTGCTATTGGATAAAGGCCCGGCATCTTCTCCTGGTCCCCTGCCAGATCGTCTTGTGCCGTTCACAGAGCTTTGTGCTTCTCTCTGCTACGCCACGATCCAGCCCTGATTACCACAGCTACTACATACACCTTGCTTCCTCTGAGCATTTAATAAACACGGGATTACTTCCCTTCACCGCACTGTCGTGTCTGTCCTGCTTTTGGGTCTATCAAGTCGAATATACCAGGTCTAACACACAGAACTTTCTCTTCAAAAAATGCTGAATGCTTCTATGGAGGTACTAAAGATCACAGCACATAGTGCAGCTAAGTAACAGCTAAGTTACCGGTCAACTATTAACCGGTCATCAGAGTGTGTGTATTGTTTTTTTCCCATATAATAAAGATGGATAGTCAATTCAATTCAATTCAATTTATTTCAGTTTTATTTGTATAGTGCTTTTTACAGTTGACATTGTCACAAAGCAATTTTGTATAGTAAAACAAAATTTGATGAAGAATTTTAATATTTCTCTATAAACCCTATACATTCCGAATAAGCAAGCCCGCGGCAATGGTGGCAAGGGAAAACCCTTCCTCATGTGGGTGAAACCTGATAAAAATACAAACCATGCAGCAGAAACTGCCCTATAGTTTAACATGAAGTCTAACTGGTTATGTTATCATTGTACTGATAATTGTAGTCCTACATCATTTTAGTAAAAGAGTTTATATTTTCAGCAGTCAAAAGTCATCTTCACAGTTTCTCAAAGTATATTTAGGCATTTATTAGGTCATACTGTATATGGATCATCATCAACAGGAGCAAAAGGCTTCTAAGATGAGACCAGTAGTAGCAAATCAGTAGGTCAACACAAGAGAGGAAAGAAGGATTAGGATCACTGGTGCCTCAGAAGTAGCATGTGTATCTCAACAAACAGAGAGAGAAAGTTTATAAAGTATGCTAGTGTGGTGGTTAAAAAAGAGAGTTTATTCAACCTTTTTACTGGTGTATATCTACCTTACATCTAGTGTCTTACCTTTTTATCCCAGCCACTAATTACTGTACTTTTGTAGAAAAAAGATTCACCTTTTGTGTTTGTTTTTTGAATTTGTGTTTTAATGCAGAGGATCAAAGCATCTGTAAATAAATACATTTAAGCTCAGCGAGGGAAAAAATAAAAGTAGCATAAACAACTCGAAATCACAGCCTTCTGAGAAATAAAGCCGTCAGACTGCCTATCACAGTCACTTTAGAAGTTGTAATTACAACTGGGGTCACATTCAGCTGCTTATGTTTGACATAATTGAAGAAAAACACCACACTATAGTGCTGTTTGACAGGATCATTGAATACTTAAATATGATAACATCACTTCGTTTGCAATGATGGCAATGTTGACATTGAAGATTTATTAACAAAATTGCAGCTTCATAGTTCAGTTAATTTTTATATCTCTTGTAAAACCTAGCCTTTTCTTTACTGCAGTGATTTACAGCAGCCTGGAGACACTTTTCTTGTTCAACAGACACTTTTCACTCTTTCAGTTCCAACCCTCCAGTTTGAGGGAATCTCTGCCCAATATAACTTCAGATTCCTGTTCTTGGTTGACATGAATCAAACCTGATGTGGTCTGCTTCTGTTATGTTGGTTAGCATATCTGCCTTACAGCAAGAAGGTCTTAGGTTCAAGTTCCAGGCTCAGCAGGGGCGCTTCTGTAAAGAGTTTGCATGTTCTCTCCGTGCCATTGTGGGTTTTCACCCACAGTCCAAGGACATACATATCGGGCTAATTGGCTGATCCAAATTGCCCCTAGGTGTAAGTGTGAATTGTTGTGTGTGTTGGTACTGCTATAACCTGGTGATCTGTCCAGTCTTGTCCAGACTCGGCTGAGATAGGCTTCACCCTTTCTGCGACCCTATGGCAGTCCAAAGACATGCACTTTAGGCTGTTCTAAATTACACCCATGTGTGAGTGTGAATCACTGTGTGTGTGTGTGTGTGTGTGTGTGTGTGTGTGTGTGTGTGTGTGTGTGTGTGTTGGCCCTGTGATGGACTGGCGAGCTGTTCAGAGTGTACCACGCCTTTGCTCCAGCCTCTCTGTGTCCCTAGAGGATTAAGTGGCTCATCAAATAACTGAATGAATAAATGAATGGATTTGGGTTGCAGCTCTCATAGTTACATATTTATTGAGTGAATCATTTAAGTGTGTGTAAAATTAAATAAAATCTTCACTCAGCTGGGTTTCCTGTTTTTCCAAAATGTGCAGCCTGATCATGCTAATGCTTGATGTTTCTAATTAACACATAAACAGCCTGGGTGCTGCAAAGGTTACTAATATTCTTGGCAAACAAGTGCAATTTTATAATTACAGTATGTATTTATGGCCATGCTTAGAAAAATAATCATTATAATTCTACATGTTCAGACACAACCAGTAAAGATCTCCCAGCTTGACTTGAACATGTATGTTGAGATGTTTATCTATGTGCTGCACTGTTACTCTTCATTCTGAGCAAACAATAAATAAATACCTTTAGGGCTTGTCATCGTGGGAGTACTTTCTAAGGTATTTATTTATACCTGTTATGTATGACTGAAAAAACATACACTGATCAGCCATAACAAGATGTGGAATGTATACTAGACTGAAAGTAAACAGTTAGTTTGTGAAGTTGATGTGTTGGATGCAGGAAAAATGAGCAAGTGTAAGGATCTGAGTGATCATCTCTAAAACAGCAGATCTTGGGTGTGTTCCTGGTATGCAGTAGTAAGTACCTAACAAAGGTGGACCAAGAAAGGACAACCAGTGAACTGGTAAGAGTGTCATGGGTGCTCGGGGCTCATGGATGTACATAGTGAAAAAAGGCTAGTACATCTGGTCTGATTCTACAGACGAACTGCTAATGCCGTTCATGCTGGCTATAATTTTGTAAAAAAAAAAAAAAAAAAAAACTTAACACACTGTATTGAATCTTGCTGTGTATGAGGCTGTCTAGCTGGAGATCAGTCTGGTGGTGTTATTGCTATGGCTCATATGACATGGCTGCTCAACCCTCAATCCCCTGACTGATCAATGTATACATATTGAAATCGATCACCGTACTATTGTGCATGCTCTTGCATCATTTTCCTTCACTGCACTTGGTGGTAGCAACACCTATCTATGCCTGTTAATGAAATGAAACCTATTGACAGACACTTCTGGCACTCATCTGTCCAGTGATAACAGGTATTCAACTGGGTGAACATCCTGTCAATCACAGATTACCCAGAAATATAATACCACACTAGTGTTTGAGTTAACATGAAGCAGTGGATGCATGTGCTGAAGTTTTTCGTTTAAAACAGTTATTAAAGGTGTAATATAAAACCCTGGGCATTGCCCAGGGACTCCTCATGTGAGAGGTAAAGATTTTCTAGGAATGACATACACTACTTGGTCCAAAAACCCCATGGGTGTAACCATAGTTTAGACATTGGGGAGGTCGAAATGAGAGCTCTCCCCTAGAAAGGGGAAAGGGCATTTCGCTCAATTCTGGTATATTAATATATGAACATTATATTGTGATTGGAATCACAAGAATGTGCAATGGACTTTTAATATTTTAATTTAATAAAATAATTTAATTTAAGTTAATTCCAAGTTCCAAGTTTATTTGCATTTTGTTGATTCGCCTCAAAATTAATGAGACGTTATCCTTATTCTTTTTTTTATGGAGCAACTGTGTGCACACAATTCCCTCCTGGATCAATAAAGTGTTCTGTTTCTGATGAATTGCGAGAGGGGTGGTCACACACTTTTCATTAACAAACGGATAAAGGAAAATAAATCGTAGGAGACGGATCCAATCCGTTAACAGTCAAGGCTCATAAAAGTGATTCGTATGTTACATATGAATGCATATTATTGGGAGGAACATATTTGTGTGTTCCCCTCATTTCATCCTTTCATTCATTTTCTAATCCTTATTAGAGGTGCAGAGAGGCTGGCGCCCATCTCAGCCGACTCTGGACAAGGGCGGGGTACACCCTGGACAGCTCGCCAGGCCATCACAGGGCCAACACTATCAGAACCATTCACACTCACACTCACACCTAGGATCGATTTGAAACAACCAGTTCGCCTACTGTGCATGTTTTTGGACTGTGGGAGGAAACCGGAGTACCCAGGGGAAATCCACACAAGCACGGGGAGATTGTTATAATAGACGTTTTCTCTTTCTTGATAACCCACTGATGTATTTTGATAATTTTTTCATTTAGCTTTGAATTTCCATCCAAGCTGTCATTTGTATTGCTCTGACAAACTACGATCCATTCAGTATTTGGTATCTTAGTTTTAAACCACCACATGGCCAACCTTTCCAGCCTGCACAATGTGAGCCGAAACAACACACAACCCCTGCTAGTTTAAAATCTCAGCTTAAATGTTGTGAAGAGAGCACACCTGATGTCCAGTAGCAAATAACAACTTGTTCAATTGCCTGAGGGACCAGCATCACACAGGGTAATCACACAGGGACTCAGAAATGTAGGGAAGGAGCTAACCTGTTAGGAGCTGAAAATAAACAGTAAAACCTTAAACTGGTAAGGAAAGGGAGTGCTTGCATGGTTTGCCTCTGGGTACTCTGGATTCCTCTCACAGTATAAAGTCGTGCACGTTAGGTTAACTGGCTGTTCCAAATTGCCCCTAGCTGTGACTGTGAATGGTTTTGTGTGTGTGCATGTGTTTGTGTGTGTGTGTGTGTGTGGTGGACTGTGGCCCTGTGATGGACTCTAACAGGATTAAACATTTTATCATATGAATAAATGAAATCTCTTACAGTGTGATGTGTTTCACAGTGGGATGTGCGGCTGCCACACAGCAGCATATTCCTTAATTCAGTCTAGTGCTCAAGTTATTTGTCCGTATGGAGAAGCACTGGATCTATTCCAATTCTGACCAGGATTACAGTTACAGATGATTAATGACGATGAGTTCTAGATTGTCTTGCTTTCAAACTTCCCAATGCAGCCTTCTTCGTCATTGTGGAGTGTGAGTGTAAATAATTGTGTGTGTGTGTGTGCGTGTGTTGGCCTTGGTGAGCGGTTCAGGGTGTACTCAGAGTCAGTTGAGTCAGACCCAGCCTCCCCCCGTCCCTGTTGGGCTAAGCAAATGAATGAATAATATTAAATAAACGAACTAGTTAATTATTTAATTCAGTGGCTGACTTTAAAAAAATAATACTAATAATAAATTATTGTTTTTTCTTTACTTACAGCTTCGTCGTCAACAACTTAATAGGATTTAGCATAAACAGAAGAAGCAGAATTTTCAAGAGTATGACAGTGAGAGGACACCTTATTCTGATGGCAGCACAAGGTTCTAGTCTTTTTAATTGAATATGTTTATTAAATATGGTTGCACAATAATAATAAGTGCAAGACTTTCATGCCAGCATCCAAACCCTACTCTTACTGCAACTCCCATGAGCCCATTCTGCCTACAAACATGGAAGCCCAGGACTACAAAAATTCCATCCTCCATCTTGTTGATGGAGTGAGAATCAGCCACATAAGCCTGTCTCAGCCAAAGCCTTATTACTCTATGTACTTGTTCTGGTTTTGACATTCGCTTGTCAGAATCAAAATCAGTTCCCTGATTTTGCCTTTGCCTACTTCATTCTATTTGCTGATCACCTGACAATTTGCTTGTTATCTTTGACCTGACCTTGTCTGTTTTTGATTTGTCTGCCTGGTTCTTAGTACATGACAAAGGCATTATCACTAAAGATATACAGACGGAAAAATGGAATTAAGGTTTATCTTTTTTCATCCTGCTCAGTTTATATGACATTTAAAAAGATGTAACCACTTCACCCTTACACAACAAATCCGTGACAATACACTGTTTATTTATTAAAATAACTATAAAAATAGTTGCCTAGCTTTATAACTTTATATATCTGTAGTCTTCTGCGTGGTTTTAATTGGCATTTCTGTTGTACTCGCTTCACAGATTCATTACAATG
Organism: Neosilurus hyrtlii; assembly: GCA_028564935.1. Taxonomy (NCBI): domain Eukaryota; kingdom Metazoa; phylum Chordata; class Actinopteri; order Siluriformes; family Plotosidae; genus Neosilurus; species Neosilurus hyrtlii. The sequence continues at coordinate 4,700,538 of JAOUQZ010000010.1, read as the reverse complement.
CATAACAGCAGCTTCCATTATAAACATAGTTTTGATCTTTTTGTCATTTTAATTTTTTTATTTTGTTTGTTTTTTTTTCTCAAAACAAAGCCTAAAGGCAGAAGATTAATGAGTTTCATTCGACCACACGTTTTCTTTGGAGCCATTGATTGTGTTTGTGATGTTTATTGAATTTTCACTCCTCTACATGCCTCTGGAATTTTGTAATAAGTATTCTTTACTGTCATGTGTACAGAAACTTATGTATTTGTTTTTGTCAAAGATTTAGTAATGAAATAAAATCCAGTTCCACTGATACCTAAAGTGTGACTTTGGAAGCGCGTAAGTTTAAGGTACAAGAAGAAAAAATACTGTAGCCTATAAGATAAATTGGATTTAAATGTGCAGTATTTCAAAACTAAACTGGTTTGAATACAAATAAAGTGTAGCTACAGTGAGGAAAGTTTCTCACATTATAGACAGAGAGATGTCATTGTTTTATAAAAAAAATATTTCAACATAACAAAATATTCTGTAAATATCAAGGGTTGTGTTTCTCAAAACTCTCGGAATGTTAAAGAAGTACTTTTCGTAAATTCATCTTTAAGGATACATGCTGGGAATTAGTATTACTAGCTATTTAAAGCCATCACGTATAACGTCAGTGGTTCCTCTCGACAACATCAGTCCTTGCCCAATTTCAAAGTATGCGAGTGGCATGCTCGGAGGCACGGGGCATGCTCAGAGACATGTTGCCTTTCTGATTGGCTGTTCCAGCCTACTAATGACGAGAACTCGAATTGGCTGAGCTGCATCACTGACCCTCGTGCAGCATAACACATTATCAGCCAGTGCTGAGCTGCACAAACAACAAGCTCAGAAATCGCCGAAAACATTTATTTTTGTTCCTAAATCAACTGACGACTGTAAAGCCGAGTTGGCAAAATGTTAGCTGCATCAGCCATTTTGGATTTGCCATTACACACATCCTTGGCAGCTTTCTCGTCCTCAGGGTCAATAGAATGTGACGTCTCACTGTCTCCACAAGACTCCTCCCTCTCTGGTTCAAATAGATTACCATTTACACCCATTTCCTTCAAAGTGCTGCCATAGTTGTTTCATAAACATGTTTTTTATTACCTAAAATGTTGCTCACTGAATAGATCTGCTTGTTTACTTGCGCTGGACCACCCCGCCCAAAGTGATGATGTCACTTCCAGGGAAAAAACGCCAGCTACGCATCGGTTCAGATTCCTCTAGAAATCCATGGGACTAAAATGACCCAGTTTTTTACTTTTATCATCATTTATGTTAAAATAAGCATCTGTGTTGCATAAACGTATTACATACACACGAATTATGTTGTAAAGATGACCAATAGCAGTACTTTTTTAACACTGTGTGGATCAAAATACATGGATAAAATACACCTAGATTTTGTCAGCAATGAATAAACTGCAATAAATAAGGAATGTTGATTTTTATCTGCCTTTGTAAGACTGATATTACTGATGGTATTTGGATGTTATCCCATTTTATCTGAATTAAGTCATATTTAATGGTACACCCATTAACCCCATCCATAACCCTAAATTTACCTTTCGTTTAATGGTGCATATAACGTGGTGTCGTTGTTATATGAATATGAATGAAGTTACAGTTTTAAGGCCATGTTGACCTGTGTTGTGAAGCATGTGAAGCAGTTCTTCAGTTCATGTTCAGCTATTTTTACAATGTCGGGTGTTTATTAACCATTTCTTACACCATTTGTGATTTTAAAGCTGCCTGCTCCAGTCAGTCCACTGCATCCTCATGAGAATCAATGTTATTGTCTAGTAATTAAATAGAAAAGTTTTCTGTTTTCATTAAAGTATCATGTCAGTCGAACAAATGGACTTTGTATAGAGAGACGGGAAGTTGCTGTAATGTAGTTTCAGTAATGTTATTACTAAAGACGTGTTTACAGTCAATAGCACTGAGCAGGCATTCATTCATATCACAGGTTGCTGACAGAATGTGTTGCAATGAGAGTAAATGACTCTGTGGGGTTGTTTCCCTTTGAGTTGCTTTGTTGGGGATTCGTATTGCCTTGAAGCAAGTCTAAAATCAAATAAGATATTTAAAGTGAAATACAAAGCTAAACATGCATTGATTGTGCATTTGTTTTGATTTTCTGATTCTTTTTAATCAAGCCATTAAGCATTTGGCTGTGCACAGTTTAGAGCAAGTTTGCAAATAAATTCAAGAAGATATTTAATCTGTGATTGAAATGATCTTTACTTATTAAAATTTTGAAAAATGTCATGACATTAATAGTGAAACACTGAAAATTCTATTTTGAATATGTATGTTTATTCCAGCGGCACAGTGGCATAGTGGTTAGCATGTCCGCCTCACAGCAAGAAGGTCCTGAGTTCGAGTCTCAAGCACGGACGTTTCTGTGTGAAGTATGCATGTTCGCCTCGTGCTTGTGTGGGTTTCCTCCAGGTATTCTGGTTTCTTCCCACAGTCCAAAGGCTAACTGGCTGTTGGATTATTTTAGGATAACTGGCTGGTTCAAATTGCCCCTAGTTGTGAATGTGTGTGTGTGTGTGTGTGTGTGTGTGTGTGTGTGTGTGTGTGTGTGTGTGTGACGGTCTGGCGATCTTTTCAGGGTATACCCAGCCTTCACCCAGTGTTGGCTGATATAGGCTCCACTCCAGTGAGTGAGTGAGAGTAATGTTTATTCCACATGTAGACCTTTTCTAGTATCTTACTCTTATTTTTTTCATTATGTGTTTATGTGTGCGTCTGCGCTTCCATTTTGACTAATTGTTCATTTGCACCTCTGTGTAAGCTCAGAATTTTCTTGTTTAGGTGATAATTTTTTAATCTTCATCCCCTTGACTCCTCACTTGAGTTTTTAGCTTGTTTACACATTTCATGACTTAAATAAGTGTTGACTTATTAAAATGTGTCGACTGCTTTAAGTCATTATACATCTTAATGAGGCACATTATGTATACTAAATAAATAAATAAATAAATGATGTAGACTGTCATTTGGGATGCAAACGTCTGTGACTGATTAAGATATCTGCTTACTTCATTGCTGAAAACATTTTAAGCTCTTTGAATAAAAAAAAAACCCATTAAACAAGCATTTCCTTTCATTCCAATCATGTTTAGAAAGCTTTTTTTCTTCCAGAAACCAAGGGGCGTGTAAATATTTTCACTCAACTGTATCTTATAACCTGGTTTGACAGATACATTGCGGTACCGACTTCATTGTGTGTCTTCATAATATGTTCATCTGGTCTTTTTGTTTATTTTTTTTTATGAGATACATATAATGAATCGTTTATGAGAGGAATTAATTTGTAATGATGCTGTTATGCATCAAATTCATCACTGTGCTCTTCATGATGAGCCTACTTTCATTTTAATCATTCAAAATAACTGTGCACTACATAATCAGACACTTAAGCTATGTGCTAATAAGAAATAAATGACATAATTTTACCATTAAATAAGCATTAAAACACTGACAAAGCACACTGTTGTGAAATATCAGCTTACATTATTTGTGATGTTCATAGCTTCATCATTTAAAAGAATATGAACTTTATGAGCGGAAGTCATTATTGAATCAGTGTAATGAATCAATTCACAGATCTGTACTGCTTAGCTTTATCTTTTAATGCCACTAATAGGCTCATTGTGCATTCTTAGGCTGAACTGAGGCACAAGAAGGCACATTTTTGACAGCAGATTTTTCAGTTTCATCAGGTGGACCTGACGTGCTTCATTAGAGACCATCCAATGTGCCTCTAGGGAACTAAGTGTGTCTTTCACTCCAGGGGGGAGCATTTGCTCAGGAAATCAGAGTGAGGGAAATTCTCCGGCACTTGCGCCGACCACCAACAGCTCTACAGTTAGATGCCAGGCTGATTTTACTAACTCCACTGCACGCTTGATTGATGGTTAGTTTTTAACACGGTTACCTTCATCAGGTCTCCAGCTTAGGCAGAAGACTGTGAAACAATGGATGCAAAAGTAACCGGTTTATATGTGCGTGAATGTGGGGTCGATTAGAGGCATTCCTATCAGTTGTGAGCATATAAGTGCACATGTTTGAGGGATTCACAGCAGGAGATATCCTATCCATGAGAAACTGATGTGAATTATATAACCTAGATGATGCAGATGTCTGCAAATTAAAGTAAATGGGACGCACTTAATGATAGATAAATGTTTAAATCACTTAATGTGTCAAATAAAGTAAGACTGTAGGGTAAAGGGATGAGAATTTTCCTCCAGTTGCTGGATTTCCGCCTGTTTGAAAGTCAAATGGGTCATTTTTAAGAGCAATGCAAATCCGGTGTAAAAAATTCCAGGAGGTTTGTCATCACTGGTCAGCGCTACCCTGGTTTTGTTTATCTGTGTGGTTGTTGATATCGCCTAGTTAAGGAAAGTTTTTTTTTGAATAGATTTTTTCTGTAATAGAGGTAAAGCTGTTATTTTTTCCACCATGCAAAACTCTTCAGAAAGGAGATCTTTCTGATTGCTCTATAATATGATTACATTTTTGTGTCTTATACACTTCAAGGGAGAAAAGAGGTCAGTATTTCCAAGTGACAATTAACTAATAACAATTAATCTAACTTCAAATTGCATTGGTGCAAGAAGAATAAAAGACTTTGGGATGTGGTGGGATGTGGTGTTATTGGAAAATAATAGCATTTAGGTTAACAGTTGGACCTTTAGCCATTGAACCATTTCACGTTTGATTATTTTCCTATTATTTTTAGGTATTATGAGGTACATGTCATACTGTGTACAAAAATATATTATAAATTCAAGAAATACTGAAATTTCTCCCTTATAGGAGGTTCCTGTATAGATCCCAGCAGCACTGGTCCACCCTGTTTCAGTTAAATAAATCTGACAGGCCATAAAACCAAAAAATATCATGAACTAGATATGGCTTAAGCTTCTCAGCTTTTGGCATCAACACTGCTTTTTCTCAAACATATTCACAAATAGCTTGTATGACAGCAGGAGTGAATCAGACAGGCCCAAGTATTCACATTCATCTATGATGCTACTGTTGCCACAAGTGTCTCCTGTTTCATATTGTGCTGTTGTGATAGCTCTTATATCCTCTTCACTCCTCTGGGAGAAAAGTCATCACCTGGCTATTTCAGCTGCAACATATTTCCACAGTTTCAAGCCAACACAAGGCAAGTTGTGAATGCTAATGTTGTTGCAATATAGACTGACCACCTGTACCATCTGTTTATTATTGTCCTGAGCCTGCGGTCCAGATGATCACAGCCATGGAAGTAAACATTATATCCACACAGAGGCCTTTATCCACAGAGAGAGCCTATCTCTAGAATGTTTTGATGTTTTTGCCAATATGTCTTGAAATCCAGTAGCCAGTCTTTGTATTAAAAAGCTCGCCCCCTTTTAAGATCACACATGAGATTTCTTCTTTCTTTTTCTCTGATTCATTCCATCTTTCAGAAAGCCAACCTCTGACCAGCTTTACTCCTGAGTTAGCATTTATGCATGTAAGCATTATATTCTCCTTTAATGCATTTTAAAGAATGCTACTGACCTCAGCAGTCTGTCCTTGGAGACTGGCCAACTAAAACGATCTGCACTATATGTAAAATATTGGACTACTTTCATAATTCTGACAGACAAAAACCACAACAGTAACCCTGAGGCATGACGTACGCGATCTCCACAATTTAAAAAAGCGTGGCGCTCCATGATTTATGAGCACGCTTGGAGCACGATTGAGGTATTAAAAGGAGGCAGGGGGCATCCAAAAGATGAAGCTTAAAGGAATCATGTTCCAAGTTCATCAACATCCCCTATGATGGTGCATCAAGGTCTCTTATGCTCTGTTAAGATCTGTTAAGCTCGACTGTGCTCCACTACGATTCCCACATTCTCTCACAATTGGCATCAAATCGTAATGCATCATAAAAATTACAGAAAAAATTTTGACACACCATTATCACCATTATCTCTCCTAAGTTCACGATTCAATCCCATGACACCCCCAAGATCCTCACGATTCTCACAAATCGGTTAAATCACGGGAATTGTGCCCCAGTGTAAACCCAGGGCTAAAGACAAGCAACTGTTAACAAACCAGCCAACTGGGTCAATGTAAAAATCAATATCTAAATAAACAGCTGGATTATTATTGCAGTTTTAGGCTTTATCCTATTTATAGGCTATTTTATTTCAGCCAAGAAAACCTACTACTACCTACTACTTTCGAAGTGGTTAGGTCTGGTCTGGTTATCCTGTTACTATAGCCAGTGAGTTGCTTCATGGCCATGTCTAATTATAAATACCATTAAGATTTGCTCTTGGAACATCCAGGGTCTTCAAAAACCTACTAAGAGGGGGGCAGTACTATTATTTCCGGAAAAAAGAGGATGTTGTCATTGCTCTCCTCCAGGAGACCCACTTGTAGGATAAAAATAATGCAAAGGAAACTGAAAGGAATTGGGTAGGGCAGGTTTTTGCAACATCAATTAGTACTCTTGTGGCCATTTTAATCAGCAAAAGCCTTGCATTTAGGTCTTCTAAGTGTGTAAAAGACTAAAAGGCTATGTAATTGTTACAGGAATCCTCTCAGGCCAGATGGTAACATTTCTGAATCTATATTGTCCCCCTGGTTACCCCCATGATCTTCTCCCTAAGGCTTTTGCAGAGATAACTGAGCTGGCTTCTGGGGACTCCTTTGTGGGAGAAGATTCTAATTGCCACCTCAATCCCTCTCTTGAAAAACTTTCCCTGGCAGTCCTTACCCTTCAAGGCAAGCTAGGGTGCTCACTTCGATTTGTCGGGATATTGGGTACTCAGATGTGTGGAGGGTGCTCATCCCACTGATTTGGAGTTTACTTTTTTTTCTGCCCCCCATAAAAGTTACACTAGAATTGATTACATTTTTATCCCTTCCTTCAAAATGTTTTTGGCTCTGGCACCATAGGTAGTATTATTTTATCTGACCTGACAGGACACTGTCAAGACACTAGAGATTTCATTCATCTCTTTTTAAAGATGATAGTTTTATCTCCTACTTTATATCAGAATTCAGGGCATTTTACTCCATTAACTTACCATATACAAATTACCCCTCTAAAGGGGTAAAGTCTACTCTTAGAGAACGATCGTGTCTTATGTTGCATATAAAAGATGCCGGAAGAATTAGCAGTGTAGGATTCTTGAATCTAGACTGGTTAACCCTGAGAAACACCATATATCAAGTCCAAGTACAGACTTGGATCCAAGACTCAGAACACTCAGAAGAAGTCACTAGACAGAAGTTCTATGAGTTTGTGGATAAACCCAACAGGTATCTTGCCAATCTTGTAAAAAAGAGAGCACTCTCAGACTGTTGTCTTGGTTACAGATTCCAATGGTATTTGATACCAAGACTATCAATAAGGAATTTGCATTATTTTACTCTAATTTGTATAAGTCTGAACAGTCTCATAATGCCCTGGTCCTCATGCATCTGTTTTTTTTATTTTGTAAATTTAAAACTCCCCAGAAGTACAGAGGCTCAAAACTTACAGTTAAATGCCCCTATTATGAGACAGGAGGCTCTGCTTTCCTTAAAATCTATGTCACCCGGGAAGACCCCAGGGCCAGATGGATTTGGGTGTGAGTTCTACAAGAAGCTCAGTGGTATTCTTTTAGACCCCCTGCTGAATATGCTTAACCACTCATTCGAATGTGGATCTTGCCCCAGTCACCCAGAGAGGCCAATATTTCTTTTATATTTAAAAAAGGAAAATGCGCAGACTATTGCGCCTCCTATAGGCCAATTTGCCCTACTTAACTCTGGTCAAAAACTGCTCTCCAAAATTAGTTATGCGTCTGAAAAAGGTATTGCCTCATATTATAAAGGGAGACCAAACCGGTTTCATGAAGAGTCAGAACTCTTGTGATAACATGAGAAGCCTCCTTAATATTATTCAGCTATCCCAGAGCTATAAGGACCCCGCCCTCATGCTCTCCATTGATGTCAAAAAGGCCTTTGATCGGGTCGAATGGTCGTACTTGTTCTATACTTTGGAGGAATAGGATCAGGGTTTTGTATAACACTCCCATGTCCACAGTCCTGACTATGGGCTTAGATCTAGCAACTTCCCCCTCCACCATGGGAACAGACAGGGTGACCCTCTTAGCCCTTTGCTATTTGACATTGCGATAGAGCCGCTAGCCCAAGCAATAAGGCAAGATGCTCTAATCTCTGGTATTTTTCATTGGGGAGAGGGAACATAAAATTACTTTATACACGGACGACGTATTGATACACCTTTCACATCCAACTGCTATTCATCATTTGATTAAATTCATCTCATCATTTGGTGTTTTCTCTGGGTACAAAGCTAATAGTCTGAGGCTATGCTGTTGGGGTCATTAATGTGTGTTCCAAATAGAGTCCTTCCCCTTTCGCTCATCTCCCTCTGGTTTTACCTACTTAGGGGAGCATATAACACCCATATGGGCAATGGTGGCCTGGTGGTAAGGTGCTTGATTACTGATCCCAAGGTCGGGGGTTCAAGCCCCACTATCGACAGGTTCTCACTGCTGTCCCCCCAGTGCAGCTAAC
>JAOUQZ010000010.1:4649705-4677275 GCA_028564935.1 Neosilurus hyrtlii | reverse complement strand
AAAATTCCAAATGTACACTATAGTCCCTAAAGCCCTTTACAGCATTGGGGGTTGAATAATTTTGAACACAACTGTATTTCTAATAAAGTTTTCTAGTTTATACCATAGTTTATAGTAAACACTGCTACTATCAAAGGAGAAGATATTTACGGTCTATCAGTAAGGTGCTTTTAAAAAGTAATAACAGATATAGGACATGAATAAATAGAATAGAATATGAGAGAGAGAGAGAAAGAGAGAGAGAGAGAGAGAGAGAGAGAGATCTGATTTTCTCCCTAATAAAGTCATGACCAATTCCCACCCACCAAACAGCTTCTCCCTTATCACATGACAGCTACCAACCAAAGCTATCACATGCTTCCTACAATGCCCATGAAGCAAACCACATCTGGATAATCACTGGGGTGGTGTAACACACCTGAGGAAACCCATTTCTGTGTGACAGAGCCTGTGTTTGGCTAGTATTGCTTTAGTTGATAGAGGGAGCATATGCCTCCCCACCCAACTTGAAAGCACAAGCCAGTTTGTTCATAGGCATGCTTTTCTTTTTTTGTGCCCTTCTGAAGCCAGAAAATGTTTTCCATTTTACACACACACACACACACACACACACACACACACACACACACAGCGCAAAGACAACAACACAACAGAAACATACATCGGACTCACAGAAAATGATTTCAAAACAAGATATAGAAATCATACCGCCTCATTCCACCACGCCAAACACAAAAACAGCACAGAACTCAGCAAACACATCTGGAACCACAAAGACAGCAACAATGAACACTCCATTTCCTGGAGCATCCTGTCATCGAACTCACCCTACAACACCTCGAGTAAAAAATGCAACCTCTGTCTTAAAGAGAAGTTCCTGATCATATGTCACCCTGAACTATCAACACTTGGCCTTGGCCCAAATTATCACGGTTCGATGAGTAGGTCAGAGCAATGATTAACAAATTTATTACACCAGTTGTCATAAATGAAACAATGTTTTTTAATTCATTCATCCATTCATTTTCTGAACCGCTTAATTCTAATTAGGGTTGCAGGGACTCATCTCAGCTGACTCTGGTTGAGGGCAGAATATACCCTGGACAGCTTGCCAGGCCATCACAGATGTTTTTTTTTTTAAATATATTATCCTAATTTATAATTCCTATTTAATTTATAGTATTTTATATATCATTCCTTTATTTGCTGAGCTGCTTAATTGTACTAGGGTCACCTGGACAATTGGCCAGTCAATCCTAGGGACACAAATAGCCATTCACACTCACACTTGGAGCAATGTGGAACAGCCAAATTAGAGGCAGTGGTGGCTCAGTGGTTAAGGTTCTGGGTAACTGATCAGTAACCAAAGCCCTGTACCACCAAACTGCCACCGTTAGGCCCTTGAGCAAGGCCCTTAACTTTCAACCGTTCAGTTGTATAAACAAGATTTAAAAAAAACATGACCAAGGACTCATATCAATTAAATCCCATAGATGGTCAAGTGGATTTAAATCTGAAACCTTGGCAAATCTAGTGCATCATTTCCAATGTTGCAGATTGTGGGTTATTGTTCATGTTATCACTGCACAATTGCCACTGGTTTTATTTGTTTAAGTATATACATATATAAAGCACATCTTATTCAAATCCTTTTGACCAATTAGTAAAATATTTTTGCATAGTTACTGCTCTTAGCTACTACAGATAAAATCATACGCACGAATCATGCACATACTGTTTAACATGCACGCCCAAATGCTGTAGAATAAAAACATCTGACAAAAAAAGGCAAAAAAAGTAATAAGCAATCATTTACCATTCCCATGTTAATTACATAATTTATGAATTACTTCCTGTGTAGCAACATAGGCAATCTGGTCACGATTTTCCTTATTTCAAAATTTATAACAGTCTGGGAATCTACAATAACACAAACTGCCAAGTATGGAGATATATGACATATTTTGCCATATCAGAACGTGCCTGAGGACTCAACAAGTAAAGAAAAAATATCTGTTTGTTGCTATTGTTCACTGGCACTGCATATAAATCTGTCTTGTGTGGTCTTGTGGGAGCATGACAGTGTTATGAATAGAAACAGGATGCTAAAGTGCTGGAGGGCAGTGAAAGAACTTTGCAAATTTGACTTGTAGGAATCAGTATTTGTCCTGAGAGACAGAAATTTTTCAACATCTGATATTCAGCATTAAACCTTATTATAGTGCAGTGCTCATTCAAACGAATGGAGAAAGTTGTTGCATTGCTTCCACCACATAAAATTGATTGTATGTAGTTGTTGTCTGGTTGATGCAGCAATACACAAACAGTCCTTATATCATCAGTTACCCAGAGGGGTCAATGAGAAAGAGTGCCTGATCGCAAACCACTAGTATTGCAGATTCTTCACCTGACATCAGAAAAACTTGATCAGCCTTCTCTACCTCATTGTGTCGATGGTGTAAGATCACCTGATTGGATGATATCGATCTGTAATGGAAGCCAATGGATCTGGTGGCTTCCCTGAGGAGTCTAGATGGAAGGGCTGAGAGAAATATGATCAAAAGTCTTTAAGGGATTTTAACTCCAGCTGTTTCCCAATTGAAGACTCAAGACAGCTTCATTCCCAAGGTGACACGTTCCAAATGTCCAGTCCGCCTACCATGTTCTTGTCTTTTATTATCTGTATGAAGAACATGTATTATTTAGGATTGAGTTCTAATCTAAGTTCTGTACCAGGTGAATTCTAGAGGTGCTAGGATACATTCTGCGAGTTGGCCTTTGGAAAATTATCAGTTATGGAGTGATGTGAGAAGGTCCATCAACAAGAAAAGGGCCATTACTGTGCAAAATCTGAGTGTTTTATGCTACATCTTTTACTGTAGCAACCATAGAATTTTTTTCACCATACTATTGATTAGGGGCAGTGGTGGGCCGGTGGTAGGGTGCTGGATTACTGATCCCAAGGTCGGGGGTTTGAGCCCCACTATCAACCGGATGTTAATGCTGTCCCCCCAGTGCAGCTAACTGGGTTATCAAAGGCTGGCCATGTCTCTCACTGTCTATGGTGAGAGGCATGTAAAAGAACCATTACTGATTTTTATCAAGAGTAGGCTGCTTTGCCGTCAGCGTGTTTCTGCCCTGCGATGGCCTGGTGAGCTGTCCAGTGTGTACTCTGCCGTCACCCAGAGTAGGCTGAGCGCCCTAATTAGGATTAAGTGGTTCAGAAAATTAATGATCAATATTAGTGATTACATGTGAAATCACTGACCCTAATCATTGCTCAAGCACTGAATACATCAAACCACGCTTTACTCAACCACAGTCTTTACTCAACACTTGCCAGAGCAAAGTAGCTACCTACGCAGACTTTCCTAGGTCCTGCAGAAATCAGGCATTGCACATGTGTGGTGCCTGTGTAGCTAACCTACCGAAGATCATGTGCCCTTCCATATACGGTAATGGACTCTGGCATGCATCTACAGATTTTTCTTTACAGGGAAACTCTTATTTAGTTAAATAAAAGTATTGTCTATGTGGACACAACAAAGCACCCAAGTCTTTAAAAAACACTATTGTTTGGATTCAGTTTATTAACTAAATCAACAGAGGTTTTTGAATTTTGCGACCACTGTACGATTCTCAAGGAAGAATTTTGAATGGGTGGCATATTGATTAGCACGTGTTCAAGTTGATGACCAATCCCAGGATTTCTGTGTGGAGTTCAGACATGCACAGCTCCAGCCTCCCCATGACCCTAAAAGGATTGAGTGGTTTGGCAAATGAGTGAGTAAGGCTGTTGAAAATTTTAACTGTGACTTGTCTGAGGACTGCAGATGTCAACAAAAAAGTTCCTGAGGAAAAAAAACGTGAAAACTGTCATGCTGAACTGTAGAACACAGAATAATTCCTCACAGTTTACACAGATTTCGAAGCAGCTCTGGCAAAACAGGTGGTGATAAGTCAAAAAATCAAAGCATATATGATTTGACTGTAACCATTATTGTGGAGTTTAAGCCAAGCTCTATACCAGAGCTGTTCAATTAATTAGGAATGAGGGCCGGTTTATGAAAACAATCCCAAATGAGGGGAGAAGAGCAGACACCTCAAAAGGAGATTGGCCCGCTACAACAGGAGACACAGGGAGGCAGGGCAAACGTATTGAAAAAACAGTCTGTGTGTGGTCTGAAAACCAATCCAATTGTAGTCAGCTGATATTTCCAGGAATTTCACAGTTTTATACAACCCCTGGCAAAAATTGTGGAATCGCCGCACCTCAAGTATGTTCATTCTTTCACTTGGTAGTAAAAAAAAAATAAAAAATACAAAATCACAGATGCGACAAAAACATTTTTGATTTAAAAGCTGTACAATTTCATTTTGCAAAATGTACTTTTTTTTTCTTATTAGAAGAGTAGAGTAGCCAACTCAAAGCACAAATTAAATAGCCTGGCTCTAACCATATTTAGATACACATACATATTTGTACATATTTATTCTATTACATATTTCATGTGCCTGTCTGGAGCCAAACAAAGAGACAATATGTGTGCATGACTTGTTTTTGTGTTTTAACGTGCTGCAGGTGTGTGCATGAGGTGCAGGACACAGCTGCTCGTTGCCATAGAGATTAAGCTGGCAGCTAGTTATTAAGTTATATTAAGCTGACAGTTACGCATGCATTTTTGAGGAAAAAAAAGCAATGGCACACCTCTTGCTTTTGGACTTCTGATTTGAAAATCGTATTTCCTATCGCAATGAGGTTGACAGCGTTTGAGAGCCAAGAATTTGGTGAACACGGTGATATAAATTATTTCACTGTACTGTAAAAAGTGTTTAAACAGTCACAACCCTTAATATGATTTAAAGTGATTTTAAAAAGCTCTATTTTGTATTAAGTTCTATAGAGGGATTCTTGGTCAGAGGGGGAAAAAAGCTCTATTTTGTATTAAGTTCTATAGAGGGATTCTTGGTCAGAGGGGAAAAAAGCTCTATTATGTATTAAGTTCTCTAGAGGGATTCTGGTCAGTCAGAGGCTCACCATTTTACTTCTACAATTGCTGTTGACTCGAAAGTTACATGGTCAGAACCAGCACACATTTTCCTCCATTTCTATGTAAAGTTTATTGGTGGAAAGTGGAAATTATGGGAGTAGGAGTGAGTTAAATAAAACTTTTTTCCAAGATAATCCCCTCTTTTTTCTCATGCTGCTGTGACATCATCCACTCTAGCCCAGAACATTCCACAGTGATTAAGCTGGCAGTTACTGACAGTTAAACTGCCTATTCAACTGAAATATGCATAAGGCGCACCTCTCGCTTTTGGACTTTTGATTTGAAAACCATATTTCCCATCACAATGAGGTTGACAGCGTTTGAGAGGCAAGGATTTGGTGAACACAGTGATATAAATTATTTCACTGTACTGTAAAAATGTTTAAAGGCTCACGATTTAAATATAACCCTCTAAATGATTTAAATGATTTTATAAAGCTCTGTTTTGTATTGAGTTCATGAAATTCATGGTGCTGCTGTCAGTCAGAGGCTCCCCATTTCACTCCCCAGTTACATGGTCAGAACTAGCATGCATTTACCTCCATTTTGATGTAAATTTTATTGGTGTAAAGTGAAAATTTGGGAGTAGGAGGGAGTTCAAAAAAACTTTTTCCAAGATAATCTTACACTCTATGATGACATCACACACTCGAGCCCAGAACATTCCACTATAAATACAGAAACTGATGCAGAAATCTTTATGACACTTGATCAAAGGTAGCAAAATGTCGTTCTGACCATCGAAATGACGACTTCAGTGTCTACGTTTAAAATGTTCAACCAGGTGTCTATGTAAAAGTATGGCTTCTTGGCGAGGCGTCAAAGTAGTGAGTTTTATGATCGTTTGTCGACCTCTCCCCATTCATTTCAATGTGATTTTTGGAGTATTTTTTGGCTAATTGTGTCGCCATGGTAACATGAAACGCTAATAAAATTAATAGCACACTTCATGGCACAGAGACACACGTTTTAATCTATATATTGTGTGGGTGCTCTTTGCCGTTCGGGCCTCATTAAGTGTGATGGAAGTAGAAGAATAAATAGAAAAGAAGAAAAATAAAGAGACACTTTTTTCTAAGGTGAATAGTAATGTGTCTGCTCTTAAGCAGCCGCATAATTAGCTTGAGACTAACCCTGGTACAATGCATTAAATGGCAGCATTTATGTTTAAAATTAAATATGCTTCCTAACAAATAAATAACTGTAAACTAAATTAAATAATAACAGGTTTTTATTGAATTTATTATGATGCTTAGATTATATAGAGCATTTGCTATTCTCTCTACCTATGAGTAAGATGTTGCTATAGAAACTATAAAATGTTAGACTGAGTGCATCAATATAAACTTATTGTTTGAATTACGGGCAGCACAACTGTCAGCGTTTTTGTTATATAAAAATGTGTCAGTGCTATTTGCCCCAGCTAAATAAAGAGTTTGATAATCATGGGCTTTTGTCATTCAGATATGCAGCAAGAGTGAATTGCACATTTGGTTGTGCAAAGGTCTTCTTTATTTTTCTCACTTGCCATTTTCATAATCAGAAATGGCGGTGCCTGCAATGATGTGGGTGAAGTGGCACATCAGAGAGATGGCATTCAAACTCTGTTTCTAACACCATCATCCTTTATCTTTTTTATGTATTTCACTCAGTAAAAAGCTGTAGGCTGCTACTTAGCAATTTAGCCTTTTCCAAAGAGACACAGACAGTGATGCAGAGGGAAAAGAATAGAACTGACACAATCTGAAATGAATGCTTCCTGACCCATTAGTCGTCGATGTACACAGAAAGATGCGGGGAAAAAAGGCAGAACAGAGCTTTCTTATTTATGAATGCCTGGATCGCAGTTCTCAAAGCTCTGTCAAATGATTTTAATTAGCTATCCATCATTACCCTTTTGATCGAATCAATGTATTGTGAACAAGGATTCCCGAGTCATCTTCTGTATTTATAGAATGATTGATTTTTTCCGAGATGTTCAACAGGGATTATTCTTGATAGCGAGAAATCAGTGAACAGGTTGGTTTCAGTTAATTAAGGCTTTCTTGCCCAATATCAGTGACAAATGATTCATTTTCTGTCTTTTCTATTTTATTTATTGTCTTTCTGCTTCACTGGTATGAAGCTTCTGTCAGGACAATTAAAAATGGGTAATTTTTTTTTCTGTCTTAGTTGACGTCAGTGAAAAGGTTTGCTGGAGTGTAACGTTAGTGTTAGACTAAAATAAGTCAGCAAACTCAACACTGTCACATTCAGTGTTCTCTTTAAAGCTCCAGTCTTACATAAAATATAACTAGACTAAATAAATCAAACCTTTCAGTTCCAACATAGCTGTGTGTACTGTGATATTTAAGTTCAATTTCGTGATTCCCGGCTCTATAAACCCACAGCTTCCAAACAGGATAAACTAGGTCACGTCAGGTCATGTGGTACGTGAAACGTCATACACTGGGCTCGGCAAAACTGAGAAGTGTAACAACCACAGTGTTCGGGCGGGCCGGGAACCGACTCCAAGAAGACTCGATTCACTGATTCAGATATACATACAGTATATATAAAGGTTTCAGAGTCGATTCCGCCCCGTTTGAGGAAATGACTCACATGTTCCAGAATCGTCTTTTACATTAATAAGAAATTTTAAGGTTAGTTAATATTTCATGGATGATTAAATTACTTTAACAGATTGTAATGAGATGTACCATGCATTTATACATGCATCTAAAATAATAATAATAAAAAGTTTCATATATATAATATATACATTGCACTGCACCCTTTATGTAGCTGCTAATTTTTATAGATGCTTAAGTAGATTTAAATACGCTATATATTTATACACAGTGGTGCTACGTGATATATTTACATATGTTGGTTTGTGTATAATTAAGTTACACAATATGGGGTTGAAATCTGATCACAGACGCTGCTCACCATGCAGTGTTTCTGAGACGCTCTTCCCTGTCGTCTTAATCCTCTTCACTGAAACATGACCCCAAACCTTCCCCCATGGGTTCATACGCGAATAAAACATTCCCTAAAATCCCATGTTCATCAATGTCAGGTTCACTGATATCGCTCCAATGGTCATTAAATTGACTAGAATCTGACGAGGACTCAGGCTGCACACTTGCACGCTGCTAACAAACCTGTGAGACCAGTTTCTGACGTAGCAGATCACGTCACCACATTTGCTGTGTTTTGGAGAGCTAATGCTGCTCGCTCAAAAAAAACTGGATTTATTTCTTTGTTATCTACATATTTTCTTGTTCTAATGATTTCAACATGCCTAGCAGGTAAGATTTCACATATTTAAGGATACTCATATCCTATGTAAGACTGGACCTTTAATCATCCATCTTATCCAGGGCGGGTTGGACAGTATTAGTATTTTTCACATATGTATTTTGCACTTTAGTGCTGTTATGCCACTTATTGTATAGATTAGTTCCCACTGATGGGTGTGTTTTCTTGATATTAAACTTAAACATTTTTAACTTTACAAAAATTGGTGACTGCAGATCATTACATTCACCTTGTTGTTTGTTCTTGATCTACTATGGCTTCTGTCTTCTTAAGATAGGGGTATCTAGTTTCTCATTCAACAGAAGAGTTGGCAGTTTAATGAACAACTCATCATTTCGCCAAAGACTCAGCAAAGCATCGGTTCACAAACAACTCAGTGAGTTATCGTTCGCGAGAGACTCTGCCCAACTTGCTCACTCAATGATTCAGCAGTTCACTATGCGATATGATCAGAGATCTAGCCGTAGAGACTGCCTGCTGCATAGTGTGTCACACGGAGCTTCCCTGGCTTTGAGACTTAATGAGTGATTCCAACTACTTTACGTAACTATAGACCGTTACAGTACAATCTATTAAATTGTTAGAACAGTATTAGTTAAAGATGCCATTTCCCAAGGTGTGTTATTTTTTTTTTTTTCAAAATGCACATTTTGTGGGTTGTCTGGTTCTTGCACGGTTCCACAGAATTTAGATATTTCTCGGAGTTCCTCTACCTCAGAGTTATTTGCAAGAACAGGACATGGTGTTATTTGTATGCATTGTATGCATATGACAGTTTTGAAGGTTAAAGATTAATTTTTCATTTTTTAGTATAATTACAATACCTTTAGAACATCAGTTCATGAGGGCAAGAGTCTAATCCTTTATCTAGCAGGGGTTAGCACTCGTCACACAGACAATACTGTTTTTTGTTTTTCAGAAGGGACAAATGAAATGTGATTTATTCACACACACACACACACACACACACACACACACACACACACACACACACACACACACACCATGAGTCACCAGACATATCAGTGTCATCAGCCTCTTCAGAATAACACAAGAAACAATACGAGTGACTAGAAAGAAAACAAATAGGGAAACATATTGCAAACAAAACTGATACAGAGTGGCACATAATGCAGACAAGATAAATATCTCACCTTGGGTCTATTTGATCAAGAGGTTGTGTTCATGCTCTTTTTAATATAAAGCCAAACAGGAAGTGAGTTTGGTAAGCCTTTCTAATGTAAGCAAATACTATTTTGGAGTTTGCATGATCCACTTTGGAGGACGAGGAAATCAAGATTTTAAAGGAGAGAGAGCAAAAGAGAGAGAGAGAGAGAGAGAGAGAGAGAGAGAGAGAGATCACAGATTACAGTGTCTTTACACTTTACCTCCTACATCTTATCTACTTCATGGCTCCCAGACACACTAAATATTTTATAGGTGTGTGCTGTGTTAAAAATGAGCAACATTATTTAAGGAAAGGTCTGCATGGGGACTGAAAAGTAAATAATGTATTGAGCATTACTGAAGCTTCACCTGAACTTTTAAATGTGCTTTGCAAAGCTGGGATACCAAGTTTACATACAAAGAGTGATTTAAGATGTGACCGGAGACCAGCGACTGGAAAGAAGTGATAAGAGAATCAGTCTTAGGAAGGAATGCAGGATATGCTGAGCTTTTTCTTTAGTTTGTTTTTTAAATTGTAATTAATGTTTTATGTGTTATTCCAGCAGAGCTTTTCTATGGATTTGTTTACTGCATCAGACCAAAAAAAGGTTTTTTTTTTTTTTGTTTGTTTTTTTTTTTTTTTTTTTTTTTTTTTAATTTTAGAATTGTACTTGATACTAGTGATTTACATTAAAGTTCTCTAATACCTGCTCTCCACCAATGCAAACTAGGTGCTAGTACTGAGCTGGGGCTAGTGTCAGTTTGGTGTTGGTTAAATTTGTGAATGGTTTAAACACCAGTTTGATTTTCTGTGTGAGAGAGAGGCACAAATAGAGACACGTCATTACACCAATAAATATGTCTGTAATATCTCCAATTTCTCAGCCATGTTAGTTTTGCTAGCAATGCAGACTAGAGGGTGCATGGCCACCGTTTTATTTTTAGTTTGTTTCTTATATGTATTTTTTTGTTTTAATTGGTCATGACATGCATGTTATTTTTGTTTGTTTGTTTATTTGTCCCCCAGTGCAGCTAACTGGGTTATCAAAGGCCAGCCATGTCTGTCACTGTCTGTGGTGAGAGGCATGTAAAAGAACCATTGCTGTCGTTTGAAAAGAGTAGGCCACTGGAGTGCCGACAGCGTGTTTCTGCTCTGCGATGGCCTGGTGAGCTGTCCAAGGTGTGCCCTGCCCTCACCCAGAGTCAGCTGAGATGGGCGCCAGCCTCCCTGCAACACTAATTAGGATTAAGCAGTTCATAAAATGAATGAATGAATAAATGTTTATTTGTTTTCTTAATCTAGAACATCAAGGTCTTGGTAGCACTCATGAACCCCTTTTCCTGGAGGGCTGATTTTTTTTGCTTGTCGAAATAAGAAAAATTGGTTAGAGATGAGTCTCTGGCCCTTAATCCACCCTCAAACTATTTTAAAAGAAAAGTCTGCCCTTGTCTGAAAATAAGTCGATAAGTCAAATTTTGATCAAAATAGAGTTCGTAGGTTTTACCCCTTTTATAAACTACATTACCATTTCTAAAACATTGATCAGGAATAACATAGGAAGTCTTAAATTTGTGTGATAGCAGTCATGAAAAAACTATTAAATAACAGCAGCCTATCCAGCTCAGTTATTAGGTCATGTGATTTGTATGGAACATGGATGCTGAATCTTTGTCCTGGTCTGAAAAAACCTAGCTAGTCACATTCTGATTATTTATTTTGAGACAAATGAAAAAACTCTCAATCATTCATTTTCCAAACTGCTTAATCCTACTAGGGTTGCAAGGAGACCAGTGCCTATCTGACAGTGGGCGAAGGAGGGGTACACACTGAACATCTTTTTAAACCATTGCAGGGTAACACACAGCCATTCACACTCACACCAATGGTCAATTTATAACTGCTAGTTAAAAGGCAATTCATGCAAGTCCACACACTATGCTAATATTTACTCAGATAAAACTTTTGTGTGTATTCAGTGAAAGGATGTGTGGCTGTTTAAGCTGATTTTTCTGTTAGATTATGCAAATCAAATAAGTCAAGTTCACACCAGACTTTTTTTTTTTTTTAAATTGACATGTCCAAGACTACTTTTTCGATATTTTCTACATTACAGCTTTAGAAGAAAGATAAAATCAGGCTCAGAAAAGATTAAGGAATACAAAATGTGAGCTCAGAAAGCAGACTGCTTTTTAAACAACAGCACTTTTATGAGTGCATACCTCTCCTAAGCAAAAAAATTTGTAAAAAATGTTTAAAAATCACACTACCAAAAAATTGTGCCACCCCATCACACTACCAAAAATTGTGCTTTCTAAAAATGCTAACGTATTCTTCATACAGCCATTGATCAGGATCAAAAAATTTAGCAGAGTGTTACTTGTCCTAAGCCCCACCTCTACTAAAAAATGTAATGAAAATCCAGATATAAATGTTGTGCAATCCTGCTAACAAACACATAAGCCAAAGGTAAATCATAACCGTATTGGCAGTGAAAATGATTTACTGTTAACTCTAATACAATAGAAACCATATCACAACTAAACGACTAAAACAAGAATTATTAAATTAGTAAATTGCAAGCATTTTAAATATGCATATTTTTTTAGCATATTACCAATATTTTGCTTGTAGTTACCGGTGTTATATTAATCACTGCAAAACTGATTTAATGTTACTTCCACACTGGTTTCAGCTGCCTGTTAATGCCATATATCTCTTTATATCTGGTTGCACAGCTGAGACATGCCTGTTTTCCTAGCATCATTTCTGCATCATTCTGTCCATTATTACACTTAAGGTCAGAATAACAATGTGTACAAGTTCCTCACTGCATCCTCCCTTAAAACATGCAACTCAACGCTGAATACGGGCCTTAAACGTGTACTCAAATAAAATCAATTGCTTCCAGGGAAGTCTCTGTGTCCTCCCTAGTCTGTATTGCATTTATTTCATTAAATTATATGAACAATTCAAGTAGACGCAATGTAATGGAATTAAATGTCCCAAGACAGTAACATAAGTAACTGTTCTGAGATAATGAATGCAGTCTAGTCTCCTACTCCTCAACTAGGATGTACAATATATCCGCTAGTCATATACACAGTGGTATATATGTTAGGTTTTTTCTTTGATTTATTTATGTTATACACATTGCTGAATAGAGGACAATGACAGATTCCTTATATCTGCACAATAAATAAATAAATAAATTACCATAACATCAGAGAGCTGAGGCGTTCTTTTCTTCTGGCTCTAACCTGATTTAAACACCCATAAAGCTGGAGCCTTTATACTCACACAGCTAATCGTGCCAAAATTCACTACGCATTAGTTACAAAATAAATTCTACATACAGTACATCAACCACCTTGGCACCAGCCATATGAAACACGAGCATCAGGCTTATTAACCAAACTGCTTTTCCAGCATCCCAGTGTTCCAGTCTTAAAGAGATGACTAAAAACGAGGAAAGTTCAACCCCTCTAGTGCAGCATGGAAGAGTTACCTTTGCTTCTGCTATAGGATGTGAGTTACTGTGACATTTCATGCTAAGCTTGGAATACTTTTGGCTGTAAATAAATTAGTCTCTGCACCTCCCCAATGGTAATGGTAACACATACCATCCATCATCAGTCAGATTACCTTCTATATTGTTGCATCTCTGTTACTGATACTAGATTAGACTGTTCGCTGTTCACTCAACAGAAGAGAAGAGTAATTTCTATGATTTAAATAAAAGGAATTTTACAGAACAAAACATGAATTATCTTACAAAGATAGATAACAAAGTAATAAACACCTTTAGTCACCAGTCAATCATAGGATCAGCATACACACACTCAACTATTCACAGTCACACCTAAGGGCATGTCTATTAACTGAGGAAGGAAACTGGAGTACCCTCAGGAAACCTATGCAAGCACAGGGAGAGCATGCAAACTCCACACAGAAACGCTCTCGCTGAGCCTGGGACTCAAACTCAGAAGCTTCTTGCTATGAGGCGTACATGCTAACCACTATGCCACCATGCTGCCCAAGATCTAGGAAGTGAACACTTCCTATTTCCTATTACTACTATTACTATTATATAATGTATTATAAAAGGACAAAATATGAGAAATTGCTTTTTAAATATAACAATTAAACTGAGTCAAAAAATTTTAATGTGCCTGGCAGTTAGTACCCACTAGCTATAAAGAATTAGTGTACAAATATACATATAGTACGGTACCGTACAAACTATATACTGTACAGTATACAGAACTAAACCATACTGAACCATACAATACAAATATATATGATTTGTACTATACAGTATACAGTATACAGTAGTAAGTCATACAATCAATAGAGATAACTAGCAAGAGCACCGCCCTTAGGCAGTGCCTAAATCTTTATGTTAAATGATACTCCCTGATGGGTACTAGTGTGTACACCAATGTCTTGGGATTAATGGGTTAAATTACATTCGGTTCTACATTTCGATTTCTGATTTGGAATGATCCTTCTATCTGGTCTTAATCATCATCACCATTATCATTATTATTAGCATTATTATTAGTGTTGTTGTTGTTGTTTATGTAAGTTTGTTTGTTTGTAATCATTATTATTGTTATTTATTTATTTATTATTTTTTATATATATTTTTGCTGCCCATATTTCTAGTCTTACATCTAGGCTTTTTTAATCAAGGCTTTTTTGTAAACAGGGTGAGTTCTTGTATTTTGATGTGTAATTATATGCAGTGATTTTTGTTTGTTTGTTTGTTTGTTTGTTTGTTTTTAGTTTACATGGATATGTGCATTTAATTGTGGTCACTAGACTAACTCTTGGTCCTGGTCTTGACTCCTAAATTGATGTAATTTTTCAGATTATTCAGATCCCATTTGGTTCATTCACGCAAACAGATTATGTATGCATCTGAATTAAAACGCACAAATACCAAAACTCTTCACTACGCATCCGTAACTCAATTCTGAATATGACTGTTGAGGTATAATAATCATAAGGGTTTTGCCCCAGCTACTCAGAAACATTCTGATTAAACCCCTTTTTCCTGAGAGTGTAATTGATGCAGAAAGCCAGCACGTTATTCTAAATTCATTGCTTTTTCTGCTCTCTGATGTTAAAAAATACATGGGACTAAATTATTTGAGTCAGAAATATGATCTTTTCTGAGCAGATTAAATGCTCCTGTGAGGATTATCATTAATAAGTTGACATAAGTGAGACATCCGGGGTAATCCAGGCACAGAAAAATAATGAGGTGAAGTGGCTGGAGATGAAACATGTATCTCATTAGACTTCGCTTCAATCTTTGATTATTACTTTCATAGCTCTTGAGCTTCAGTGAACGTGAGAGATGCTGAAATAATTATGACCGGAGGATGTTTTGCAGGAAAAGGCTCGTCCTCAGAAGGGATCATATATGGTAAGGCCTTAAGGCAATGTTCAGATCATTCTGCTTTAGGAACAATAAGCTTTGCCAGGTGCACCGCAGCATCCCATAATCCCAAGACAATAAACTGCCTCAGGATTATGGGATGTTACACAACACAAGAACAAAGCTTATTAACTGGACAGAAGGATTTTTGTTTGCAGAACATGCCCTTGTGTTCTCAGGATTGTTTTATTACACTTATTATTGATTTGTAGCGATATTCAGTGCTGTGAAACATCTGCAGAGAAAGTTCGTGCCTATTATCACTTGTATTATAACAGCTTTAAAGAGTAAAATTCTTACTTCCTTTTATTGTTTAACCTTAAAAACCCCCTTTTTTTGTAAATGCGATATTAATGAGAAACTGTAAGTTGTTCATCCTTAAACTTCAGTCACTGGAGCCTCCTGGAGCTCCAAAACTGATATAACTTTTACCGTCAAATTTACTATGCTTGGCCTTGTGATGGTATGGGGAGCTGTTCAGGGTGTACCCTGCCTTCACCTAGAGTCAGCTGGAATGGGATTCAGCCTTCTTGCGACTCTCGGAACGGATAAAGCAGTTCAGAAAATGAAATTAAAAAACTTCGTAACCTCATTAACTTGAAGGCTCAGTACCTTCAAAACACTGTATGCATTGTAATTTACCCTCCCAGAGGAATTTTATATCAAGTTAAGGCCTAGACCCTGTGTTTCACACTTTCACGGTTTAACTGGTATCCATTGTGGGAACACCTCCCGAATGTTCACTCCAGGTTCACTGGTTCAGAGCAGGCTTAATCTTAATAACATTTTAGCAGTTGGTAAATCAACCCCAACCCCAAGCTGGGTCCTGAAAGTATGTAGTTGAAAGTGTGTTAAAAACAAACTGGGTTCGTACACCGGCATGGTGCTCGCTGAACATGCAGGCAATAAAATAGATCAGTCCACACCTCATGCCTCCACATACTGAAAAGCGGGCTAGTCGTTTAATCCTGCCTTTCCCCCATGATTCCTCAAGCAGAGACTTTGATTTCTTGAATTCTCCTGTATTCATAACTGAACAATAAATGATCACACTTGCCTTGGGATTTCCGATGGTTTTCTTTGTGGAAAATCATGGCAAATGAAACAAATTGGCATGCCAATCATTTTCAAGCTGGTTTATAATGTTCTGTGCATCATAGTGTCATGCTGCAAAGGCCTGTCAGATGCCAGATTATTGGAAATTTCTATTTGTATTTCTTGGATTGTGCAAAATCCTACAAAAAATGCACCCTGCCAATTGTTATAACCTGTGGTAAGAAAATAATCCTTCTCTGGCAAATCTCTTGACTACCTAGCACAGTATGATATCTGTTAAATATTTTAGCCAGTTTCTGTTTCAAAACAACAAAAAATAACTTAAAAAATACTTATCTAAAACCTCTGGATATTTACCATGTATTCTGGCTTTATAAATACAATCCCATTCAATTCAGTTTTATTTGTATAGTGCTTTTTACAACTGACATTGCCACAAATAAGCTTTATATAGTAGAAACTCATTTGATAAAGAATTTAAACATTTCTCTATACCAACACATCCCCAATGAGCAAACCTGCGGCTACGGTGCCTGGGAAAACTCCCTCAAATGACACAAGAAGAAACCTTGACACCTCAAATAAATTAAATTTAATTATTTTGTTCAATGTATTTTTTCATCTTAATTTGAAAAACAAACAACAGCAATATGGACTCATCAACACAAGTACTATTAGGAATTAGTACCTTTCGTGCCTGAAGGTTCTGAATATGTTCAGAAAATACGATAGGTATTTCCACCAAACAATTTGACCATGCCGGCTGGGTTACCTTCATGTTCTCTGGTTTCCGCTGACAGTCCAAAGGACATGAGGATTAGGGCAACTGGCTACTCTTAGTTGCCCATTGGTGTGAATATGAATGTGTATGGTTGCTCATCTCCATGTTAGCATTACGCCTCTCACCCAGAGTCAGATGGGATCGGCTCGAACTCACCCGAGACCCTGTCAGATAAGCAGTGTATGTAAATAAATGATGGATTGCTTGGGATCTTGATCTTGAGGTGATCTGCCTTTTCTGAAAAAAATCTTTAACACTCATTGCTCTGTGGCAAAATGCATTATCATCCTGCAAAATGACTTGAACCGATTTTCAGTTGATGGAAGGAGAAAAGTGTCCAAAATTTCAATGTTCACCTTTGCATGAACACTGAGATATTGATTACCATGCCCTCTCCTCCATTTGTTTTTCATTTGGCCTTTTTACTGTGTTTTTTTGTTCTGATTATTTTTGTTCTGTATTTTTTTGTTCATTTTTCAGTTTTGTTTTGTTTGTTGTTGTTTTTTTTTTGTTATAGAAATGCATATAAAAAAGTGATGCATTTTTTTTCCTCTATTTGATTTGATCTTAGGCCGGCATGGTGGAGTAGTGGTTTGTGGAGTAGTTGTCCACCTCATAGCAAGAAGGTCCTGCTATCAAGTCCCGTTCTTGGGGGTTTCTTGGGGGTTACATGGGTTTCCTTCAGGTTTCCTCCCACAGTTCTGGGGTGGCACAGTGCCAGAGTGGTTAGCACTTATGCGTCATAGCAAGAAGGTCCTGGTGCAGTTCTTCTGGCATTTTCTTCCTGTGCTTGCATAGGTTTCCTCCGGGTACTCAAGTTTCCTCCTACAGTCCACAGACATGCACATTAGCCTAATTGGCTGTTCCAAATCACCCCTAGGTGTGAGTGTGAGTGTGAATGGTTGTGCGTGCATGTTGGCCCTGCAAAGGGTTGGCGAGCTGTTCAGGATGTACCCCGCCTTCGCCCAGTGTTGGCTGAGATAGTCACCAACCTCCCTGTGACCCTAGTAGGATTAAGTGGTTCAGCAAATGAGTGAGTGGCTTGCTTTGACATTTTCTTTTAGCCTTGTTGCTAACTGGATTTTCTTCTGAGCACCCCCACCCCACACACACATACACACACATACACACACCCTTCTTTGTCAACTGTAGAGAATGTTGTGGTGTAAAAATAAAAAAAAAACTACTCAAATTATCCGATTAGATATCCATCCCTTGATCTCAGCACTGCACATTTTCGAGTTTACAGGCTTTGGAGTCCGTAGCGCTGGTGTTCAGAGAGAGACTTTAGTTCCCAGGCTACACCATGGTTCTGCACAGGAATCTGATTGCTCCCAGCTGACCCACATTTCAACTCATTACGCAGGATTAATTTAGGACCATGTTCACGTATCCCAGGTAGCATGATATTTTTTAGCATTCATGAGTCAGACTCTACTAACCTGTCTGTTTAGTCCTAAAAAGCTTCAGTCGAGGCAACTGGACTTCTTTTTGTGTTTTTTTGAAGACGTTTCGCTTTCAATCTAAAAAGCTTCATCAGTTAGAAATTCTGGTGGAAAGTTCCAGCCTTATACTTACGAGCAATGGAATGGATGGGAGGGACAGAAATAAAGACAGCCTATAGGCTGAGCAAAAGCTCTCAAGTCAAGTGCGAATCACTGTCCCTCCCATCCATTCAATTGCTCATTGGGATCCTTTGTCCACTATGGTTGTTTACCTGTTCTGCATATGGGGTCGTTTGGTCACCTGAAACAAGGTGTGAAATGGAGTGACACCTCCTGGGAAGGAGATCCAGAGCTGCTCTGTAAGTGCTTGAAAGGTGAAACCTCAAACCCTCCTCGGTTTAATGTTGGTTTTTCCTTCTTCACATAGATGGCTTCTTTTTCTCCCAACATTATACATAAACCAACAGCGATGGAATGGATGGGAGGGGCCTTTACTTGTAGTTGTATCCTGCCTATCTGCCCTGTTTTCAACACAGCCATCTGATAATAGCAACCACGCCATGGTTAAAGTCACTAAGATCTCATTGTCCTCCCCCTACTCCACTGATGTATAATGTGAACAATAACTGAAGCTTTTGACTCGTATCTGCATGATAATATGCATTATGCTGCTGCCACATGATTTGCTGTATACCTGCATGAATACGTAAGAGCAAACGTGCACTTCTACAGTGCTTATCTTGTCTTCTTTTCTTGTTCGTCCATCGTTATCAAAGAGAACCTTGACATCAGGTAGTTGGTTAATTCTTGTGTGTCCTCAAATGGCTGATGAGGCCAATCTGAGCACGGGAAATATCTCCCACAAGTTTGGCACATGTGATCGGTTGCAGATACTGGGGCGCTATCTTCCCTCGCCTTACAGATTGAGCGTTTTCTTCAGGCTTCATATAAACGTTGTTGCTCAGCTTCCTTAGCGCCTTTTCTGATAGCTGTGCTACATGCTGTGCAGTCTTGCATTAGTGTCTCCCAGGAATCTTTGCAGATGTTCAGTGCATTTACTAAAACCTTGAGACTGTCCTTGTATCTCTTACACAGTAAGAGCTCTGTATGCTATATAAGCAGTGCTTATAAATGAGTTATAAAAACCCAAAAAGTTTGTATTATGTGAAGTATTACTGCCTGGTATATCTATGGATGTAGTTGGGGGTGCACTGTGGCAAATATTAAAAAATAAACACAGGCTGGGATATTACAAACATTATTTTTAAAATGACCTAACATGGTATGTTTTATTTTGTTCACCTATCCATGCATTATGTACATTTATTAGTGTATCACAGTGATCTTCTTGTTTCTCAGGGCCTAGCACTGAATAGTACCCTGAGCACCCAAAATGCATCATCCACTTTATCAGCTATAGAAAAACAAATAATAATAATGGTAGTCTGGCAGAGATCCCTCAGGGGTGTCTGGGGGTAAACTGATTTCTATCCATTCCTTCCGCCTCCTAGAAGAGAACAGAAACAATCATCCATGGAGAGGCAATAGAGACGTCTGATGGTGACAGCGAGCATCAGGCAGGATGCAATTTAGTATAGCGTGAACTTAATAGCCTGGATGTGCATAAAGTTCAATATTACACTATCTTCACTAGAGTCAGCAACTATACAGCCACTGTTTGCAATTCAATACTACAATTTAGCAGAAAACTCTAATAGATGCATGTACAATCCATTAACTTGGTGATAGCTTTTTTTTAATCTAATCAAAGAACTAATTTATGTATATTACAATCTAATCACTTATAGCTTGCTTGCAAATTTGTTTATATTCTTCATTTCCCACTCTTACTAGTATAATAAAACTAATCTAATCTACAAAATAAGCAGTTGGGTTTTTTATTACTGAGACACGCATCCCATATGGATCCTGTCCCTTGGCTTTTTCTTACCAGGCACAAAACAAATAGAGTGGTAATTAGGTGGATTTATGAGGAAACCTCCCTCTGCTCTGATTGCATGGTGCCATAAAATTAGCAAGGAGAAACAATAGTTCCCTCGTTTTCTTTTTTTTAAATGAAGAAATCAAGCATAAAAATGCTCTGTTTAATGACCCTGTGCCTGTGTCTGTCAAACTCCAACAGAATAATTAACACTTCTCTCAGTCTAAGAGAACAGTTTGTCTTCTTTCCATCAAGCTTTCATCAATAAAGTGGAAGACAGAAAACACCTTGGGGCTGGGTAAAGGTTGTGAAATGAGAGTCTTCCCTGAAAGGCTTCTTTGATATCCAGTTTTATATTCTTCAAAGTTCAAGTCAAAGATACACATTTGCTCTGCCTCACTGAATAACAAACAAGCTTGGGGTGCTGCAAACCTTTGCAATTTGTCATTAATATAAGATGTTAACGTTGTTTTTAAGCACTGTAGTCCATAGCTAAAGAAAACGGCTGGATTAAAAACGACTGGATTAGTGGTTTTCTTGTTTTATTAAAAGCATTCACCAACACATAGTGTTGTTAATTAGAAATATCATCATAGAGGATAAATAGAAGTGAAATTGGGAGGAAAAAAATCTGGAGCCTTGTTTAAATATTTGCATTTACTCCATTTGGCAGAAGCCCTTGTCCATAGTGACTTATATTTTTTTTAATTTCATTTACACAACTGAGCAGTTAAGGGTTAAAGGTTAAAGGCTTTGCTCAAGGGCCAAACAGTGGCAATTTGGTGATACTAGGACTTGAACCGCCGACCTTTCTGTAACCCAGAGCCATAATCACTAAGCCACTACTGCCATAGCAACTAAATATAAGTGGATAACAATACCACTGGGTGTCAACTAAAGGCTTGATTTAAGTACTTTTGTTGCACAGGAAATTTTTAACTAGGATGGTTCATTTCACATATTTTTCTCTGGAGTTCTCCGGAGGACTTGGAAGCTGAACTTGAATTATGTAAAATTTAGCTGGAGAAAAAACATGCCGTAAAAAATCCTGCAACATTGAAGAAAAAAAAATTAGTTTAGTTAGTTAGCAAATAAAAAAAAACCCTAATAAAATAGCTTTGTAAAATGCATAAAGGTACTCGGTCACGAAAGTTAAAAACACCAAAACATGCACACCACAATTCTTTAGCATATATGGAAGGTGGACCGATCTTAGGTGGGAGGGTGGTGTTACTTGGGGCGAAATGCCTGCGCACTGCATGATTTCTGAGGGCCTAGAGAAGCCCACGTAAGTTCTTTACACTAGTAAGTACCTGCTGCATTTGACGAAAGCGTGGTTTGAAGTGTTGAGCACTTGTGCAAGGTTGATGACCGATTACCTACCCCTTAACAAGTTAGAAATCTCCCGACACCAATTATTCACTAGAATCACTAGGAGAAACCTGGCAAACATCAAAAATAGCCTAGGAGCTAAAAAAGTTATGTATATCCTAATTTTTCATTCTTGATAGTTAGCATGATTATGCAAAAAGTTATATGCGGGGCTTTAGACTCTATTGGAGATGATCCTGGAAATTTTTTGAAGGATTCTCTAACATGGTTTGCGCTCTCTAAGTGCTCTTGTTAATACAGTAGTCTAATATATAGTATGTACTCTAAAGAAATTAAATGCTGTGACAAGCTTTAAAATTAAAAATTTATATTAACTGTTTTGTTTTATTTTACCTTTTCAGGAACACTGAACAGATCTGAGGTTACTGTAAAAGAAGTGAAATATGAAAGCACATGCATTAATCCTAAAGGGACTAGCAAAAGGAAGTAAAAGTTTTTAAAAAGAGACAATTTGTCTGTAGTAAACAGTCAGAGATATAACGTCGTTTCCCAAATCAAGCACTAGATAAATGGATATGAATTGCTTTCAAAGGTAATCAAACCTTTGCACGTGATCTTACGTTGTTTTGGATGTGTCATTATTTTTTCTAATTTTTTTCTTCTCAGTAATAAACAGAAGTTTCGCTCATCTGATTTTGATCTGCCCATCAATGACATGTCCTTACTATCCGATTTGCCTTAAAGATGCTGGACAAATGGTGCTTCAAAGATGCTGAATCAAGGTTCAGAGTAATGATGAAAATCTGAATTTATCCTTCAAATTCCTATTGGCTACATCAGAACTTTGTTGACTCTTTTTTCTTACCATGGAGCATTTGAAAGGTGGATCCGGTTGGTGTTGGATATTCCAGTGGAACTATCACTGATCCCCAGATGTGACAGTAGCTCATATTAGCATGCAGATGTATGCAAATGTAATCATATGTTCACCAGGTTTTGATTCAGGTGTGACGGTGTTATTAGAAAACAATGATAATGATCTCCGTCAGTCTTGTTTGAAAGGATGGCATGATAGGGAATAGGGGTACACAATTTTATAGGCTGCTAATAAAATTAATGCAGCACTCAACATTTATGAAAGCAAATATCACGCACCTGCCATTTATGAGCTTTATCCCTTACTTCCACATCCGCTGAGGGAGATTGAACCTCAGCTTTTAGCTCCTATATGGGTATTAGAACCTGTAATATCTGTTGATATCTTCCTACCTGGACAAGAACATCTGGCAACAAAGTGGGTTTTTCTCTAGAGATACTGTAGTCTGTATTATGTGATGAACTGGCATACCACCCAGGATACTACTCCCAGTGTTTCTAGACTAGGCTCCAGTTCCACTGTGACCCTAAATAGGACAAATCTCTTACCCGATAATAAATAATCAGTGCTATGAGGTCCAGTAATACAAGAAACAATGCTTTATGGGAAAAAGCACTCTTTTGTATTAGTCCGGCTGCACAGCTCCACGTAACAGTCTTCCAAATGTGTAGTGCATGGCTATTTGAGCCAGGACTCTGATGGGACACAGCAATCGATAAACCCGCTGTCCTAGACTGACCCATGTGGATTATTTTCTTAGCTATACAACTTAGGTTTATGTTTAGATTTCTGTTTGTGATAGGGAGCAAAAGTATCAGGTCCTTTTGAAACCCGAACCATAATGTTGTGTGTCTTTCTCCACACAGCCTCTTTTCTTTACCACCCGATAAATATTGAACTTGATCAACACCTTCAAACCAGGAAAAAGTTTAGCAAAAGAGTTATACCCAGTTACCTTCATATGAGAATCTTACTCCACACAAAGAGGTTGGAAGAAAATATGATGTACATAATCTGAGGACAGGGGTCTCGAGATGTTCATCTCACGACTCATATTCACTATACATAGTACTTGTGCTGAAAATTCTGCACTGTGTAGATTACAGACTAGCCCTAAAGAAATTAACCATCATTTGAATCCATGCCACTTGTATATGATTTCCTTACAGTGCAGTGATTTATTTCAAAAATTTATAGATCTTACATTTTCAGATCTTTTTTTTTCAAGGCCTTAGAAAGCTCTTTAGGTCTTGGCATGATGCCACACATCAGCAGTCCATCCTGATTGATGATGACTGTTAGAGATGCTCAAAGGGCTTGACATGCTCTTCGGTGGGCCATAAGTCCTGCCTTCTTTCTGCAGTGGCGTCCGCAGGTGCATACGAAGTCACCGTAATCAGGAATCAAATGTTTAACTATGTGTGCCCCTTGGTATTCCTCTCTCCTTGTGTGCTCCTCTTTCTTTTTAACACGATTCACCTCTCCTCTCCACGTCATTCGATCCAGGGCTTGGTCCTCCCAGAAGTTGACATTCACAAAATACTTTTTCATGAGGAATTTGAGTTTTTGAAGTGGAATTATGGACAACCATGCTTCCTCTTTCTTTCTCGCAGTACACTATAGAAGATGGCTTTGGGCAGTCGCTTCTCAGGAATTCTTCCCAGATGCCCTGCCCATCTTAGTTGCAAGGCTGTTATGATGTCTTCTGCACCATCAGCTCTGGCACACTTGAGAACACTGACATCAGCGACTTGGTCTTGATGTCCCCACAGTCTTCAACAGCAAAAAGGAAACCAGGCTACAAATGTCAGGTTTAAATAAGACCACCTGCAGGAGGTTCTAATCAATGGCACCTAAAATGAACACTTGAACGTGTAATAAATACAAGGGTGTACATCCTTTTTCTCATGTGACTGATCTGTTTGTGATTTTTTAATTGTTTATTATTATGAAAATGACTGCAAAATTAAAATTTTGTTATTTGTTGGATTATATTAATTTTAATTTTTGGCACTATAAAAGAGAGGGTGACAGGGTTGGCCTGTTCAAATGTGTTGAAAAAATACCCAATTTTCATAGGATGTACTGTTTTTTTGTTTGTTTGTTTGTTGTTTGTAACATTGTGCTTTTTTTGAAAATACTTTTAGCTGGAACAAGAGTATCTTCCTTCTTTACAAGTACCTTGATGATGAACAACATCTTAATTATAAAATTAACAGGAAAAAGGCACCTAATAAAAATATCTAAAATGCAATATACAATGCAAAAACATCAAACATTTTTTTGGTCACTGTTATTAGCGGGAGGAAACAACAGCGATAGAACTATTTAGGCACTGCGTAAAAGCTGAGCTCCGAAAATGTTTGCGTGTGTAAGTTTACGGAAGCATGCACACATAACGTAAGAGAATAAGCTGCAACGTGCAAGTGCACTCAGTGTCGACGCAATATATGTTTTTCCCTGCCATTTTCATCACTTATTGGGTTGCCTGTTTGAGCATGTGAGCACAGACGAGACAACAAACGCGAGCTCATGGCTTTATGACATTTGAATAAGTATGGTGCTTTGGAGCTCTGTTATTATTAGCAGCTATCAATCACTGATGATTGTGGTGAAGATGCTTTTCTGAAGTGAAATAAAACCCACTCTCCATTACATCTCTATTCAATCTAAAGTAACTAATGCTGTATATTCTGCAGCCTGCTAATGCACTCCATCTAAAATTGCCTCGCTAATATTATAAAGAATGAGCCTAGTAACAAAAGGGCTTTAACACACATGGTTGCCCTTTTCATGGCCACTGTTTAAAATGGGAAAAAATAAACACTGCTAAATAATATAGGTTGAGCTCCATAAAAGCATCAAAAAGTTAAGATCCTCTTATTCAGGACAGTAAGAGATGTGCATTCTACTCTTTAATAGTGCTCTTTTTGCTGCATTTCTTTCAGGATCCTTACTTGAGTCAGTACTACTGATTTGTGCTACTGTGAATTATACAGCCTTGCACTGTACCTCTCAAAATTTAAACTAAAGCTTCTGCAAAGGTTGTACTGGAGCACTATACTTACATAAGAAAGCATCAACTTGATTTTTTATGGCTTGTCTGTCTGTCTGTCCATCTGGTCTGGTGTTCACATGTGGCAGCTGATTATCTCTTATGCACTGTGATGCTAAATGGCTGTTCATCGCAATGCTGATTGACTATGTGCTCTTTGGAACTTGGTGCATGCTGACATCTGTGACTGTATACTAAGACGGCGTTTGTTTTTGGAAACTTTTTCTTTACTGAAACATCCAAACAAGGGGACGGCACGTTGACGTAGTAGTTAGTACTACTTGGAGTTTGCAAGTTCTCCCTGTGCTTGCAGGAGCTTCTGCCGGGTACACTGTTTTTCTCTCATTAGGCTACTTAGCTTCTCCAAATTGCCCCTAGGTGTGTGTGTGAATTGGCTTGTGTGTGCTGGCCCTGCAATGGTATCGGTAAGGATGGGCTCCAGCCCCCCAATAAAGGATAACTAAAAATCCTAATAAAGGATAAAGTGGTTCAGAAAATGGTATGATATCCAAACAACAACAAATTTGTATGTTTTTACAGATATTTTCTGAGAACATGGTTTAATCCTTTAAAACAAGAAAGATGTTCGGGGTGAAATTTAGTTTCAAGTTTTAAGTTTATTTGTCATATACAGGTAACAATGAAACATCACTACCAGCAATAAAATTCTTGGGCTCAGAGCCCCCTCAATATTGCATATAAGAAACAGATATTGCACATAAAGACATTTGCACATTTAGGCAGTGTCTAAATCTTTTAAATAACTAGTAAAAACCTGTGCATTATTTTAAAATAATATATTGTAGTTTATGGGGCAGTGGTGGCCCAGTGGTAGGGTGCTGGCTTACTGTTCCGAAGGTCAGGGGTTCAAACCCCACTATCACCAAGTTGTCACTGCTGTCCCTCCAGTGCAGCGAACTGGGTTATCAAAGGCCAGGCATGTCTCTCACTGTCTGTGGTGAGAGGCCTGTAAAAGAACCGTTCCTGTCGTTTGTAAAGTCTCGGCCATTGGGATGCCGTCAGCGTGTTTCTCCCCTGAGATTGCCTGGCGAGCTGTACAGGGTGTACTCTGCCCTCGCTCAGAGTCGGCTGAGATGGGCACCAGCCTTCCCACGACCCTAATTAGGATTAAGCATTTCAGAAAGTTAATGAATGAATTGTACTTTATGTTCTCTTTAATCCTGAGTAATAATACTGTCAAATACATAATAGCAAATTGCTGTCAAATTAACTTCTATAGTGTGAGAAGTGTAAAATGTTCCAGTATTTGTCCTACATTTCATTATAGATAGTGAAATAATGAAGTACATGCTCTATATTGTATGCTTAGCCTGATGATCTATCATTGTGCTAATGCAAATTAGAAAACATCTCACATGACAGCAAAGTGCACTTTCTTTTCTTTTTTTTTTCTTCCCTTATTTTACTCTCATGCATTAGGTCAAGCATTAAATAATGCACATTTTCCCCATATAATCATCTCTAATTAGACTGAGATAATAGATAAATGATGCAGTAATGCGAACATGCCCTTTTGCTATACTCCGGGGATACTAAGAGCCCCACGTTCTTTTCTCCTCATTTTATCTCTTTATTTTTCTCTCTGTTTTCTCTTAGTCCATTTAGTATTTTAGCACCGCTGTGTGCACCTTACCATCACTGTATGACTTACTGCTCCATGCACGTGCTCCACACCGAGTTGTTATTACATGTGTTTCTCTAATTCTCCCACCGAACACACTCACGCAGCAAAGCATGTTGTCTCATCTATTTTATTCCCCCTCTCCCTCTGTCTTCTCCATTTCATTTTCTACAAGTACCTCTTTCAATTTCTGGCACTTGCTTAATCTCCTTCTCCTTCTCTTAGCCACACCTGGTCAACAGTATTGTCAGGTATCTTGCTAGTCTGTAGTATATTTTAGCTTGACATTGTTATCATCCAATTTTTCCAATGATTCCTTTAGCATATTTAAGAAAATATTAATATATGTGACCCAGTCTGGCAAAATGAGTCACAGTGACCAAAAATTCAAAATTGAATTAGCCATACCATTTTAAAGTTTAGAGTCTCCTCTTTTAAATGGTATGGCTAACTCAATTTTGAATTTTTGGTCACT
>JAOUQZ010000010.1:4629584-4649605 GCA_028564935.1 Neosilurus hyrtlii | reverse complement strand
TCTCTCTCTCTCTCTCTCTCTCTCTCTCTCTCTCTCTCTCTCTCTCTCTCTCTCTCTCTCTCTCTCTCTCTCTGCTGTCAAGCTACACATGCTATTGCTTTGATCCCAGTGATCCTGACCCCTTCTGCTTCCCAGACTTGCTTGGGCCATCCTAATGCCCTACTTCTATTAGGAAACGGGCCACTTACACCTAAAATAATAAAAATGGCTGTGGATCTTCTTACAACTGAACTGAAAATGGCTATAATCACAATATACATAATAATAACACTATAATTGCCACAATAACTTTCAGTCTGCTACTGCTATAGTTGATATTGATATTTTTGAGGGCTGGCACTTTCTTGAATTTCTAGCATTTCAAAATCTGTGACCATGACAAACCATTTAGATTTTATGCAAAAGTTTTTATTTGCCATGTCGATTTAACCTTTTTGTTCATTATTCAAAGAAAGCAGACTAATCAGATTGTGTCATTAGTGTGTAGTATATACTAAATATACACTTAAACATACATCAGCCATAACATTAAAAACATGATGACCACTGAGAGGTGAAGTGAATAACATTGATTATATCATTATAGAGGAACCTGCCAAGGAGTGGGATGTACTGTATTAGGCAAAAAGTGAACAGTCAGTTCTCGAATTTGATGTGTTAGATGCGGGAAATATGAGCAAGCGTAAGGATCTGAGTGACTTTTACAAGGGCCACACTGTGATGCCAAACAACTGGGGCTTTTCATCTCCAAAACGGCAGGTTTTGTGGGGTGTTCCTGGTATGCACTGCTAAGAACCTGCCAAAGGTGGTCCAAGGAAGGACAACCAGTGAACTGTCAAGAGTATCATGGGTACCCAAGGCTGATGTGGAGTGAAGACCAGTATGTCTGGTCTGATCTCACAGAAGAGCTAGGGTAGCACAAACTGCTGATAAAAAATAAATTACATGGTTCATTGCGGCTTGCTGAATACGGGGCTACCTAACTGAAGACCACAAAGAAGGAACCGAGTTATGGAATCTGGAGTTATGGGCCTAGTCAAAGCCTAGTTTTGGGTGTTTGAAAATGGCAGTATGCACTAGAAAACCCCCAAACATCTTACAACTGAAGGGAAAGTGGTCAGATATTCCAGTAAGCTGATGTCAAAGACCGGTGGACAATTTTTTATACAAAACACCTAGAACAAGTTATTTACATTTACATTTTTAGCATTTGGCCGATGCCCTTATCCAGAGCGACTTACAGAAGGGCTTTAAAGTCACTATCAGTGAATATATTCTGATACTGATTCACTAGGACACAGGCCAAGTACACTCAGACATTACCGTAAAAATGACGGTATATTAACGTAAAAAAATATGGTGCCTGTAATTTCTCAAGAATACATTGGCATGTAAAAATGACGGTGAATTACCGTAATTTTGATTTACGGCCACCGTTAAATTGACGGTATTTCAATGGCAGCCAAAATTGACGGTATTTAACCGTAAATTTCAAGGTCTGTGTCTGAAAGTGTATAGCATCAGTCGAAACTCATTGGGTAGAGAGTGTGTGTGTGTGTGTGTGTGTGTGTGTGTGCGCGTGCGCATAACATAGTGCTAATCCAAGTAATTCGAAAAAAGGGTAGGTTTTCAGCCATTAAGTCGTCTCGGCTAATACTCACTTCCAATGGTTATCTAAGGGCCGGTGGCATAGCAGTTAGGGTGTCGTGCTCACGCTCGAGAGATCATGGGTTCAAAAACTGTTGGACCCTCCCCCGTGCTAAGACCCCTAGGCAAGGTCTTAACCACAAGTGTGCCTCTGTCCACCCAGCAGTATAAATGGGTACCAGTTAAAATATTGGGAAGGTAACCTGCGATGGATTAGCATCCCATCCAGGAGGAGCTGAACTCCTAGTCGCTTCACGCTACAGAAACCGGGGATAAGCACCGGCCTGATGAGCCACTAGGCTCGGGTGTAAAAGCCCAATAGACTTAAGGGTTATCTGAGTCCAAGGATGTACTTACTTCCTCCACAAAAGAATATTAGATCTATTGATTTGTTGTTGTTGTTGTTTCTTTAATAAATGATTCTTGTGGTTCTGTTCAAGTACATCACATTTATCTGTAGGCACGGTATTAGAGTCAATATTTACTTGTCCAGATATGTCAGAGGGAAAAAATCAACAATAACAATCCATTTTGCATTGTTATACCATATTAATGCTGTAAATTCTGTATCATTACAGAGGAATAATGTTTTGTTTGCACATTGCTGATGATCACAGTTAGAGCTCTTTCACTTCCTTTCCCTTTTTAACAAGCTTTCATGTACAGCATTTTCTCTCATGCTGCTGTGCTGACGTGAAATCCTGAATCTAATTACTCATTAGTGCATTAATTGTGACTACCTCATGGATAAGGACTGGCAGAAATTCATTAATTGCAGCCACGAAAAAGAATTTCTTCTAAAAATCATGATTTACTGCCTGTAGATGGTGCTACACGCTGTGTTGCTGCGGGTACACGTCGCGCTAAAGCCCAAATAGCGCTACATTATGAACCTAGGCCACTAGAAAGGGTACGTCATCCGGTTATTTTAAGTCAGCGTAGTGCACATATGTAGGACGCCACTTTGTGATAGGGCGCGCGCTCCGACTTCCACATTCCCATAATGCCTTTAGTGTTTACATGTGCTCTGACAGCGCCGTTGCCGTTCAGAGCAGCTTGCCTAGTAACCAAGCGGAAGTGGAAGTGTCCGAGTGGTCGCGCGCTGCCTTTTCGCCGGTGGAAAAGTTACGCCGTAAGTAGTGTACTGTGTTATTGTGTGTGTTAGTCATGGCAACGGGGATAACACCAAAAAAAAGGATACATGCCAAGACTTATCATGTATTGAAAGGCTGTGAGTGCCAGTCGGTTAGCATGCTGTTGGCTAACAGCGAAACCGCACGTGAAGTTCAGGCACCGTTGCTTAGTGACGGTTGAATTTGATTTCGCAGCGTGGCTCGTGCTGCTCAGTCAGTGCAGCTGTTTGGGTCGAGCAGCTTGATTTCTCTTCGACGCGGAGGGTCATAGAGTTAACCGGGAATGTGCTTTAGTGAGTCGTTACCTAGTTTGCTGAACTAATGCTGTATTATATGGACTTCTCTGTCTACCTGGTTATGTTTATATTCTCGTGTTCGACATTTCCGGGAAGTCTGTTTCCCTCTCGCGCTCAAGCCACGCCCACTCCCACCATATAAACTGCATGTTTATGCTGTTCACGTTGTAACAGCACTTCCGCAAACTGGACAGAAAGAATCACAGAAGAACAGCCAGCAGACTGGGTTCGATCAGGAAGTGGATAAACAGAAACACCACCAAAAAGTCTAAAATGAAAGCTACAAAAGTCGCAAGTGACGTCACTGACTAATTTGCATATTCATAACATATATTCATATCAAAATGTATTGCATGAACAGGCTACAACTGGAACAACCCCCCATCCTCCCAAACCCACCCAAAACACCCCACCCCACCCAAAACACCCCAAACCCCGTCTCCGAACTTGTGTGGGTTTCCACCGGGAACTCTGGTTTCCTCCCACTGTCCGAACGCATGCACATTAGGCTAATTGGCTGTTACAAATTTCCCCTCTGTGTGTGTTGGTCCTGCGATGGTCTGGTGAGCTCTTCAAGGTGTATCCCACCCTCGCTCAGTGTTGGCTGATATAGTCTGGAAATAGACCAGAAGGAAATGGTTACACATGGAATAATGTCCTTTCATTACTTAAATATTGCCAAGAACATTTTTCTTCCGCCTGATTTTCTCGCGGGGAAGGCGAAGGCCGCGTTCTTCGTGAGTAAGAGGGAAGAGGGTTAATACGAAGAGGTCATGGGCTCCCAGGTGGTAGCGGTACACCTTGCGCCACTCAGGAGCCTACCAAAAAAGAGAGGATAAATTAAGAACTGACAAATCTCATGAGCGCATGATCTGAAAATAAGCAGGTCTAAAGAGAGGTCAGCCAACTTTGGTATGTCATATATCACTGAAAAGCCTGCTTCCTGGTGTTCACTGTATGGCCAAGAATACAAACATACACCTGATCGTTACATCTGTTCCTTTTCTAAATTGTTAACACTAAGATGGAGGCTGGAATGTCTTTGGTACTCCAGTTTCCCCTTTACTGGAACTAAAAAGCTCAGCATAATAAAGTTCCTGTGTCCGAAGTGAGTGCTGAGATGATGCTTTCCAAGGTTGAAGTAGGAAAAATTCAAGTTGCCTTTACAGCTGGGGATTGATTGGAAAAACACTGGGAACCCAGCCCTCCTAACCAGACAGTCACTAATGTTCTTGTAAATGAAATCTCACACATTTCCACAGCTGCACTCTGGAATCTAGTGTTAAGGCTTTTAAGAAGAGTGGAGGGTTTTTAACTGCAAATCTGGCAACTAAATCTGGATCGGGATGTTCAGGACATATGGGTGTGGTGGTCAGGTGTCCACAAACGTTTGACCCTATAGTGTGTATGAATGTACACAATAGTATATTACTTGCAAAGTGTGAAAGATAGCATTGTGTAGAATACCTAAGCAGTACACACCGATCACCCATAACTTTCAAACCACTGAGAGGTAACTTGAATAACAGTGTCATATGTCATGGGGTGGGGCATACTGAACAGCAAGTGAGCAGTCAATTTTTGAAATTGGTGTGTTTAAAGCAGGAAAATTGGGCATGATGAGACGACTGTGCCAGGTGATGTCCAAAACCACAGGTCGTGTTTGGTGTTTCTACGTGGGGTGTTCCTAAAGTGACTAGTTCCTATCAAAAGTGGTATAGGATGCGACAATCAGTGAACCAGGAACAGATTTACAGGCACCTAGGCTTCACTGATGTGCATCGGGAGTCAAGGCTAGGCTGTTTTTTTTTCTGATTACAGAGGAGACCACAAATGATCAAAAAAAGTGAATGTTGGCTATACGAGAAAGCTGCCAGAGCACACAGTGCATTAGAGATTGCTGCACATGAAGCTGTGTAGCTACGGACCAGTCAGAGTGCGCATGCTTGACTCCTTTCATGACTAAAAGTGCCTACAAGCAAATGTGGACCATGGAAAAATGGAAGAAGATGGACTGGTCTGATGAATCACAGTTTTGATTATATCATATGGACAGCTGGGTGCATGTGCATCACTTTCATTGAGAAGAAACGACAAGAGGATGGATATTGTAAAGGAGAAAAGTCTTCGGACGAAATGTGATGTTCTCACCACGCTCTGCTGGAACACTTTGGGTCCTAGAATTTGTGTGGATGTTACTCTTGACACGAACAGTCTACCTAAACACTGTTGCAGACCACCTTTATTGCAGTGGTGTTCTTTAATGGCAGTAGCCTCTTTCAGCAGGATAATGTCCCCTGCAGTTATACTGCAAAAACTGTTCAGAAATGGTTTGAGGAAAATTGCTGTCAAATTCCCCCCTGTGGGATGTGCTGGACAAACAATTCCAAACCATGGAGGCCATACCTTGCAGCTGACAAGAATTAAAGGATGTGGCACAAACTGCTTGGTGCCAGCTACCACAGCCCACCCTCAGGGGTCCATGTCTTGATTGGTTGGAGTGGGTTTGGAGACACAAATAGAACTTGGTGAAAGGCAGGTAGTTTTAATGTTATGGCTGATTAGTAAACACTCCCTTAAACATCAAGAAAAGTTATAAAATAAAAGAATCTCTACACATTTCTTAGGAATTCTGTAGATTTCCAAGTTCATTCTTGGCAATGTGTAAAACGAGCAAATGCTGGTAACATGTGAATGTGCGCGTCTTGAAGGTGTACATGCCGGTTTCATTTAGAAACTTTACAAGCCACACTTACTGCAATACAAGCAGATCAAACACTATATATTTGTTTTGTTCTTAAATATATTCGGCACCAAAAATCTTAATTTTATAAAACTAGAGGGATATTAACAGAGAAGGTTCTCAGAATGTCAGTAATCTTTGTACTCTTATTAGATTTCATAATAAAAAGATGACAAAAAAATTATTTATAATAAGCCATGTTGTTTGTTAATTAAAGATTTAATAATATTCCGACAGCCTCATGCAAGCACAGTGAAAAAAAGTCTTTTAAATCTTAAAAACATGATTTTAACCAATTTAAACAAATATCAACTTTGTAAGAATATAATTTTACAACCTGTTTATTTACAGATTTTACCAGAAGTAGTCCATTTATTTGTCCAAAGTTTAATTTCAATATTTTTTGTTTGCTACTGGATCATATTTGATTATGTTTTAATTTTCCTCATTTGATATCTGATTTACCAGTTTTTGTTAGAATTAGCCTAATACTTAACCCAGATATCTGATTGGGCCAGCTCTATTTTTGTACCGTATGCACACCTATGCACGTTCATTTAGACATTAGCCTCATTTGCATAAGCGCTTGGGTTATAGCCTGCAAAGTTTCACTTATTCTCCCTGTATCCATTTTTGATACCTCCAGGTTCTCTGGCCTCCTGCCTCCTAAAAACATGTCAGTTAAAAGATATTTCAGCTCATCTTTTTGAGCTTATAATGTTTATATGCACAAC
This sequence comes from Neosilurus hyrtlii, assembly GCA_028564935.1. Classification (NCBI taxonomy): domain Eukaryota; kingdom Metazoa; phylum Chordata; class Actinopteri; order Siluriformes; family Plotosidae; genus Neosilurus; species Neosilurus hyrtlii. The sequence continues at coordinate 4,643,052 of JAOUQZ010000010.1, read as the reverse complement.
AACCGTCTTGCAGTAAACAGTTGTAGCACTTCTTTGTAAATGAGTTAAAATAACACCAGCTGTTTTTTTCCCTCTGTAGATATTCCGCTGGCAGTCTATTCATAGCTGCCAACTAATTAGTAAGGAGAGCAATTACTTACTGCACAATTTCTAATAGGAATATAGATTTGTGTTTTGGTGATTAGAGAAATATTGCATGTAAATTTCACCTTTCATTAAAAAATAGGTACAGGTCAGAGATAATTTTTTTTTAATATCAAAGATACAGGTTAGATGAAATGTATTTCTGTAACACGAAGTATGTGAAGTCTAAAATCTGGACCCAAAGATCATGCTGGCTATAATAGAAGTCAAGACCAGTCAAGTGTTCATAGTATGGCATGTAGATATTGCCTATAACCCTTAAATGTTTCTTTAAAAACAAATTAACACATGCTCTTTCTGAAGATTTTTGAAGGCTGTAGACTTGCCTAAACATAATGCATCCGCCTTCCTCCCGCAGCATTTGAGCAGTCATTTACACCTGCAGTGACATCATGTGCATTCCTCATGTGCTTTATTGTGCTATCTGCTGCCTAAACACTGCAGTTGTACTACATTGTAGGCTTCTTTTTTTATTTCCACACTTTTAGTCATTAATTTGTACCATAATTTATTGTCAGATGATATATATTTTCCTGCCTAGACGTGGAAATAATTGTATTTTTTCCTAATGTTTATTTTATCTTTCTGCATGGTTCATTACTCTGTCTTTATGAACATATTTCTCATTAGATTTTACACTCCCGTGCATCTTTACTATTTTCAGAGGGCGGCAAGTGACACAAAGAGCACGAGTGTCAGTTGCACATGCGTCATGTCCACACTGCTGGTTCATATAAAAAAATCTAGCATCCTAGCAACACATGAGAAACATTCGGACTTGCTACTTTCAGTGCATATCAGCATTCAGACTGAATCTCAAGACTAACTAACAGCTGCTTATAATACATGGAGTCTGATCACAGCCTGATGTCAGTGAGGTCGAACCTTTGTTTGTTCATGATTAAGTTGTATATTTCTGCTTGTTGTCTTAGAAACTAGAGAAAATGCCTTTGTGTTCTGTTTTCTTCACTCAAAAAATCTTTGAAAGCTTGAGGTGTATTTGGTTTATTAAATTTCTTTTAACCCCCTGTTAAAATGACAGTTTTGGAAAACAAATAAATAAAAAAATTTAATTAAATTTTACCAAGATAATTTCAGAAAATTTTCCACGTTTTAATGTGACCTATAACTTGGAAAAAAACAAAAAATAGCCAATTTTTTTGTATAATAGCCTGTCCATATAAATACACACACTTTGTTGAAGCACTTTTGGATTTCATGACAGTCTTTTTGGTTTGGATGAAGTCTATCAGCATGGCATCATGACTTGGCAATGTTTGCCCACTCCTCTGCAAATGTGCTCTAAAGCTGTCCGATTACAAGGGCATCCCATGTGCGAAGCCCTCTTCAGTTCACCTTACAGATTTTCAGTTGGATTCAGGAACTCTTTTTCTTCAGCTTTTTAGTAGAGGCCTGATGTGTTTGTGCCAAAATTGACTGGTATTTGAAACTGCTCAAAATGTCTTTCCCCTTGACTAAAGTGTAAAGGTCCAGCCCATTAAAAAAAATAAATAAATAAAAATCATCTGACCAAAAAGCATGATGCTACCACCACCATGCTTCACCCTAGATATGGTGTTTTTATTGTGACGTGTAGTGTTGTTTTTTCTTTTTTTTTCTTTTTTTTAATCAAATACGCTTCAACCTTGTTCTGATCAGATCATTACAAACTTTATCTGGGCATGTATTGGGAGTTCTTCTTTATTATTTTTTTTATTAGAAGAATCTGTGAGAATTGTTGTCACGTGTGGAACACAACTGGTACTTGCCAGAAATTCCTGAAGCTCCTTTAATGTTGCTGTAGATCTCTTGGCAGCCTCCTGAACCTGTTTTTGTCTTGTGTTTTCATCAATTTTGGACGGACGCCCTGTTGTTTGTATTGTGCCAAATTTCTTCCGCTGTCGATGCTTCCATGGTATATTTAATGTCTCAAAAACTCTTTTGTACTTTTCTCCTGACTGATATCTTTTAGCATTTAGATTCTTTGATGCTTTGTAAGCTCTTTGTGGACCATGGCTTTTGCTGAAAGATGCAACTAAGATAGTGCCGGAAAAATCCTAGTAGAACAGCTGAACTTGATTTGGGGTTAATCAGAGTCCCTTTAATTGATTGCAGGTGTGTACTGACTACTGTTTAATGAGTTTAAATGGTTTATTGGTTTATTGAACACAGCCGCACCTGCAATTATAAAAGGGTCTGCAGACTTGTACAACCACATTAGTGTTTTTTTTTTATTTATTTATTTATTTTAGGTATCCCAAAGAAATCACGCATTGCACATACGTAGTGCCCCATATAACACCACCAACCCACCTGAGGTGGGTGTTTGACCTTTTAGGGAAACAATCATTTAGTTAATTAAAAATGTTGTGGACTCATTAAGGTGCCCATGTCTTAGTACACCGCTCAAGGCATCCTTTTATTCAATTTATCAATTACATCAACAAATTTTTATTAATATCATTATCGGTTTCCCCTAAAGACAAAACATACCACAAGGTTTTTGTATCATGCAGATATGATATTTTAGTGCTGCAATGGTGCACACACAGTCCTCTGCCCCCTCAGTGTCTTTTAGTTAGTACTGTAGAACAGCCACATTTCTGGAACAATCTCATTTACACGACAGGTAAAAAGTTTTAGAACACCCCATGAACTTTAAGCAGTTCAAGACCAGTGAATGAACTTGAAAGAAACAAAGCTAAGTAATATGTCAGAACTACCTTAGAAGAAAAGAACATGATGGTAGGCTTAAAATCAAGAAATAGCCTCAGCACAGCCTCTGGATTTAAACCCCATCGAGCTGGTTTGGGATGAAGTGGACAGAAGGATGAAGACAAAGCAACCAACAAGTGCAGCACATCTGTGGTAACTTCTGCAACAGTGTTGGGAAGAACTTCCAGAACAATGTCTGTTTTTAATCGTTGAAAGAATGCTACTGTGTGTTCAGCTGGAATATCTGCAAAAGATTTCTACTTTGAAGACTCAGCAGTTCAGATCGTGTTAAACACAACAAGTACGTAACTTCTTGACTGAACCTTCCAAATTATTATTATTTTTTGTTATTCTTTAATTTTGGATTGCACAAGAACACTAAACTGCATACATTTCAGTAAAAATGGGGAAAAATGGAGGAACTTTTGACCAGTAGTGTGTGCCAGGTGAAATAAATGTGGTACCAGCGCAGGGTAACACATCACCTGACATGGTTAAATTCTCAGTTATGTTCACATTTTGGGAGCTCCGGATCGGTTCTGAGCTTGATTTATGGTCTGCATATGTTTTCCTCTGGCTTTTCTAGTTTTCTCCCGCCTTCTCACAAACATGCCATTAAACAGCAACTATTCAGTGTAAATGTATGGTCCTGTAGTGTACAAAACCTTCTCTGGTGTATTATAGCCCTTCTCTTTTTTTCCTGGGCAAGATTCCTGAACCACTGTGAATGTGAGATCAATGAATTAATGGATGCATCAATTTTCCATTGACTCTGCCATCTTTCAGTAATTGTTCTTCTGGCTACACACACAAAAGTAGCAAAAGAGCCCCTGGGCCTGAGGTGGTTCTTTGACGCAGACACTTTTTATTAATCCAGTATGATATTGGAAGAGCTAAAGTGGCCCAGTGACAGTGTGATTAAAATGGACCTGAAGTAGGGTAATGCATAATTGGTGTGACGGAACTAATATCAGCTGAGTCCCCTTTCTGGAGTGACACATTCATTTGCTAGGTGAGGTTAGTAGGGTGTGTGTGTATGTGAGTGTGAAATGATGGAAACAGACTGCTCAGCAGAGCTGCAGGAGTGAGTTGTTTCCCTGCTGTTCTATTAGAGTGATTTCAGACCGCTGGAGCACACTCTTTTATAATCCTGGAACAGTCAATGGGATTCTGCTTATGTTTCGAGAGTGCAGCTCTGTCAACAGCTTTGGGTTCAATTTGGCAGATATGTCATATCTCTGATATGGAGGTTGGTCATGTTATCACTGGCCCAGTGTTCTGTTTTTGAACAATATCTCTAGTGTGTCTAAAAGATCTGGCTGAAACAAGCCTGGGATTTTCTTTCCTTTTTTTAGACATTAGATGGCTTTTTGCAGGCCGTCTATTAAACCAGGTAGTGTGTTTGTGGTGTGGATGTGTATTGTAGGGAAAAGGGTGGGCATGAGGTGAATTCATGGGTCTTAAGGGTCTTAAATGTTCATAATTTTTTAGCTCCCTCCCACATAGTGTCTCGGAAGCTATAGGAAAGGGTTCCGTCTGTCTGCCACACTTTAGTTTTCGGGCATTTAGTTGCCACGCACTGAAACTGGGGCTTTCAAACTTGGTCTGCTGGCTCACTACTATAAGTGCTAGGATGGGTTTGTGTGTGAGTGACCTTGACCCACCTTTTAAGGTCACAGAGGCAAAACTATATATTCGGTTTCTGGACATTTTCTTACCGCACGCTGAAGCTGGGGCTTTAAAACTTGCAATAATTGTTCTGTATTGGCATATTATGAAATAGTCCTTTCGGAACCCCTGTGGTCTATTATTTATGTAGCAATTGCTAAGGTTTTCATCACAATTTTCTAGTAACATATTTTCAGGTTTTTCAGAATAAAAAGCATAGCAAAATTTTTCTCCGGGTCCTGGCGTTATATTTAAAATGATTCTAACAGATTTAACATGTTCTAACATTCTTTCTCCCGAAAAGCACAGTTAGTTTGGGTTGTGTGGATCTCAGTAAGGTGGGTAATAACACATTTTATATTCTGTGTTTAGAGAGAAAGAGTATTCTGAGTTCCTATTCCAGCTTCACTGTTTAATGTAAATGTACAACAAGTTAATAAGTACACGGACAGGTTATAACCTCCACTGCTAAAAAAAATACAGTTACTCACCAGTTACCATCTACTCAAAACAAGCAGGATTTTACAGTTAGGTAAATTCATCCTGCTTTTCTGTCTAATCTCAGAATAATAAGAAGTATTTAGCCACTGCCTAAAAGCAGAGCTCAGAAAATGTTTTGTATTTCTTCCAGTGAAGTAACAGCCATAATAATATAGCTTACTGTCTTTTCAGTGGAATTTGAGAACTTATTTCTCCTCAAGAAGAAAAACCACTGACTAAACAAGGACATTTTATCCAAGTGCACGGTGGCAGCATGTGCTCTGGGTTTCCTGTGTGAGCATGTGAGCACAGACGTGACAACAGAGTCAAGCTTGTGGCTTTGTAGTTTTGAAGCTCTGCTATAAAATTTTATGTTATTATTAACCTTACTGAGATCCACACCACAACCCAAACTATCCATATCAGCATGTAATGGGGGAGAGGATATGACTGTAGATTATTCATTGTTTTCCATTTTCATTTCAGTACAATGCTCACAACATCACAGCTTGGATTACTGTGTAATGTTTGATATGAATATCCCTGGACTATATATATATATCCCTAAAAGTATATCTAAAAAGCACTGGCACTAGGGTGGTAATCAATATTTGAAAGTAAAAAAGTCTAAGTTCCAACCCATGAAATTCATTGGAATAGTTGAGAAAACACTCCTGGTCATTTTTTTTTTCTCAGACAACATTTAGCCCTCCCTCAACGACCTTGAAGTTTCATCCTGAGGATACCCTAGAGGTGCCTTTTGTCTGGGAATAAACAGAGCATATGAGGATTCAAATCAGAATGAAAATAATTTATAACATCAGAATTCATAGAAAACAAATGATTCCATAAAAAGGGAATGTTGTTATTGGTAAAGAAAATCATAAGTGACTGTTACAATACTAAACAACCGTTATATGAATAACATCAGTTGTTGCCAAGTAGGGCTGCGTACTACCTGCGGGCATACTAATATTAATGTTTACATGTTTGAAATTATATTTTATGTTTACTGTCTTTTACTTTGTACCAAAATTTTTGCGCATTTCATGACAAATAAAATTATGATGTTCATTTTTTTTCTAAAAATAAATTTAAAAAACCTTTAAAACAACAATCCTTAAAAACAAACAAAAGTAGGTCCTTGGAAATATGATTTGGTGTTAACATAAACATTTTAGTTATGTATTTTAACCATTTCAAAGTATGTACCTGTATTCTCTTAGTGAAAAAATGCCAAAAGTGTGAGTGGTTTGCAACAAGAAGGTCCTGGGTTCGAGTCTTGGGCTCAGGCGTTTCTGTGTTCAGTGTGCATGTTCTCCCCTTGCTTGCATGGGTTTCCTCCAGGTACTCTGGTTTTCTCCCACAGTCTGAAGACGTGCACATCAGGCTAATTGGCTGTTTCAAATCACTTCTAGGTGTGAGTGGGAATGATTGTGTGTGTGTGTTACCCTGCGATGGACAGGTGAGATGTTCAGGGTGCACTCCGCCTTCACCTAGTGTTGGCTGAGATTCACTGCGACCCAATTAGTAGGATTAAGAGGTGGTGGCTTGAATGCTGCTAGTACTCAAGTACCATTTCATGAGGTTCATAATATCTTCTTTCTTTATACACAGTTTTATCCCCTCTCTGAAAAGACATGCTGGGATATACCATCGCACGTGACTTGCACGACATCGCACGAGTCATCACACGAGTCTTGAAATGCCAGGAAGAGGTTCCAACATCAAGATCTTATATTCTTCCTGGAGATCATGCAGTCTTGACAATGTACACTACATTGGTGTACTCATAGATGTCCAGCTTTTCTTCCGTTATTATTGCTAACTTGATTCAGTCATTGATGACCTTGGGACAATCCAGCCATTTCTGTCCATGGTAGGTATCCATAGGTTTCCTATAACCGGTGTAAGATTGTAAATGGAGCCCCATAGAATAGAGATCCAGGGGGCAATATTCAGCTATAGAATAAAATTCCATATTCCACAGTGGAGTGGAATTCCAGGGGGTCCATTTTGAATATCACACCGGTTTACACATAAGCACTGTGTTTTGGATAACTGTGGACATTCTGGGTAGTCTCATGCAGAAAAGTGGACAGAGTAAATGTGCACTTGCCTAAGAAACAGGAACATCTGTACAGCATACTTCTCAGCTGTCATGTGTACTGGTGCGATGCTTACTTAACAGTAGCTGTTCCATGTACATTTTTACCTCCAGGAAAATCTGCGTTAACATCCAAAGACCATGTATGCCTTACGGATGCGCTCACGGTTGAATTGAGTTAATTTCAACATGAACAAGTTTTCCGTGAATGGAAGCCACACCCTCGAGTAAGGAAAACTAGCTTCCTGGTTCTCATGTATTCTGACGGAAGTGCCCAGAACACTTTCAATATAATGCCAGCTCACCCCCAGAAGGCTAAAACTCGTGTACTGTAGTCTACTGTGAATTCACTTCTGGCTATGTGAGACTGAGGCTTTCCTTAGATGCTTGTATTCCTTAGAGATTTGCTTACTACAGTTAAATCCTGGCAGGCCTTCCCCTGTGTTCCATCAAACCCCTGCAGAATGCAGCTGTACTGCTTGTTTTCAATCTTTTCAAGTCTTTCATTACCCCATTGCTTCGTTCCCTGCACTAGTTTTACTCTGCAAGCGTAATTGGATTTATAAACACTGATGCTTGGATCCCCACCATGTACCCCCACATGCCTGAAGGGACTGATCAAACCTCGCACTGCACCACTCTCCCTTTGACGGCAGGACTGAACCCACCCTCCCTCAAGGTACCAGGACGACACTCATCAAGATTCAAGACTCTCTCCTGGCACCAAAAGTAGAGGAATGAAATTCCCCTGGGTGTCTGAATAGTCACAGTCTGTCTTCTAAGACTGATGACCTATCCCTTTACCAAGCACTAAATCCATGTGGGAAACAACCCTGGCTTGTACTTTGTTTTGTAGTTGTACAAGTCCTCTTTAGCATAGTTTTAGTATGATGGTATTTTTTCTCAATGACTTTAGCCATACCCCATTCGACATATTGCACCTCTTTAATTTCCACCAAATCAGACATTAAATGTTTCAGTGGATTATATGATTCATTCATTCATTTTCTGTACCGCTTTATCCTAATTAGGGACGCGGGGAGGATAGCGCCCATCTCAGGTCATGGCAGAATACACCCTGGACAGCTCGCCAGGCCATCGCAGCAGTGGATTACATATGTATGTCAAATTTGATTGTTGTCAGTATAACCTTGGTATGCATACCTGATATAGTTCACCACTGAAGTTGTGCACTTCCATGGCATGTCTGTGGTCACAGTGAAAGTCTCTGTTCTGTACCTTGCACTGCTTTCATGCTGATCTTTTGATCTACTTTTAATAAAGCAGATCTTTTTCACTGTAGTGTAATCTGTCAGGGTTGGAATATACAGTGTGGTGAGTGTTGAATAGGGTAATATAGTTAATTAATTAATTTTTTTCCCAGGTTATAGCTCACGGTACTACATCTTTGTAGCTGTTCGCAATCGGTTCTTGCTGTAGAGTAACTTAAAGGCTTTTATTTGATTTACTGATAGGGATTCACTCATTATGATTCACATTTCATTCTGAATGCTACAGTGTGTGACCACGCTATTGATTCCATCACCTCCACCAAGTCTATTTACGCCTCAGTCATCTAGTGGTAGACTGAATCTTCTAGCTTTATTTACTTGTAGCTTCTCTCACCGTTCTCAAGAGACACCTGAAGCCTCAATTTTACTGACTGTCAGAGTTTCCCACTGAGTGCCTATACTCATAGAAGTGTGTTTAAATGGTTTCCTCTTCACAATACAATTAACTTGAGGCTCAAGCTCCACATATGTCTATTATGACTGGGTATTATGGATGGATTAGTTCTGTTCCTGGTATTGATCATCAGTCATATAATCATACTTGTTAAAAAAAGGTCTCGTACCAACATCCAAATACCACGTGATGCTGTAAAAATGATGCCACACTAATGAAATGACCACATAAAATGACATGACTCTGGACTTTTAACATAACAATTGACGCCAGTCAAAACAGGGCACCCTGTTAACTGAGCTTTCTGCAAAAATATTGAAGGGAAGAACTGCCTAATGACTTTCCAGTGCTATGAGAGAGAACCTGGAGACTGAGTTAACTGTCTTTCCGTTGAGGCGGAGAGCCCCGAACTGAGTGGTGCACTGGTGCAGTCCGCGGCCGCCATTGAAAAACAGAAAACAAATAAACACAGGAGACTGAGTAAACCATCTGCTGTCTGTCTGAATTAGTCTGTAAGCCAAAGCAGAGAACCCCAGACCAAAGAGTGACGATAATGCGTTCGTACTGTACAGTCCGCAATCTCTGTTAAAATAAAAGGAACAATAACGATCATATTTCTTCTTCTGAAATGTTTCTTCAGCACAAATGACCTGATAAAACATCTTGCATATTACACTCAGCAGGACGATTTTATTACTAGCATACAGGAGTATTAATGCAGGTTAGATGACAAAATAATTAAAATTAAAACATTAACAGCGAAGGGATTCCAAGATAACCAAAAATAAATTGTACTACTGAAGGAATTTTTTTGAACTAAACCCACTCTTCTCCACTGCAGCCTTCTTTATCCAAGGAATCTTTTATTGTTATTACTGAATGCAATGAATTGAGGAACAACAAGCTAATGTTATAAAAACAAGCCAAGTAGTGTGTGCATTTAATGCCTAAATTTTATAGCGGAAAACATTAATATATCAAATTAAAAGGAAATGAAAAGTGCTATTCTGAGTGGCACAACACAAAGGTTTTCACTCCATCACCTGCAGATTGTAAACTCAAAAACCTGATGATGCCAAGAGATCTTTATTTGCTGGGCTTGCAGGGATGGATGGCTTATGGTGTCTTCTCTGTCAAGCACAGAAACACCACCCATTCATGGATATTTGTAATCTCATGCATACTAAAGTGGTCAGATGGTACTTTCCTTTGAGTGTGTTAGGGCACCCTTGATGTTGCATAGAGCAACAGTTTAAAAAAAATTGGGAGAATGGAATCACGCGGTGAACTTTTATCCTTCATTGTTGGTGGCTGTCTTCTGATAGGGAAGAGAAGTCCAATGGGTATTAATTAGCCATGAATAAAAAAATATATAGGGATAAAAATCAGGGGGAAATCCGAAATTAATTACAATAATAATAATAATAATAATAATAATAAAAATGTGTTCTACAGGGTTGTTAAATTTAGGTTCTTTATGAAAGTAGCATCTAACTCAATCTGAAATGCACGGTAGCATAGTGGTTAGCACATCCACCATACTGCTACAAGGACCTGGGTTCAAGTCCCAGGCTCGGTATCTGAACATATAAGGTTAACTGGCTTTTCCATATTGCCCCTAGGTGTAAGTGTGATGGTGAATGGTTGTGTGTGCCCTGTGATGGTTTGGCGAGCTGTTCAGGGTGTACCCCGGCTTCATCCAGTGTCGGCTGATATAGGCTCCAGCCTCCCTGCAACCCTTGCAGGAGTAAGCAATTCAGCGAGCAGTGAGTGAAAAAAACATGCTGTTAAATTATTTTGATGCAATTCAAATGAAGGAAAACAATTGAAGGGAGACTACTGTACAATAAGCTTCATACAAGATATGATTATACACCTAATATTATTCTGGTCTTCATAGTAATACAGACATTTTAAAATTTGTGTTTGCTCATTAAAGGTCATACCCTGTGATTAAGAGGCAAAGCCTTTTGCTGAAAGATGTATGTTTGACCTCCATTACCTCGGAGCATGCTGAACGTACACTGTCAAATGAAAAGATTGCGCATTAGCCATTCTGTAATGCATGTCAGCCTTTAAAAGCTCATATCAGGTTGCCTTGCAGCTGAGCCCCTTCACCATGCCTTGTTTAAAATATTTATTACATTGTAGGGAAGCACTGTGTATCTGAAACTATGTGCCATGTCTTTAATCCTTATCATCCTTCCATTAGTCTTATCGCCGATTTGGATCAGTTTCATGTCACCAAGCTTTTTACCTTGATTATTCTTTTACTTATTTATTTTGACCTTATCCATGATGCTTGGTAAACCTTGATGATGAAGAGTTGTTCAGTTTCACTTCTGAAATGCTATTTTGGCCTCCAGGATTGAAATTTGCCACATGAAAAAATATTACTTGCTTCGTAACAAAATTCATCTGTTGTTCGCTTGTGCGAAGCAACCCCCCCCCCCCCCCATTTATTTATTTATTAAATTTTTGCACAGACTGTTTTTAACTCACTGACAGTGAAGCGTAAAAACTGTCTTGAAGACTTCAATCTGTTTTTTTTCTTCATTGGTTTTCAGCTTGTCTCTATGGATAAATTTAGAATAAATAATTATCCAGGATGCACCATGTGCTCTTATTAAAGAGTACATGTATAGTTATGCAATACACCTAAGTTTTTTGACCTTAGTGTATAAGGAATAAGAAAAAAAAACCCAGGATGTTATGCAATCAAAAATATGCTAGTGTGGGATCATTAACACCTCCAGGTTGATCACTGTGGCTGAAGTAAAGGCTTGGCAATGCATCTTTAGGGATGAAACTCAGCAATTAATGCCCACGGGCTCTAGATTTGCAGGCGTCACTAACTGCAAAAGGTTTACATCAAATATTGGAAATGATACTTATTTTTATAATTGTTAGTTTGTCCAATTACTTTTAAGGCTGTGAAAAAAATAGCAAGTGCTAAAGTAAAAGTAAAAATTCTACACAGGTAATTAAGTATTTTTGTTAAACCCATTGAATTTAAGCTGGTTGAGGGCTACACATTGATATCTCAATGCCTTCATTACAGGTTCATTGTTTTCACTGTTGTAGTGTGAACAGGGTCAACATTATGAACATTATTATGCCATACTACAAACACTCACTCACTCACCCACTCATTTACCGAACTGTTTAATCCTACTAGGATCCTGTCTCAGCCGACACTGGCTGAAGGTGGAGCACATCGTGAACAGCTTGCCAGACATTCACAACACACAACCATTCACACTCATATACACACACGAAGTGGCACTGTGCAACAACCAGTTAGCCTAATGTGCATGTTTTTGTACTGTGGAAACCAGAGTACCCAAAGGAAAGTGGGGGGGGGGGGTTGTAAGCCGAAATACCAGAGCCTAGGATTCGAATCCAGGACCTTCTTGCTGTGAGGCAGACATGCCAACTACTACACCTACATATCATGTTGCTTAATTAATGTATTGCAATGGGTAGCAATGTATGATGTATGAACATGGATTTACGTTAATTCCATACAGGATTTTTCTGGTCAGCGCATTTCGTAAAAAAAAGAAATAAACACACTGCTTCAGCCCCTAACAGATTCTGAATGGATTTGGATGGCAGTCACATTGAAACACAATTCAAACGGAACGAAACAGACGAATTCTACTGCAGTTCAGACGGGTCATAAAGTGCATCTGAAAATCCATTAGCCTCTGTTCGCATTACATGTTTTTGTAAATTCATCTCTTAAAATGCTGTCACTGGGCATTTCCTGGTTGTTTATGTAATTCGAACACACCATGCTCTTTTTGTATAAAGCATAGAAACAGCAATGAGTGTTTGCTTTTCACATTCATGTGATAAGGTGATCAATGAACCTTAGTGCTTCACAGAGTGCAAGATGTGTGTTTGTGTGCTTGCGTGCGTGTACTGTACAGGTTCTCTTTTGAGGAAGCTTTCGCATTGTATTTGCAGTTATACGTTGAAATAGACGGCATGCTGCTTTTCTGTTCGGCCACTGTAACTTGTGTTATTACTAAAGCAGGGAAAAGTGATACAGCCCTAAAATGACTCCTTTAAGCAGCAGATTTCTGGGTCCAACATCCTAAAATGGTGTTTGCCAAAAAGAGCTTAGTCAGATTTTTTTTTAATGGCATTAATATGAAACTGCTGCTTCCTTATAGCTTCATAAAGTGAAATACTGTGTGTGAAAAACAGTAGGCGTCACTTCGTAGAGACCATATAAAGAAACTTTGCTTTTTTTTTTTTGTTTTTTTGTTTGTTTGTTTTTTTTACTGGCATTGAAAGCAAAAAAGTTGCGATAGGTTTTTCTGACAGTGAAATGTAATAAAATGAAGGCCAAGCTCTTGCCGTGAGAGAGAGCAATCATTTGCTGCGCTGAAATGTCAGACATAAGGGGAAATCTAAGAGCAAATGAAGGTTCTATCACATGACATTTGAGTAAATGGCTGAAAAATATAGGTTTGTTAAATGTACGATTCCTCAGAATGGATAACTTTGCTTAACATAAATTTTCAGGAACAGTATACACATATAATGCATGTCTGTATGTGTAAAAAAAAAAATAATAATTATATATGTGTGTGTGTGTGTGTGTGTGTGTGTGTGTGTGTGTGTGTGTGTGTGTGTGTGTGTACCTGCAGTGTTTTA
>JAOUQZ010000010.1:4574253-4592871 GCA_028564935.1 Neosilurus hyrtlii | reverse complement strand
TAGAGAGAGAGAGAGAGAGAGAGAGAGAGAGAGAGAGTGTTGTAATTTTCTCATTGAGACTTTTATCTTTACCTTTTTCTCTTTACTTTGTATGGAGCAACTGTACAATTTCCTCCGGGATCATTAAAGGATACTGATTCTAATAAACCACCCCTCCAGATCGACAACAAAGGGTAACATCCTTAGGTAAAAAAAATTTGAAGTTATATCTGGGGTTGCACAAGGGTCCTTGCTGGGTCTTGCAGTGTTTATGAATTATTGGAACAGTCTCCCTAATATTGTGCATTGCCGTAGAGTCTGAATGGTCGCAGTTGTATATTGGTCACAGTGTCGTACAATTGTCGTAACCATCAAATCTGCTGACAGCACAAAGCACCTCTGGCTTGGACTTCAACGAGACGAAAACCAAACCAAAGACCTTCATACGCACAATGACTAAAGCAAGGGGTGGTTACTATTTTCAGACTTGACTCATGACTCTACTTTAGAGAGGACTCACAGTGAGCGAGATCTTAGAGTATGGGTATGCACTGATCTCTCCTGGAAAAAGCAGGTACCCAAACAAGCAGCCCACGCAAACAAGCTACTGGGATGCATCAAACGTAACTCCCACGACATCACTAGCACCTCAGTCAAAAAGACTATCTGTATCTGACACTTTGTTCACATCTGGGATATGCAGCTGATATTATTAGACTCTAAAAAGCACTTTTTACCCCTTCCTTTTTACTTCCCTCTTTTAATTATTTGTCTTAAAGCTGTTGTAAGATGTAAATTAAATGGGTAGGCTAATAAAATAAAATGAAATAAAATTAAAAATTTGAATCCATATGGCCTGGCGAGATGTCCAGGGTGTACCCCCCCTTGCCCAGAGTCGGCTGAAATGGGCACCAGCCTCCCCGCAACCCTAATTAGGATTAAGCAGCTTAGAAAATGAATAAATGATCTGGATCCATGTTGTTTGAATAAATTTAATGTTTTAATGATAGTCAGTCATCTTATGATGAGCCCTTCAACCTTAACTTGAGAGAGATGCATATAGAGTGTATTAGGTAATATAAGACATGGTTATGTTTTTATCTTTTCCTGCAAAAACTCTTTCTTTATAATGTAGCCTATAGTTTGAGTTTTAGAATGGAATTGCTGTGTTTTAAATGTCCCATATCACTACAGTGGATGCTTCTAGGTATGTTTAACATTGGCGGCAGAGGCATTATGATGGGATCGCGCTAGGAGCCGAGAGCTTTTTATTTCCCAGACCAGTGTTCTCAAGCTAAAGTTGCTCATTGGAAAGTCAGCTATTAATATTTAGCAGTGCATTTACTTGCTGTAACCTTACACAGCTGTTCCAGCTGCCCCCACACTCACATATGTAGTGGCTTTCTATTTGTTCCAGTAACTTAGAAAGCCTTTAAAGCTTTGAAAAACAGTTAAAGAAAGTGGAAGGTATATGCTGTCAGCTAAACAGAGCACCAACAGCTATTCTGAGTCAGGCAGTCAATTATTCTCTAAGCCATGCGTGAGTCTAGAGTTTAACCCTTTGAGGGGCTTGGCCTGCAGTGAAAAGTATGTAGCACCAACTGTGAACAAATAGAAATAATGAGGAAGGTCACAATATCTTACAGGTGTATGTGTGATTCTTCTGAATGCTCAGCATGTACTTATGTCCTACCTCCCAAACATCCATGTGATCCATTCTGTGTGTATGCCAGTGAGGACTGAGGTAAAAATTTGTTCAAGATGACTGCCATCTTCCCTGTACTATGACCAGGAAGTTCACAGATGGTGTGTAGCCCATATGCCATGAACTTAAAAAAAATGTACATTAAAATTAAACAGCAACAGAAATATTTAAACGTAAATTTTGTACATTGCCAGACACATTACTTGAATGGTGCAAAAGCCAGCTTTCTATTGGTTTGCCTTCTTTCTATTTTCCCCCAAATTCTTCTTCAGGTATTCAGATGCGCATGGGATTATGGGGTGGAATATTGCTGTGCAGTGTTGTCAGTTTGCATAGTATGGCTTTAATAAATAATTTGGGTTAGGTTGAACTACTATTTAATTCTTATTGAAAGTCTGGCAGCCTACATACTGCTTTTTGCATACTAATAGTATGGAACTATGTGTGTTCAGATTCAGTCTAAGTGTTTTCAATACATCTTCAAAGAAGCAGTTTTATTATATGTAGGCCCTCAAAATTTCTGCTTTGAATATCGACCAATCCAGATGCAGAATGCATACTGATAATTCAAAGTGAGATTCAAAGACATGGTGTGCTTTTTAGACTTCATGACTTAATTGGCACAAAAAGCCTGCCTTGGATTTTGTAAGCAAACCTCATTCAGTCTTGTTGATGTATAATGTCTTGATTTAGCTATACAGCAGAAGAGTGAGGGAGGAGGAGGAATTCAGTTTACTCTGAAAATATACAAGAATACCAGGAGTCAAGTCAATAACTCAAAGTAGCATTTTTTTCTTCTTTCCTTTGTTCACATGTTCTTTTATTTCTTTCTATATGCGCCGCACAAACCTCTGTGTACTGTGATGGTATCAGAAACCATTATTTCTCAAGATCTCAAGCCTTTATTCCCTTATTCTTGTTCAGAATTCTGATCCTGTTTACTTTCACCGGCATGTGAAAACAAACTCTGTGTTGTGTTGCTAAAATGAGTGTTCTAACAAAATCTCATCAGGCCTCTAACCTGAGATTTGATTTACTTGCCTTTGGGAATCGTGCCACATGATGATTATGAACATTATTTTCAGAGATGATCCTCAGTCATGACAAATTTTGAATGTAATGCAATCAGCAGCACTGCTGTCATTTATATGTTTGATGCTACTAAATCTTGTGTCACATGTCTTACAGCAAGTCCATCAGAGGAACAAGTCCATCAGAGGAAAATGGGCTAATTCCTAGGTCAGTTGTGGGTGTGTCATACAAAACCCATCTGCTGTATGAAGAAAAATGTCATCGTTGACCTTTGGCGTGGGGCTTTAAAAATGTTCAAAGATTTCTCCGTCTCGTAGATAGTTCTTGATGTCATCAAACCCACAAGACTTCCATATATACCCATGGCATTTTATCATGTAACGTGTCTACAGTGGTTGTATATCAACAAATTTTTACAGGAATATCATACAAATATTTTTTTTTTTGTCTTTTAACAGTCGTATCACTTTTGTATGACCAACGTCCGATTTGACTGACAGACCTGACCTATTTTCTCCATGGCAGACCTACAACACATAGTTTATATGTGAGCGCCGCTATGCAGCTTTCAAAATCACTTTTCACAAGTGTATGCCAGTCCCTTCTGTTCTAGTCCCCATGAATTCATATAACAAAAATTTGCAGTTTTATTGTGAAAAGAGCTTAAATGTTTGCCTCATGCAAAATGCATTTAAGGTGTTCTGACCAAGCAGCAGAAACTACTGAGATGATTGAACCACATGAAACAGAGAAGCTGTGAATTGTGTTCAATAAGGTCTTAAGCGCACAAGCATAAAATGGTGATTTTCTGTATTTGAACATTTTATTTTATTCTTAGTAATTTACCTCTTTTTCAAATGTGTATTGGGAGTTATTGGTAAGGTTCCTTTTGGGCAACAATCCCACCTCATATTCTGCAAAAGTAATTTTCTTTTTTGCCAAGCGCAAACCACAGTTCATGTTTTCAGAGGCCAAAGGGCATAGTCTAAAGCAAAAAGTGTTTGAACCCGACAATGAGATTTCCTTTTTTTTCTCTCCGCTTGCTGTGGCTCTGTGTGGTGAAGACGATGCATTGTGTAACCTTGGTGTCAGCAATCTGTGCCGGTCATTTGAATGTGCAGGCACATTGCCAAAGATGAAGTTAATGACCTTAGATGCCACAATCAGCCTTGATGATAGCACATTGCAATATGAGGGAATTGGTATTCATTGTGTCCACTGCAAGCAATGAATTATTAATGCCTGACTGCAAGTAAACTTTCCACCATGTAGAGGTGGGGAGGGTGACTGGGGGCTAAACAGTGGGAAGGAAAGAGAATAGGAGATGCACAGCTCCATCATGAAGCACCGTTTAGACATACATAACACTCTGTCAACAGGTATGTCGTAATTTATTACTGTGTAAAGCCAAAAGATATGACTAAATGGCAAAGGAATATAATATGTATACAATATGTGACTTTTAAATAATAAATGCAATATGGTGATAATCATTTCACACTGTTAAAGAGGGGAAACATACATTTTACATTTTAAATAAATTACATAAATTAGTGATTCTATTATTAGAAAGACAGTGGGGGAAATGGCATCAATGGGAGTGTGGCAAGGCAAAAAACACTGCTCGAGGAACATAAAGGCTTCCAAATATTTACCAAAAAACACACTAATTACCCCAAACCTTTTGGGATAATGTTCTATGGACTGACATGGTGGTGGTAGTGTGATGGTGTGGATTCTTTGCTACTTTAGGGCCTGGTTCGTTTACCATACTTGAGGAAAGGATGGATTCAGCCCTCTACAAGAAAGTATTAAAGGAGAATATCTGTTCATCAGTCTGTAATCTGAATCTCAAGTGCCATTGGGTTGTTCAACAGGACAGTGATCCAAAGCAGAAGGTGTCACAAACAAGTATTGAATTTTGTCATGTCATTTTCTGAACCTCTTAATCCTAATTAGGGTCGCGGGGAGGCTGGCGCCCATCTCAGCCGACTCCGGGCGAGGGCAGTGTACACCCCGGACAGCTCGCCAGGCCATCGCAGAGTATTGAATTTTGATTTTGCAATTAGTTTTTGTCCTTCAGTAAATCACGAGATAATTTGAAAACTGTATATTTTGTTTATCTTTTGCATTGCAATAAATTTGTATAGTGATCAGAAGTAATTAAGTGGTATGAAATAATAATTATAGAGGAAGTCAGGAAGGGGCAAATACTTTGTCAAGGCACTGTAGATGTATAGAGAAAGTTAGGGTCGTGTGCATTATGAGTCTAAACAATATTAAAAATTTATAGTGGTATGCATACAAAACACTTGACCATATTTAAAAGTATGTCAACCTGCATTACATTTTTACCTATGCTTCTAAAGCAAATACACTTCACCCTCGATAACCTGGATTATTTGGGGGGATCGGCTGTCCGGGAACCTCAAAAGTCCGGCAATTGCTAATGTCCGGGGTCCCTACCCATTCCCGGACATTTACTATAATCAGTCCAGCAATCGCCTTTATTCAGCAGCAGTCCCGGACTTTTACAACACTTATCCGACACTCGATACACGATATTGTGTTTCCACAAACTTAAGGAGCGGATCAGCACATTCTTTTATCACATTCACTTTAAATGTAGGTTCTGGCTCGTCGTCACTGACCTCACTTTCACTCAGCTCATCGGACATTATTTCATGCCCCTCTTCTCCTTCATTTTCGTCCATCCACTCGGACGGGATCAGGCCGGACAAGAGGGAAGTTTGAAAATCTTGACCTACCTGGACTTCCATCATGGATTTTCGGACTTGTCAGGGCATTTGTCCGGCAATACCAAATAATGTCCAGCGCCGGATTTTGTACAGGAAATCCGAAGTCTGGGAAGTAGGGGTATGGGAAATCGAGAGTTAGTGTATTACCAAGAGGGAATAAAAGCATGACTCAACTTAACATCATCATCATCATGGACTGTGGGATTTAACTCATGCTGTGTTCCTTGAATGGGAAATGATGTATTGACATTATTAGTGTGGTATTTAAATGTCAAATCACAGCTATGTGTTACACCAAGATTTCTGACTGCTGCCTGAGCTGGAACTTAATTATTTCTTCTCTGTTTCATCCACTATTAAGGAGGATTCCTATTTTCATTTTGTAAAAACTTTTTCGAGTTTTCTAATAGATAGGCAGCTCACTATCTATTTTGTGAAATAAGAATATGAATGATATGAAAGTAGTATAGTAAATTGCCAGTTTGATCACCTGCCCATGACAGCTTTTGGTGCTTGTTAAATATCATTTTCCAAAGGCGCTCTATCCTGAAGCACATTACCTCACTTAGCCTTGAGGATACCTTGGCCCAAAGACAGCTCTTCTGAGTAGGCCTTTTCATCCACAGGCCCGAGTATCATCTGCATTAACAGATGCTCTGTGGGCAGCCCCCCGAGCTTGAACAGAAATAGAGAAGATGTGTTACAGTGAACAACTGAAGAAATCTAGAATCAAGCCAGAAGACCTTGACGAGGCTGTGCCTAATGTGCCCATGCTGTTTTCTCTATGCCAAAAACGGATTAACTTTCTACAGGAAAAATGGACACTACTTAGGAAACACCAGCACCAGAGGAAAATCACTCTGCTGCTCTCCGTTACATGATCCAAGTTACTCCTGCCCAAGCTTTGGCAGGATCTACAGCTCCAGGATTTGATTGCATAGAGACCAGCAATGGCATTGCTGCCAACAATGTTCTTTGTTGGACATGCGTCTTACACATCTTCTTAAAAGCTTTGTCATCTTCATTTGCAGTGAGATTAGTGGTAGTTGTCTCAGAAGCATGCCATTAATACGGTGGCCCCTCCTTTACCGTTTAAAAAAACTCCACTCTTTTGCAAAGGCTTTCCAATAGATTTTATAATGTGGCTGTGGGGAACTGCCCAGTCATCCCAAGAGCATTACCAAGGACAGGCACTAATGTTAGATGAGGAGGCCTGGGGTGTGGTTGACATTCTAGTTCTTGCCAAAGTTGTTCGGTGAGGTTGAGGTCGAGGTCTGTTCATGAAGCTTGCTTTGTACACAAGGGCATTATGCTGGAACAGTTTAGACCTTATATTTAAATTCATTCATTTGTCAACCCACATAAACCTACAATATGACACTGGGCAAAGGCCAGGTACACCCCAAACAGCTATCCAGACCATTCATACTCGCAACACACAGCGGCACACAGCCATTCGTACCCACGTTTACACCTCGGGGCAATTTGAAACAGTTAGCCTAATCTGGATGTCTTTGGACTGTGGGAGGAAACCGGAGTACCTGGCCGAAACACAAGCAACTACGGGGAGAACATGCAAACAAGCCTGGGTTTCGGACCCAGGACCTTCTTGCTGTGAGGTGGACGTGTTAACCACAACGCCACCATGCCACCCACCTGTATATCCAAATAAGGAAAATTGTAATGCTGATCGCCAGCACATTCTAGACAATTGTGTTCGTTATTGTTTAGAATGTTTTTGGTTTTGTCTTTGGGGAATAACCACATACAGGGTTCACACACTGGCGTGGATATACTTCTGGCCCAATAAGTACATATATAACACTGGAATAATTTGACTATGCTATGATAGGAAGGTTTATGCCTTCATGATTTGGCCTTATTTCAGTACATATTTTGCAGGACAATAATGCAAGATGGTGTACGACTGGATCTAATACAAAGTGGTATGCAAATAGAACAGAGTTTAATTGAATAATGTACCACAAAGCAGCTTCATTCTAGGTAACCCAGGCAATAGCATAGACTGTCACTACATTTAACTTGCACTTGAGTCACAATCCAGTGCATGGGCGTACTGTAGTTAATCTTTAAGAGCCTTGTTAAAGAGGTGGGACTGCATTGGATTTCTGCCATTAGCACTAAGCTCTAAAGCGGCACAATTGTCACAAATGTAATATATTTTGGGTGACAGTGTGTCTCTTTTACATTTGTTCTTTCATCTTTCTGTCTGCCTAAAGCAAACATTTCTCTACATTTCTCTTTAAGTCATTAGTGTCTAAGTTTCTCCTCCTTCTTAATCATTATTATGGTGTTTTTCCAAGCTTCCACACAGAGATCAAACTGTTTCATGCCTTTAGCGTACAACGCAGTTGCTGACAGCTGCTGCCATCTGTCCCTTTCGTTTATTTTTCTATGGTTTAATTCTTCATCTCTTAGGGAATCCACATGGACTGCCACCACTATGTCTATAGCTTAGATTCATCCCCAAACCCTTCTTTTTTAGAGGGGGGGGGGGCTAAATATACAGCTTTGCGTTGGGATAAGTATTTTTCTGCACCCACTCTCCCTCGGTTTGTTCCCTTTTCCCACATGTTCACACATTTGGCAACCATTGTTTATTACAGCTGCCAAAATAATATTCAACTTATTTTCACCACTTAAACTGGAGAACATGAGTGTAGCACATGGCTTAGTAAACAAGGGTAGCTACTTGTTAAAAGAATTTGTACCACACCAGCACTAAGTTCTCAGTCCTGGTTGACCAGAAGGCGTTCATAAATTTTCTGCAGCAGCAAGACAGGTTTATATTAATGCACATGTTTTAATATGTCATTTTTATAGTAACGCATTCTACAGGGACACTCCATATAAGTCATTTTAAAACCCGTATGATACTGTTAATATGGTAAAGCGTTCTCTTAGGACATAATTATTCACTATTTTTGAAAGGACTTTGCCCTTTGCAGTTTCCTGGTAACATGACCTGAATTTATTTGTAGTTCTTAATAAATTATTTCTGCGGTATGAATTATTATTTTCAGATATACAGAATGCATACTCTATAAGGCTGTTAAAGCTTTTGTATGAATGCAAGGTGATGCTTTCTTGCCACTGAACATTCCATCTCCTTTGTTGTTTTAACTGACATGTTTGCCTCTTTTGCATTTTCCAAGATTTTCTTTGACATTTGGTGTTGATTCCTCATACTGATCCTGCACATGCTTGCGCTGATGCTGATTTATATAATGGCACTGTGAACACCTAGTTAGACTTTGATGTGAAGTCATGCTTTGATCATAGTATTTTCTTGTGTCAAAGGAGAATACAGTTCTTTTTGCATGACAGGAATAATTACACTATTCTCAAGTATCTGTGTGTCAGAGTGAAGTAATTGCAAATCCAATGTCTGGTTAAAGAGAAACAATGACATAAGGTAATAGAATTGGTAGTGTTCAACATGTAATTGTTCATTGGTTTGTGTTTCCAACATTGTGCCTTTTGTAGAGCTGTTTTTTATTTTATTTTATATATTTTTTTGATGCAAAGTGTATTTATTTCATTTATCATTATTGGCATATTTGCATATGACTATAATATTTTTGTGTGTGGGGGGGGTTAGTTAGTTTAATTTTATTTCTAGCAAATATATGTTTGCTGCAGTCAAAAACACTCGTCACTGTTATTACCTACATTTCTGAATTTATTTAGTCATGTATGACATTTTGGCATATAGTTTATTTGTGCTCTACAATTATATGTGACTTGACTTGAAAATGCACCAATGCAACATATAATGTTATGCAAGAAATGTTAGCACTTTCAATTCAATTTACAGCCATAAAGTCACTCCAGAGTGTGTGTGTGTGTGTGTGTGTGTGTGTGTGTGTGTGTGTGTGTGTGTGTGTGTGTGTGTGTTGTACCAGTAAAAGGCAGGTACTAAATTTGCAGAAGTACTTCTCTATTGTTAAGGACCAGTAAATTTCATATACAGTAATATTTGTATATTCAGTAATAGATATGTGTAGTTATGTGTACCGTAGACCCTGTTTGCTCTATTTCTGTTTTAATATTTCTCTTAGATTTCATTTGATTGATTTTCAATATAATTAAGAAAGTTAATATGGTAATAGTCACAGGATACAAGTATCTTTTTTTAATGTGGATGCACGTAGGATGTGTTTGATTTAAAGTAATGAAATGGCAGCACAGTTTCATAATATTCATCTTTGTAGGATTTCCTTAGTGTAATTTAAACAAATAATTTTATATGTTTGGAATTCCCATTTTGTTAATGTTATATAACATTGCTACCATTGCATTAAGGTGTGAACAGATGTGAAGGGTTAACACTGAATTTGTTTGCATTGTTCATGACTGCTAGTGACTGAGCAGACATTTGTGAGGGCTACACGTAAGTTAGATTTCATCACATTTTCATCATTAATGTTAACTAAGTTAGTTGGTAGGCTAGCTCAGTCACTCGCCATCTTCTTGGGTAGGAGTTAGGCTTTCCACCAACAATCCTAGCCCTCTCGATCCTGTGCTCTCTCTGACATCTCCTGCTTTACACCAGTCCATCTCCTGATGTCCTCCAGCATACTGGTTTTCAGTCTTCGTTCTTCTTTTTTCCTTCCAGAACATTCAAAATCAGGTCTCTTTTCAGGTGACATCCTCTTCGCATCGTGTGTCCGACGTGCCTTTCTTGTCTTCTTTCAGATGTGCCCAGCCCATCTGTTATCTGGTAGCCTAGCTAGCTGCTAGTAAACTTTCGAAGTAATTTCAGGATCTGAGTCCCGATTTGCACTGTTCAGTTCTCGCAATGATGTGACAGTAAACGTACCTGTGTAAATGTGCCATATAATTTTGTACATTATTTACAACAGCGAAGCAGCTTTAGCAGGCAGGTCTGCAGGTGCCATATCATTCTCTGTGAATTTGCATATTGGACATGACAGGCCCAGAGCTGTGGAGCTTACTTTGTGGCACAATAAACAGAGCTCTTACATAATGCTTACTGAAAGCTCTGAGAAATATTCTGGGTTAAATGTCTAAATGGAAGAAAAGTGAGATAATATTATTAAAAAGCACATTTTTGAGTTCAGCGTTGCTTTAATATTACTAAACAAAAATGTCATTTTCTGCTGCTCTTTTATATACCTCTTTTTTATTTTTCATTTTCTCTGATCTAATTTAGTTGGCCTTGCTTATGGCCTTAAATGTGTTATTTTTCCCCCCCACAGTATCGATATTGCCTTTTAAAACGGTCTTTCTATGTACTTACTTAAGTCCTACCAATACTACTCACTTAAGAAGACACTTACTGAGCTTCCGAGTGGCGCATCGACAAGGTGTGCAAGTTTGAATCCGGGTTGATGCTATAGCCATCCGTGACCTGGAGTCCATGGGAGCTAATTGGCCGAGCTCTCACGGAGGGAGGGATGGCATACACTCACTTCCCCATCACTCACAGCGATCACCAGCCAATCACTTCCCCATCACTCACAGCGATCACCAGCCAATCATGGGCGTCTGTGAGCTCATTTGTACGAGGCGGCGGATTGTGCTTTCCCTCTGAGTGTGTTATGCCGCCCCGAAAACAGCAGTTTGAAAAGAGGTGGGTAGCGGCATCGGATGTCATGGAGGGAGCATGTGCTTGCTTACACCCCTCCCTGGTCGGCAGTGGTTGTATGATAGGGAAGGCTAAAAGTTGATGGGTGGGAATTGGATACAACTAAATTAGGGAGAAAAATGGGGGGAAAATCCAAAAAAAAAAAACTTACCTTTTTTTTCTTTACTTATCCACTTTCACAAACAACCAAATTATTTATTGATCTGTTTTTTTATGCTGCATTCTCATATAAATATGTTGTACATACCGTTATGAAATCAGTCAGGTTTGTACATCAAACCGTACAATGTTCATATGAAATTTATACGATTATTCCTGTGATATTTGGCCGAGGAACAATCACTGTACAGCTCAAAATAACACTGCTGTAAAAATTTTGTATGATGTATGTGGGTAAATAATTAGGTCCCATGGTTTAAGCACAGACTATACATATGACTATGTTAAGAAAACTGTATGATTGAGTGCATCAGATGACAAAAAGAGTATGAAATCCGTATGTCTTTTGTAACACAGTCATAGGGCATCGCACCACAGAACTAGGAAATGTACCCAACGTCAAGGATTACATGTGAGATCATTTCACTTTAAATCCCTTGTTTTACAGAGTAAAATGATTATTAAAATATATACAGTATGTAGTATAGAATATCTTTTTCATCATACATTTTTGTTTGCAATGCGTGGTCATCATATCCAAAGGATAAATCACACCTCAAACAGATGTACATGGTGCCTTCGGCTACATTCTTACATAAGATGTTGTGGAGATTGCCTTGATTGTCCAGGCACGACATGCACCGCCATCCGTCTGGCAGTCCCATTTCTGCTACAGCTCTTAGTCCCGGGGGGGAGGCACAGGTTGTATTGAACTGGTTGAAGTGTCAAGGAACATAACAGGACATTCCAGGGGCTTTTATTTTTTCAGAGCTTTTGGTGTGATTGCAGGTGTTTCGTGAAAGAGTGCATTCTCAGTGGAATCTCATGGAAAAAATAACCACTGCTCAGGATGGGGGGAAAAAAGTGTATACACGGAGAGACTATTTTCTGAAAGTTTGGCCTAAAATTTTTTAAATTTCTCTACTACTCTTTAGTATTATAGTGTGTGTTGTAGTGAGAAATGAAACTTGATTAATCTCAGCACCTCTACTCTTGATACTTTACACTGGCTCATCACTTGCGTCGTGTGACCTTCTACTTGTTAATTTGATTGTAGTTGCTAAAATAAAACTAATTATTTTTAAGCAGTTAATTTATTATTTTAGCAGTGGATCAGGATATTTTTGGTGCTGATGCTGTAAAATGGTGGTAGCTCCTTGATATTCCATTAAAAAATGATGGATGTGTAGCCCGAGATTTTATTGCTATCACCAGTGTGTTCAGTCAACATCAGAATGGATAGAGTGAGTATCAGGACTGTGTGTTGGTGTGATTCGATGAGAAGATATATGCTTGGAATTCCTATCAGTTAACTCTATTCTGGTCTGCCACCTGCCCTTTCTAGTGCTTCTACTTGTTGTTGCTATGACAGTGACATATGAAGATAATAACTGCAGCTACACTGCAACGTCTTTGCACACAGAAGCTGCCTGCTTGTTTTCTGAGGATTAAATATTCATGATTTAGACGTGCATTTCTTCAGAAAACAGAGAAGACACTGTTGCTTTTATGTAAAGATGCTTTCACATGTGTAGTGTTTCGTCAGATTGCTGCATGCATTTTCCATTTTGGTGTTAATCTTTGTTCAGGGCAGGAAACAGCAATTGCACTTGGATACATACCAAATTATCCAGTCTGAGCGTCTAAGGTGAGCAAGCAGTCTCGGCCTGCTTCCAAGTGCACTCCAAAACGATTTATTTTCAGTGAGACACTGATATAACTGTGAATCGATTCAGTGCAGGAAGTGAACCGAATCCATCATGTGTTTTGGGTTGCAGGTAGAACTGCAGTATTTTTGTAAATACACTGGGGTAAACTGAGACAAAGGGCATGGGTGTAGTAGCACTGCAGAAATGGGCCCATGGTTTCTTTATACAATAAAGAAAATGTTTGAATAATTATTTGTTCATATACTAAAATAAATTAAATTGTAAACTATTGCACACCGCTGTGTTCACCATGTTCACATGAGGAATTTGGACTCTTTTGAAATTCTGCTTGGTATTTTCTTACCTTCACTCCAAAAAACAATGAATGGAAAAGTTCCATGATTGCATTCTTCAGTCCTGTGTGACCCTTGAAATGAAGGGGGGTGAAACTAATGCAACCCCCCAAAAAAAAATTCTCTGTTAGGTCAGCATGGAAATCAGTAACCAACCACTCATCTAGACTAAGCTATGGACTACATTACCCTGAAAGCACCACAGCCTATAAATATAGTCACCGTGGACTACAGCATCCATCACTGCAGACTTCTAATCACTCATTGCACACTGTTTGTATAGTGCACCCATGTCTAAAAGTTACCTTGTTGTTTGCTTCAGTATTGATGTTGCTGCTTTTGATCTTGCTGTGCTTTCTGGTTTTATATTTTGCATTAGTTCTGACCTTTTCTGATCGCCTGACCCTTGCCTGATTTTGACGATGATTCTTTCTTATGTTTTGGTTATTAAATACGATCTGTTAATAAATCTGCATTTGAATTCACTTCCTTTCTCTGACACTGTGCTTTGATTTGGTGCCAAGCAATAAACCTAATAGGTGTTTCTTTAGGGGGGGACAACAAGGCTAAAACTAAAATCCAGCTCTTCAAGGTGTGACTTTGTAGCTGAGGGAAAATAATGGATTGGATTAAAAACCCTGAAACAGCCTTCATCCATCAAGGTTCAGAAATAGAAACCAGAAAGGTGTCTAACCATTCAGTCTTTACTAAATACAGTATTGACATTTTTTCATTTTTATATGTCAAATGCAGTCTTGGGTATCATCATGATTTTTGACATTTTTGACTTCGTAATTTATAAATAAATATTTTTAATCCACATAATTCATCAGCACTTGATATAAAACTATTATGATCAAAAAATAAACCAGAGTGATCTTAGGAATGAGGGATGCTTTATGCTGGATTTTCATTAACAGCAATGCAATCTGTGCATCTTTCAAGTAAGAAAAGTGACACTATGAGGAAAAGTGTCCAGCACTAGATTTTATTGCATAGCTTTTATAGGGAATACCTTGAGGGAATTTGTGGAGAGAGCGGAAAGGGAATGGTGCTCATAACCACCGTAAAAGCTCTCCTGGGGCTGGAGAGACACTTTAAGTCCACTGACTATCGTGATCAGACTGAGATTTGATGCAATGGTTTTGGCTTTCATTAGAAATATGATTAAAGTAGGTGTTTTCAGATCTAGATGGGGGTGCTCAATGTACACTCAGTCACGTAGGCTTTTTCTCATGGCCTATATGGGCAGTGATCACCAAGGAATTAGATGCATTTTTTTCCGATTAATAACTGGTTTTATTTAAATGTATAACAGAATTTTGTCAGGTTCCATTGTTTATTTAAATTAGTCAGAAGTGTCGGTGAAAGAGAGGTGTGCAGGGAGTTCAGTGTTGAATACATATTGTGTGCACATATTTCATTCTGTTTTTACCGCCGTCTCCACTGAATCGTGTATTTCTGCATTACAGTTAAGCAAACACTTTAATCGAACCACTTAATTAGCCAGCCCTGAGCACTATAAACATTGAGGTGGAATAAGTGATTGTGAATGGAGTTGAAAATGTCACCTTTGTAAGGCGTCTAATTTCCTTCAGCTGCATGTTTGTATGATGTGCTAGTGTCAGCTTCGATTAGGGCTCAGGTTCATATAAATCTTTATCACCTGCCTGCTGTGATGCAATTGTGTGAAGAGGGATACCAAGGTGGGGTCTCGCCAGCCATGAGAAAACACACCGGACTTGTGTGATCTCATATGCCTTAGGTAAACTGTGGTTTATAGACACAAGATTGCATTTAAAAGTCACCTACCATTTTTTCTTAATTATTGACTAGGGACTATTCTTGTTAAAAGCCTTAATTATTATCTGAAAGGAACAAGTGTCAACGTATAACCCACAAATTAAACCGTCATGACTCTAAGATTGATTAAGAGCAGGTTCTATGTATTGTCAGAGCTTCCATTCTTATAATTTATAGTAATTAAGTTTTCACTTTTAGTCATCAACGGATAGTCCATTCTTTGTAGATATCAGAAATTATATTTGGAATAACATCTTAATAATCGCTCTGAGAGATGTATAATGCATTTCCCGGAGAGGACACTTCATTATTTTATACAATAATGTTAAGTTAGGAGTGTATACAAAGTTTATGAACTTGTATAATGTGTAAATTCATATTGTATAAAAATTTTCTAGCATACAAAGTTATGTAAAAAAAAAAAGAAAAAGAAATAAAAAGCACAGTGTGAGTTATTGTAGGAATATAGTCAATAATGAGGGGATGTGATGTGCCACACCATGACGCAGAGTTACACTTACCACATAAGGCATAATTGACAGCAAGCCATTTATTATTGTGAAATAAATGCTGACAGTGTGATGCAGGATTTATTTTGCAAAAATGTCTATCTCACTGTACATTATCATTATATATTTATTACAAGTCTCCTTACTTTAAAAATATCTATCATTTTTGACACAAAATATTGATATAAATAGGATTTTGTAGACTTAATAATCATGCCCATAGAAACGCGCTGTTATACAGAATGAACAACCCATAGAATGCCATAATTATCTGGTCAAAACCAAGAAGTCAGAAGAGCCATTTGAATAACAGTTATTCACCCCAGGCGATTCAGTACCATTTACTGACCCTGAGAAAAATAATTATTTTAGTATATACTACACAAAAACATAAAAAGCAAACTAAATCAAGATTTTTATTGCTTTTTTTTTACATATTTTAACCATGATAAGCTCAACATGCTTTCATAAGCAAAGGATAAGCTCTGTGTAACGGCATATTCCTAAAGTCAATTTTTTATTAGATACTACCCAGAAACCCAAGAAAGGCAAGTTTAAGTGTTTGCCAACCATTTTGCATTTTAAGTGTTATCCACTCAGGATAAAAACTACTTATGTACAGAGTGCAAGGCCCATACAGGAATCTTCATTCATATCAATCAGGGCTTTGGTAGTGTCAGAACACCACTTCTGATTCACAAGCAAATTGTTTTCCACTGTGGGCAACATTCACACGTGTAGTAAGGAAGTTGATTTTAGCCTTCTCCTTATGCACACAGTGTGGAGTATTGAGCCTTTCAGCGATCATCACGACATCAACAATTTTTTATTGTTGTGTTCTAATTTTGCTGGTTTCCAGTATATTCCATATTCTGGACTTTGTTAGTCAGCTACATGCTACTTGTTACAGCTTGTGTTTCATTTCCTATATCTCTTGTGTGCCAGTCCACAATAAACTCCTCATCTTGCATATACGTACATCCTGTCTCCACATCCATTCATGAATGGAAGTTTTCGGCTGGTCTCCCTTCCTGTGGAAGCTGCTAAGGATCATAGTGTACAGAGCAGCTAGGTAATGTTAAACTTGCTGGGCAATACACACCAATCGATATGTGATTTATTCTCCATGAGTTGACCAATCACATCGCATGTACTCCCATTGCCATATAATATTGTTGATTATTCCCAAGATAGTTAAGCAGACAGGTCCTGGAGACTTCTTTTATAAATGCTTAGTAAACATCTCCTTAGGGAAAGTATTGCCTTATGTACAATTTGGCACATTTTTCATCTGTTTAATTGAAACGTCCACTATACAAGTCCCTATGTGAGCTGTTACTATAGAAACAACAATATATTATTATGAGTGCTTTAATTAAAAAGAAAAAATATATATTTTCAAGATTTAACACAACTGTATACCTACCTATGTTATTAAGGGTAATTAAAGTGAAAGTTCGCTAAGAAAGAAAAAAAATTAAAAGTAGTGTTAAAGTTTTTTCTTTTCTTTTTTTGGTTTTTATTTCTGTTCTCTTGCTTTCTTCTCTCTCTCTCTCTCTCTCTCTCACTCTCTCCCTTCCTCCCTTCCTCCCTCTCTCTCTCTCCCTCCCTCCCTCTCTCTCTCTCGCTCCCTCCCTCCCTCCCTCCACATCTCTCTTTAATTGCTGACTCGCCATCTTATACTTTTATTAAAGAATGCTCTAAATTCACAGTATACTTGAGAGACTATTAGTAAACTCTGGGAGACATCTAGTATGGGAATTAGTGTGCAAGGTGCAAGGTTTGGAAATACAGAATTTGGGGTGCCTTTCTCTTTTCTTCTTTTTACACTACACTGTACCTGCCTAGCATGATAAAAAAGTGCTGTTTCTCTGAAACCTGAGAGTCTGGAGCGAGTGTACATTGAGAATCACCTAAGCTGGAATTTGCCTAGTGGCGAGATAGATAGATAGAGAGAGAGAGAGAAAGGTAGCACATGTCCTAGACACTTCTCAGTAGCACTGATACGATTTTCTCAGACTTAATACCCGTGTGAAAAATGTGTAATCTGCTAAGAAGTGTTAGAGTTGTCTTGGAGCATTTTAATACCTTCACCCAAAGTGGAGTTTTGGTATAAAACCAGTGTTTGTGAGTCAGTTTGACAACACCTGGGCACAGATTTTTACGAAATTTGGTGGGAATATCACCCTACCTGTGCCCCAAAATTTATTTGATTTTGAAGGTGAAGGTCAGAGTAAAATTCTGGATATTAAGCACTTATAACTCTGAAGCAAGGGCCAATAAACATGCTATAACAATGGAACACTAATAGGAAACCATATATGGACTTTCACATTAGGTATACCTGTGAGCTTGAATGACACTGAAAGGTCAAACCACAGGGATCTTGTCAATCCTTCTAACGAGAGAGTTTTTTTTGCTAATTTGGTCACATCCATGTACTAGACGGTACCCTTTGCTGTGATTGCCCCTCTAGTTTAGCACTGTCTGAACATTATGAACTCCTTGCCCTCCTTTTGAATT
The DNA here is from genome assembly GCA_028564935.1 of Neosilurus hyrtlii. NCBI lineage: Eukaryota > Metazoa > Chordata > Actinopteri > Siluriformes > Plotosidae > Neosilurus > Neosilurus hyrtlii. Next base: position 4,574,768 of record JAOUQZ010000010.1, on the reverse strand, counting down.
TAATGGTTAAACCATGGGTCTTCTGTAGAGCACAAGTTTCTCCGCACACTCACATCATTATTCCACACTCAGAAATGCCTTGGTATGTGAACAATTAAGAGTACCTTTCATCATATTTAATAACCAGACCCACTGATCAGATTTACATAGAAAACCGCACTTCTTTATTAAACTGATATTGATGATAACACTGTATATAAAAAAACCCAAAGTTCAAATGCATTGCAAAACGAATATAAAATATAGTCAAGACATTGAAAAGGTTAAAATGTAAATGTTGTTTACATGTGAAATGTGGGAAAGATTTTTTTTTTTTTTTTATGAAGACAGGGGTTCCACCCTGTATATGAATTGTGCTCAGTTTAATTGCTGTAGTTTTGTTCAATAAGCCATTTTCATGTAGTGTTCACAGTATGCGAACGTCAGTAGTGGAGAATTTTTCATTCATTCATTCATTCATCTTCTGAACCACTTATTCCTAATTAGGGTCGCGGGGAGGCTGGCGCCCATCTCAG
>JAOUQZ010000010.1:4555596-4567570 GCA_028564935.1 Neosilurus hyrtlii | reverse complement strand
GCCGCCACAGAAACAAAGCCCTCCTAGGCAACACCTGAACCACTTCACACTGCATAAATTAAAGCACACCATACAAATGTCGATGACTGTATATATACTGTGGTAAACAATGTTCTTAATGTGTGTGTGTGTGTGTGTGTGTGTGTGTGTGTGTGTGTGTGTGTGTGTATATATATATATATATATATAAAATTTATTCATTCATTCATATACAGTATCAAGATATAAAACATATATGTAACATATATATATCTTTTTTCCTTTTTATTTTTAATTGAAATAAATTTTATTTTAACAAAATCAATACAGATAATTACAGCAAACTCATTTTTTGTGATAAACCATACAGAATTTTCAGAGTCACTGAAGTTTAAAAGAATATTTTGGGAATTTAATAGGCTTTTTTTTTTCGCTTTTTTTTTTGGCCAGCTTTTCATAGCAGGTATAAACACAGTTACATACCTAACCACTTGAAACTTGTTTTTTTTCTTGGTTACATAATTTTTTATAAAATTTTGTCTTGTTATTTAGTTTTTCAGGCAACAAGAACATGTACTGAGCAAGAAAACAGTATTTATGCTTTCATTATGAATTCATAATTTCTCCACCTTTGTTAAATATATACCGTATGAGTAGATTGTTCACATCAAACCTGATATTATTCATGGATCATGCAGTCTGTCTGTTGGTTAGACTGAGCTAAACCAAATCCAGGTATCCAGGGTGTATTCAGAGCTTCCACTGGTTACAGAAGATGAACACTGGACACTGGGATTTAGATACGATAGCGTTCCTATAAATACGTTCAAGTCACTCAAATCCAATGGAATATTTAAACCAAAAAAAAAAAAAATCCTAAATGGATGGTTGGAAAACTGATATGTTAATGGAGCTTCGTCCTCTACTGTATATATCAGATCTGCAGAGGTTATGGAAGTTTCTAAGTGCTAGATTTCCCATCTCGAAGGATAAGGTGGCCATAATGACTGACAGCTTGTCAGTACTTTGAATTGGTTTTGTGACCCAGCAATTAGGTGGGTAAGCTTTCCTTGTCTCTGCTGCATTGAAAACTATTTTTCTTCTCATTCCCTTTTCTCCTAAAGAAATGAAATTGGCTACAAAATTATTAGTTTGATTTATGGTTTTCTTTTTTTATTATTATTATTTCTTTTCATGAATGTGCTGCCACAGCGCTAATGCACCGCAGTAATAACGTCTGGAACCCATTGTAATTACTGGTCATTTTTTTGCAGCGCAAAGTCAAATTACTTTTTGGTTCAGATGCGCTCATGGAATAAGGACGTTGCTAAAAGAACATCAGAGTTCAAAAGATGGTTGGTTGAGGTGGGGGGGGGGGGGTGTGACTTGGAGGCATGGATGTAGGAACAGATTGTCCCTAGGGATGAAATGAATGAAAAAATGAAATAAGATGCTTGCTTTCACTGATTTTTCCAGTAACTCAACTGGCAGACATTTAACCTGCCTTTATTATGGCCAACCCTCTGTAGTACTGGCCGGGTGGGGCTCCTTTTTTCACACGACACACCTATTGGTGTCCCATCTAATTTCACTCCTGCTCCAATTTTTGCTATTGTGTTTTTTTTTTCCTCCAAAGAAAGAATTCATGATGTAAAACGCATGGCCAATGCATCAATATACTTGGCTATTCAGCTAATTTTCATGCAAAATAGCAGCCTAGTTCACTGTAATTTAATGATTAATTTAAGAGTCGCATGTTTGTCTGAGGGTGTTTCGCATGTTATAGAAATGTATAAACCTTTGTCTGCTTCTGTGGCATTAAAACAATACTGCTCTCCTTTCAACAACAGCTCAGTAGCGTTGTCTCTTAACCTAGTTGGGTAGTACAGGTTATTTTTATTTTACACAAGTTGAGGCAACGTATGTGCCAACTTTCATATGGCATGCATCACCTGAAAGTTATAACAGCAATAAGAGAATAAAACAAGAATAGTCATGTTCACCTAAATCTGCTCTATGCCTCATTTATTTCTGTAATTGCCCAAGAAATATTATAAAAAGGGAAATACTGCAGTCCGAATAATTTTCAGACTACTGCATATTCCTATTCCACCCTGAAAATCAGCCTGACAGTTTTTCTTTTATACGTTTTATTTAAAATGGGCTTTTTAAATGTATTTATTTTTTATCATTATTTTTTTGGCCACTACAAACCTCAAAGGTGCTTGTTAGAATGACAGAAAGTGTTTCATGGTGAGGGTTTGGCTGCTTTCGCTAACGTGTGATGTGTGAAATTTCCAAGGCTTATACACTGAAAAGCAATATGATGTGAAAGCTGGTCAAAGCTCGACATTTTTTGACTACGGAGTATTATTTCTATTTTTAACCAGCAAGAGAAAGTAAGTCTACATTAAGTTTAACTCATTAATTAGCTGAAACTGGTCTTGTGCCGATATCCGTATTCTCATGTAACAGCCACTTCTGCTGGAAATTATTTTAAACAAAAGACAACCCTAGTATGCCAAATTCAGTATCACTTTATAGGTGCTGTTTTTGTCAACATTGAATCATGGTACAGAATGCACTGTTGTAGGTTTTGTTCAAACAGCCTAGAAAATGCACCCATAATGCATTACATTACATGATGCCATTTAATACATGAGTTGTATTGCCTTTACACTGATCTGAATTTTCGTATTTCACTTGTGAAATGGTAAAAAGCCTTGGGCACCCATGACACTCTTGCCAGTTCACTGGTTGTTCTTCCTTGGACCACTTTTAGTAGGTACTTCCTACCGAATACCAGAAACACCCCAAAATACCTGCTGTTTTGGAGATGAATACACCCAGTTGGTTACCCATCACAATGTTTGGCTTAACAACTCACATATCCTTACACTTTCTCATTTTTCCTGCTTCCAGCACATCAACTCTTTACTTTCTGCCTTATACATCCTACTCCTTTGCAGGTGCCACTGTACTGAGATAATCGGTGTTCTTCTCTTCAGTTCTCAATGCTCAGAATGTTGGTAATGTTATGGTTGATCATGGTATGTTTTGTGTCTATGGTGTAATTAATTTATTTGGTGTAAGTAGTCCTGGGGGCAGTGGATCCGGCGCCTGTCCCTGGAACACTGGGTGAAAAGTGGGAGAATTGTCCCGAATAGGAGGCCAGATCCCAGGGCAGCATGCACTGACATTTACACCTACAGGCAATTTAGTGTAGTAAATCCACCTCCCGCCATGTTTCTGGGAAACCCACACGGATTTAAATACAACACGAGTATCCTGACAGTAACCGGAGCTCAGGATCACACTACAGGCCTTTGAATTAATCAGTAATTAAATAAAACCTAAGTGTTACTTTAAGATTAAGGAAGTACCTGTGATTAACCACTGACACCATACTAACCTCCACCTTGATGCAGAGTAAAGGAGTAATGTCTTGATAGCAAATATAATTAATTACAAAATTAAAGAGTTCCAAGCACATCTGGAACGGAGACTAGTTATGAACTTAACTGACAGTGTTGAGGTTTATGGACTATAAGAGTCAAAATCCAGTCCTTATTTAGACCATATTTTGGTGCAGCCTTAGCCTAATGGATGGAGAACTGGCTTTGGGACCTAAAGGTCGCTGGTACGATTCCCGAAGCAGCAGGAAAAATGTGTAGTGGTGGGGGAGTGAGCAGCGCCTTCCCTTCCTCCACGTTGATGGCTGAAGTGCCTTTGAGCAAGGCATCGAACCCTCAACTGTTCTCCGGGTGCCCCAGTGTGTTGCATACCACTGCTCCGAGTGTGTGTGCTCACTTTGGATGGGTTAAATGCAGAGGCAGTCATTTCCCTGGTGGGATTAGTAGAGTACAGTATATCAAAATAAAAAAAATACACTTTAAATACACATTATCCCATTGTGTTGTGACCGCTATATATACATATGTGTGAAGATGATAGATAGATAGATAGTATTTTTTCTATGCTGATAGATATTTCTATCTGTCTCTCATTTTAAATTGAAGCAGGAAGCTGAGATCATTAGATAACGATACATTCCCACTGGAAAGAGATACCTGGTCGTCTAACTGGTGTCTGAAATGTGAATGTTGGGGGCTGGTAAGTGGGAGAAACAATATTTTAGTGGCACATTTCAGACTTTTTCTGCAAACTTTTTGCCACAAGTATATGATTAAGCAGAAGCAGTGCTTAATTGGATGCGTGGGTAGGTGAGAGAGAGAAATGAGAGTCCCAGTGGGTTGGATACATCAATCTTTGATTTGGTGAATCAATAACACAAGGGTTTTAGTACAGCCAGTCAGGGCATTCGGGCATAATCCTGACTCCAATTTTTAGGCAAAATTGTAACAAACAGCGCTCATTTATCGTTCCGGGTGTAGTCTGAGAAAAGAGGGAATTAAAATATGATGCATTAAATTGGCTAGACTCCTGGCAGTGTCATGCTGCTGTTGTTCAGTGATAGACTCCAGGGGATACACTGTGTACTGTGTTGCACGTCTCACTTACATTTCTTCACAGTATTAACTGCTAGTAGGAATCTGCTGTAGTATTACAGGGCTCTTAAATTTCACATATTGATATGGCAATCATTTGAAATTACACTGAGGTTATGCTGGTGTCTGGAAAAAAAACTAAGAACATTTTTTTTTAACCAATGCAGTAGGAATTTTTTTTTTGCACTTTGACAAGGATTTCTAGAGCATAAAGATACAGGACACAAACTCTTGACCATCTCCATGCATGATAATGAGGTCAGCAGCAACACCATGCTGCAGGTTCCTCCCACACCCCTGATCTCTGATCCACTGTCAGACTGGATCACTGTAAGATCTTACAGCGTTCACCTCAGTAGGTAACTTTAAATGGATAGTACTTTACTGTGATGGAGAATGGCATAAGTAATGATTTCTAACTGAAAGTCCAAGCGTAGATCAATGTATAAATGTTGAACAATGAATGCAAAACAACTTCAACTGCAGTTATTGCCAATTATGGCTGCTTTTTACAATAGCATTTTATATATATATATATATAAAACGTTCTGCACAATGCTTATACAAATCTTATCAAGTATTGGCTGAATAAGTGTCCTAGCTTGCTGTTTTCACATAATCATCCAGCTCCAGCAGCGCTCCCACTACGCACTACAGTTCTCAGCAACCCTTTCACCGATTCTTGTCACCTGACTTTTTGTTCATGTTAAATAATCACTCACCCACCTGATGCAAATCCCCCTGATCACCTCCCTCATGTATAAAAGCATTTTGCACACAGACAGACTTTACACAGTATTAACGCCATCTACGTTGCTGTACTGAGCCGTTTTGATTACCTGCTGGATTATTGTGTATGACCATCTTTCTATCTATCGACCTTGATTCTACGTAGCCTGCATTGTTTACTCCAGGGTATGAGCTGTGCTTTGTTTGTTTACTTGGATTTCATCTGTGTCTCTGATATACCTGTTTGCGCACATGCCCTGATTTCTGCCTGACTGTGTTTATGCCTTTGGTATTGTCTTGGATATTTCTGTTTGCTTTTGAACCTGAACTCTGCCTGATTATTGTGTCCATCTGTTGAGTAAACTGTTTTATCTGCTATTGCATCCCTTTGTTTTCCAGTCTAAGAGACAGCTAGTGTGACACCTGTCTTTATCTACTTTTTTAATCGATAATAAAAATGACACAAAGATTGATTTTGTGTGATTGATTTACATTGATGATAAAATTGTTTGTTTGCTTTTGCTGTAGCTTTGAACGCTGTGTGGAGCCACTGTGGGGCATTGAAAAGATTTTTGATTCAACATCTATCAACACTTTTTCATTGGAGCTCTGTTCTCAGTATTTATTTTTCTCACCGCTCCCTAACTTGTGATCCTGTTACCCAGTAGGTTAAAAAAAAGAGCATTTGGCACTTTTGTGAAAACCTTATTCAAGTACGACATTTTTTTTAATAGCCTAATCAATGTACCTTTTTTTCCTATTCAATTCTGTGTAAAATATTTTGTCCTTTTTGTCCTTTTTTTTTTTTTTTGTCTTTCCGCCCTAAATGTTTGGCATTCAGAATTATTCAGGACACTAATAATCTTTTCCTCTGACATGAAAGGTTTCAAATCTGCTTTTTGAAAATAAAAAAGACCGCTTAAATAAACCTCATTTCAATTTAGAAAATTAAATAATAAATATTGACTTACAGTCTGGAGTCACTTGAAAATCTGTACTTCAGGAGTCCTTACCCTGTACAATAGAGTTGTGCAGAATCAGGTGACATTTCCCTTTTTAACCTTGAAATACTACCCTTGTGAGAGGATCAATGCTTGATTGATTTTCAATGCCACATTCGAAAATGTGATGCTATTCAGCAAGGATGTTCACTGATGCTGTAGTTACATTTTTTTATGTAATAATATCATACATAGACCAAAATGTTTTCCCCCTAGCTGTATTACAGGAAAACATTTATTCATTCATTCATATGCCGAACCGATTAATCCTACTAATCTGACTCTGGGCGAAGACGGGATGGACGCTCAACAGCTTGCCAGACCAGTGTAGGACCAAGAAACAAAAAAACATTCTAGAGGCAAACTAGAACAACCAATTAGCTTAATGTGCATATTTTTAACTAAAAAGGGGGGAGGGGGGATTGGAGTACCTGGAGAAAACCCAGAGAGGCACGAGAAAACACTGAAACGCCATTACTGAGTCCAGGACTCAAACCCAGGACCGTCTTGCAGTGAGGTGGACATGTTAACCATTATGCCACTGTGCTGCTCAACAGGTAGATGCAATGTGCAACATAAACTGAGTCACCAGTTTATTAAATGTAAATCATATCATCAGACAAATTTCCTACCTGAGGGAAACGGTAGAAGCAACCCTGCTCTTCAAGCATCAGTTGAATGTTGGACTGTTTGTTGGATCTTACACATGGCATAATAGCTGGCTATTGGTGTGTAGACTGCTAGGAAATTAATAGATTTTTTCTTTTTTTTTGCTGCCCATTGCTGAGTGAGTGATCAGAACTGCAAAAACATTAGACTGGTGGTGGTGGTATGATAGTGTGGGGAAGCACTAATGCCTGTTGAAGAAAGTCTGAATTACAAGAATATCTGAACATAACTGAGCAAGGTCATGATTCTGGGTATCTGCACTCCGGGAAATCATGATAAATCACCATCATGAAGCATTTTTTAGCGTTGAATGCTTCCAGCTCTTCCAGGATTTATTTTAATAATTTTATTTGCATAGAACTGTTATAAAGATATAGATGTAAACCTATTTACAAGCCAAGATTAGTTCTAGAGTCCACATGAGCAAGCCTGAGCAGAGACAATAGCGAGAAGGAGACTTAAACGGGAACCCATCCTCTTGTGTGTAACTGAGTTTGTAGTGCTTCGGTGACCCTGCATAGTTTCCATCTCAACTTTATTGAGCACACCTACAGTGAACGAGAGAAGGCCGTTTAGCAGCTGCCTGATCTACAGCTATTGCACAGTACAGTCGTTACAACATGATGCAACATCCAACGCAACACAACAATCTTCATGCCTAGTTGAATCCATGCTGTTCTGATAGATAAACACAGTCCCTGGTTTACTAGGATCCAGATCTCTAAGGACATCTAGCCACATATGCATTATATCTTGCTAATTAACTGCAGAAAATATCATTTAAAATCAAAGAATCAGCTTTCAGTTGATTTACCAGCACACTTCACAATGTCTATTTTAATAGTGTTGGTGTGAGAGGTGTGACTGTGTGGCAAATGTCTAATATGAAACTATCTTTGGCATGTTAAGAAAAGATCTCATCGTATTAAAGCTGGGGTTGGTGATCTGGAATCCTAGCAAAATTTGAAAATAGCATCTCTTCAAGGCTCTGGCGAAACCCTTCCCTGCCCATGATGGCCCTTCCTAAGCTTCCTAAGCCACACCCCATTCACATGCGCTTGGATGGATGCGCACACAAGCAGGGAGACACAGGAGCATTTGGTTGGATATTTTCCAGTGGACCACAAGGCAGGAATTCCTCAGATTTTTTTATTTTTATTTTTTACAGGATTACAGTGGCCACAGGTGACAGATTTTGTTTAAAACCTTTTTCAGACCTTTTTAGCTATTGATTGCTCTCAGAGTATAAAGACCATTTCAACCAGTGTAACACTTTGTCTACAGCTAAATTTTACCATCCCCAGTTTTAAGACACTAAGGCAAATTCTGATCTTCTCATCATGATAACCTTGTAGTCCATGTAAATTTGTCTTCGTTTGAAGGGATCAGACTTCTGCAAATTTAATTCATGGTCACCGGCTTTATTAATTTGCACTCACAGTCCCTCTTGCAGAAGCAACTGCCAGCTTAGGAAATTTAGTTCAATGCTGGTGTTAAATGAATCGATGTGTTTTGTCTCTGTCCCTATTTTGCACTTTTGGCACAAAAAGAAACATCACCTATTGTGGATTTCTCAACACTACCAAACTGGAAAACTTCTGCTTTTTTGTTCATGTTGAAGATAAAGTCTCTCATCAAGAGATTCCTGAGTTTGAATCAGTTTGAGTCCCGAAGTCAAACAGAGCAGAATGGGTTATGGTCTTTGGGTCAGATGGATGGTATATCTCTCTTTCCATCAATCACAGTAACACTAGTACTTGTTATGATGCTCTTTCCCCACCTCAGCATGTGTGACATGGAAGCCACTGTTTGTCTCCAGTTGTATTTTGTTTGCTTTGTTGAGGTATAAAGCTCATAAAAATATTTTTTTTACTGTACTGGTAAAACTACAGGCCTGAGTGGTGACTGGTACTGCTAAACCATTATGAACTTCAGTCATCAGAACATTCAAAATCGTTGCCATTTCAACAAGCTAGCAAGCTAATGTTAGTTATGTTTGATTAGTCAGACGTACTCAGAACAATGAATAGTATGGATAGTGGTATAAACATTATCAAGTATATTGTCTGTATATAGCTCAATGTATAACCAATATTGCTATACTTAATACAAAATTTAACAAGAAGAGACATTACAGAGTGTTGTAGCCATGTTGAATTAATTCTGATGAATTGTTTTTGTGGGTTTTACTGGTTGGGGTGGAAATAAGTTGCAATGTTGCTTTGAATGCAACGTACTTAATCATGTCATTTCTAAGATTATAATGGAGCTCACAAGCAGATGGAATGGGCATCCGTTGCCTAATGGTTAGAGAAGCGGCTTTGGGACTGAAAGGTCGCTGGTTTGATTCCCGAGCCAGCAGGAAAAATGTGTAGTGGTGAGGGAGTGAGCTGCACCTTCCCTTCCTCAACATTCATGGCTTTAAGCAAGGCACCTAACCCCTAACTGCTCTCCAGATGCCCCAATATGTGTGGCAACCCACTGCTCCGAGTGTGTGTGTGAGTGTGTGTGTGTGTGTGTGTGTGTGTGTGTGTGTGTGTGTGCGCTCACTTTGGATGGCTTAAGTGTAGAGGCAGTAATTTCCCTTGTGGGATTAATACAGTATATCAAAAAATTAATAAATAATAATAATAAAAAAGGCAAAAAGAATATGCAGCCCAGTGCAGCTAACTGGGTTATCAAAGGCCGGCCATGGCTCTCACTGTCTGTGGTGAGAGGCATCTAAAAGAACCATTTAATTTTTGTCAAGAGTAGGCTGCATAGCCATCAGCATGTTTCTGTCCTGCGATGGCCTGGTGAGCTGTCCAGGGTGTACTCTGCCCTCACCCAGAGGTGATAGATAGGCACCAGCCTCCCCATGACCCTAATTAGGATTAAGAGGTCCAGAAAATTAATGAATGAAAAAGAATATGGAGTCTGTGCATCCCGCAAACGAAACTGAAACGCAAAAAGTAGACAACGAATCAGACTTGCGTAGAATAAAAAACACACAATCTAACTCAGGTAGGCAGAACTTGCATGTAGTTAAATGTTCATGGAGCAAACACTGAAATCATGAGTGTGACAAAATATGAACAGAAGAAAATGATACTTGAATTCACAAGACAGGTGATACAAGTCATAGCGGGCATCGGGTAGTGAAAGGAAAGCTGCTTCTTGGACACATCAGAGACATCTATTGGGAGCCTTGTTTTAAGGCAGTGCCTACAACTATATATTAGATTTATAAATGTCTAGATATCACTCCTGAGTGCGTTCAGCTGTTGTGTGATGTAGCAAGAGCGGAAGAGAAGTGTGGTGGCTGGCTTCACGCATCTCAGAGAAAGAATGTTGCATACATGACCTTAAAAATAAAAATAGATATAAGTATTATCGACGGTGTGTTAGTCAGTGGGTGATCCCTCCTGTAGAGGAAGGGAGACATTAGACGTAGGGCTGTTTCTAAACCCAGTAGTGACATTGAGGTGTTTAATACCCTCACCATCACTGCCTCCAGTAGCTGCAGCCACCATGTTACAATCATGTCAGTGGATGTGCTGTGCTGGGAATGATATACATCTATAGAAATCCTGGTGAATCCCATGATGGTCTCTTTCTATAAATCAATAGACAACTGAATCAATGGACAACTTGCACACACAAGCAGATGAGCTACAGTTGGTAATTTTATACATACATACAGTCAGTCAGTATTTCCTATATAGTAGATGAGCCTGATACAATGACTGGCAATACAAAGTAGGCATACCTTATAAATTGGCCAGTGAAAGTTGTGTGTGTGTGTGTGTATATATATATAGATAGAGAGGTTGTGTGGTTAATATAATAGGAAAGCGTATTCAAAGTGGCAGAGCAGTTGTGTAACAGTATCAGGTTGTTGAGATAATGAAGTAGTAGTACAATATTCATTATAAGCTTTAAGCAGAGTGTAGATGTTACTTCATTAATAGATGAATGAGGAATTTGATTTAAAATTAGCATCAGTTTAGCTAACAGCAAGTTGTCTGTACTGATGCTGTTTACACTGTATTCCAGGTGGTATTACGTTCTGTCTTTTTATTACATTATAATTCACCGTGCTATGATAGGCTCAGCAATGATTTATTTATTTATTTTTTGTTATTATTATTATCATTATTCGAGCTTTCCAGTAAAGTGGGTGCAGCAGTTTCCTGTATAAAGCTTCTACTTTCCTGTTTGGCTCACGCTTGTAAATAATTGAGAAGGCTGTGAGGCTTTAGCAGGAAGCCATGTATAGTTTATATGGCAATGAGCCCTTATTTCTTTCTGCGCTTTGGTGGCGGCACTGCATAGATCCTGCTCACTCTGCTCCCTCTGCTGGCCCCTGGCTTAACCACTACTTTCTCTCTGTGTGCACTAGGACCTTTCCTTGTAGAAAAGGGCTGGATAAGGGCTAAATTATCACAGCTGGGGAAAATAGATGGACACTCACGTTCTGTACAGTGGAGTACATTTCTCTGGTTCTAACATAGAGATCATTTGCAAGTGCTCTGCAAAATTTGTTTTGTACATCACTGGATTTGCACCACAGGGTAAGATTATAAACTGTACCGTTCCTTATCAGTAGGGGAGTGTAGACCTATTGTGGTGTCCTGGTTTGAGTGTGGCCTTGTGTGATTTTCAGGGGATTTTCTCCACCACTGTCACACCACTGACTTGCTTATAAGAAATCTAAAGCTACATGTGGAGTTGTGTAAAGTGGCTTTGTGATAATGTCTAGTAGAAAAGGCGTTTTTAAAAGAAGGCGAATTAGAAAATTCATTTTCTAGGCCACTTAATCCTAATAAGGGTCGTCGGGAGGCTGGCGCCCCTCTGAGCAGACTCTGGGCAAAGGCAGGGTGCATCTTGAATAGCTTGCCAGACCATTGAAGGGCTGAAAGGGCATTATATATATATATATATATATATATATATATATATATATATATATATATATATATATCAAACTGATTTCAATTATTATTCAGCTACATGCAGGAGTCTAAGAGATCCTATTTTTAGTACAATTTTTTTTATATCCTCAATTTATATATTATGACTTCTGCACGACAGGTTCCATCGAAACAT
>JAOUQZ010000010.1:4513096-4553096 GCA_028564935.1 Neosilurus hyrtlii | reverse complement strand
TTATTATTATTATTATTATTATTGTTGTTGTTGTTGTTGTTGTGGTTGTTGTTGGTGCTACTTGTTGTTATTTGAGGAAGGTACACGTCTTACTCTTAGCACATATTGAATGCACTCTGTTGCATCTTTACACTCCTGGAAGACTGTGACCAATCTGTTGCCGGCTCTGCACTTACAAACAGAGCCGCTCTTTTCTGTTGCAGTACATTTAACAGATGGAGCTCTGTTGTAAATCTTTGTGTAGCCTACAGAGCGTCGCTGTTCTAAATAGCGCCACAGAACAGACAATACGCGAGACATTTGTCAAAGTCCTTTCATTTTTTTTTTCATCCAATCTCAGTCGTAAAACCACGAGTCAAGACGCACAGGGTCATATACGACACTTTTGTGCTTCTTCATCCGTGCTTCTGTGATGTAAGCCAGAAGCAAAAAGCTGACAGGATAATTTGTTGTAGCTGGTGGTGAGAGCAAAGGCAAATGGAATGGCAACTTGCGCTTTATTCTCGCTGTACTCTCACTCTACAACTGCTATCAGGCCAATTAGCTCACTCTACTGGCACACTCGTGTCTGCCATGCAGCATGGCATTTTATCAGCCTAATATAAATGACACTTGCAGTAGGAGCTCGTTCACAACGAGCGGGGAGGATTAAATGTTACAACCTCGTAACCTGGCATTGAATTTGCAAGGAGTTATGTGAGATCTGTGGGGGAGTGTGTCTGAGATAACTCAAAAAAAAAAAAAAAGAAATCACTTCTCTAAACTGAGATTTTACCAACACATCAGATCCTGTGCAGGATTCTTCCTGAAAGAAATGAGAAGCGGATAAAAATGATAAAAGAGATGGATGGAGCTTGCAGAGGGTGGTTCGGAGCTAGGCCTTTTTAGATTGCACATTATGGACGGTCCCGCCACTTTCCTAACAAAGTATTCGAGGCTGAATGAAATGAAAAGAAAGGAATGGAATGAAAATGCATTTTTCGCAGAGAGGACAGTAATGATTCCCCACTAAAAGTCAGAAATGGGTTTTGGGATGAAGAGTGGAGGGGTGGAGGGTAAAACTTGCAGATGGAGGAAAGATCTGTGCGATTTCAAGCTGCACTTCTCCGAGGTATTGTCTGCTTTAACGGCAGATTGGAGAATCTAATCCAGAGAAATATACTAGTTTATGAGATTGGGTGGACGGACGTACAAAAAGCTTTGGATTTTAGGAAAGCGTTTAGAAGAAATCTGGGGCTCATTTTGGTTAATAGAGTTACATCAGGAGGCAGTCCTTGGGAATTTAGTGCAAAAATGAATCCAGCATGATCAGAATCAAAATCAGATAGGCTTTTATTGGCCAAAAAAAAAAGAAGCACTTATGAGGAATCTGACTTGACTTTCGTGCAGTAGGACGAAATATTTGTAGCAAAACTGAAATTAAATCAGAATATAATAAATAATAATAAAGAAAAATGACGTTAATGACGAGAGCTCATGTATGGTACATGATGTGTGCCCTGCTGTGTTTTAGATGCCTGTATTAAGAGACTTCAGGGTCAGGACCAATTTTGAACTTAACTGTTTTCTTAGAAATGTCTCTTAGCAAAAGCGCAAGCGTGTCATTATGAGGATTAACTTAATCAAGGGTGAACAAATAAATAATAGATCTTAGCTAACCCCAGTGGATAAGTGAGAGCGCTAATGTGCTGCCCAGTTCCATGTAGTGCTTGCTTGGAGACCCAGTTAACTAGGATAAAAAAGCAGTATTTCTGTGTAAGCCATTATGCTGTCTTGGTGTCTGTGGTGATGAATCATTGTGTTTACATCCCCTAAAAAAAAATGGGCAGAAAGTCATTGCTTAGCACTTCAGCTACGCTTTTAGAAAATAAAGTCATTATTGTACCTTTCGAGCTACAACAGCTTGTCACTGAGCTACGACTCTCTAGGGTACTTATTTGTACCTTTTATATGTGTCTTGTATTGCTTGGGAACATATATGTACCTGTTTGACCCTCAGAAAGGAACACTCAGTTACTTTGAGGACCAGTAATTAGTCTTAGGGGGTATATGAGTGTCGATTGTCCCTAGCGGAACTAAAACTGACTTCTATTATATCCCTGTTTTTGACAGCGTATGAGTTGCGGTGTTCCCTTGATACCCATAAAGAATTTAATGTAAGACTTCATTAAGGTGACTATGTGCTAGCGCTGTTTAGAAGTCCTCTTTCAGCACTGCGTTGTGTTCCAGCATTTTCATGTGGAAAATGTTCCATTGCATCTGTTCAGTTAAATAAATAATTCCGCTAGACAAAAAAAACTAGTCAAACTTTTACTAGGATGTATATTAGTTGCACACACCACAGCATTGAGGTGAAATCTGTGAACCAATTAAAATGTGTTTGAACGGCCAAAAAAAGGTCAAGTACTTTAATATGTTGTTCCGCCTTTAGCCTTGATAACAGCACATAATCGCCATGGCATTGTTCCAACAGCACATTTATTTCCATCCAGAGTTGGGTTCATTTTTGACCCACATCTTGAATTGATGGGAAAACTGAACCACTCCATAAAGTCTTCTCCTGCACATTCCAACGACTTTCAACAGAGCTGAGGTCATGCCAGTTCATGTGTGAAAGTGATTCCTCGTGATACTAAACCACTCTTTCAATATTTGAACCCTAATTTTATATCGGTGCCATCAGGGAAGAAAAAGTCCATTGATGTGATAACCTGCTCATTCAGTACATTCAGGTTGTCAGATGACTTCATTTTACTGCCACATAATGTTGCTGAGCCTCGACCTGACCAACTGAACTCAACCTTGGGGCTCAAAATGAGAGAAAATAAATAAATACACAAATAAATATGGATCATATACTGTATCACCACCTTCTGGAAGCTTGTACAGCTTGTCTGCTAACCAACAATAAAATAGTTTTTTTAAGGGATCAGTTGCAGAATATTTAAAGAACCCCCCCCCCCTTTTTTTTTTTTAAGATTGAGTGATTGGCCCCTATCAGTAATCAGTAGTTCTGTTTTTTTTCCAAGCAGCTGCAGTGTTTTGGCTCCAATCAGTGTTTCTCAACTAATCCCGGTATCCACACAGATGTTGGTGCAGATGCCTCTGGGATTTATGGCATGGTGTCCATCATTGTGAAAAGGGCTTTTCACTTTCTGTCATTGTTGATGGGCCTGCATGGTTATTCTGAAGATTCCCAAAAGACTGTTTAAAAGAAAATCTTGTTTTGATCTTTAAGGTTTGCTGCTGTGATCATAACCACTCGCCTCTTCTTATTTCAGGATTTTTCCACAATTAGTTCATACTCAACATCCTAAATAGTATACTGCTGTAAAAATATATTATTGTCCAGGGTCCACCATCCAGGAGCAGATGGGTTCCATTTGGAGGCCGGTTCCTCTCAGCGGGTCGTTTATCAATCTTTTAGTAAAGTGAAGTGTAATCCAAACCAAAGTAAATTTCTTAACCAGATTTAAAAAAAAAAAAAAAGTTTTTATACATGCATTGCATGTAGTGACGCCCACAAAACTTCATAAAAGGTATAAAATACAGACAGCTGGAAGCATGAAATAAATAATCGGGGTGGATATTTGCATAGTAGAAAATGATGAAAGAGTGTAAAAAGTGAACAAATAGAAAGAAAGTAGATTACATTACTCCTCCACCATCACCAAAGAAGCATAAAAGAAATGCTTTATGGATTTGCTCTGGCTTGCTTTCTTTTCTTTTCTGTTCTTTTTTCTTTTTTGTATTCTGGAATCAATGCCAATAATATGAAAGGGCTAGTTTTTTAAAAATGTTTTCTGACCCAGGGAACTATCATGAGGATGTGTTTTTGATCGAGACTCCAAAGTTGTGTAAGTTGCTCAGGATATGGGTTCCCGCTAAACACTGCAAATGGAATTTAAACAAAGAGTCAACGCAACAGTATTAAAACAAGAGGGGGGGGGGGGGTTAATAACCTATGGATTTTGATTTTAAATTCAAGACAGGGTTTACATTAGTTCGTCTCCTTACACATTCATTTACATACAGTCATTAGTGCGACCAGGATAAAGGTTAATCCAAATGTAAGTGATTTTCATGGCTAGCATGATTTCCTGTCTAAACGCTCACTTAGCTTGATAAATGAGCGCAAAGGATTCTTTCTCGTGTCATTTTTTATTGTTCTCTTCAGTCGAGTTGAGTCTGGTGTAATCACCAAGACATGTCTTTCAAAAATAATAAATAAATAAAGAGGCACACACACACACACACACACACACACACACACACACACACACCCATGACACACACACACACACACAAGTTTTCTTTCATATACACGAAATCTCAACTGGAAAAGGAAGTGAGGCTGGATTTTCAGACCTTTTGTTTATTTACTCATTTCTGTCAGACAGAAACGTCGCGGTGGTCCCGTTCCATCTGTTAAGTTAGACACAGAGGAGTCAACTGTAACGCAATTGCGACGTTAGTGTTTTTTATTGCTTTTGGGTGCATCTGCGAGCTGTCATTCTGTCGCTTCAGGATGGAGCTTTCTGTCCATTTAATTACGAGTTTTATATTAAAAAATAATAATAATGACTAATAATTCTGTGCTGTTTATTTCTTTAGGCTTCAGGTCTTTGTCTATCTGAGCAGTCTTGTGTAAATCATAAGCATGCAGTTATGTGATAGAAACTGTTATTTTATAACGCAGTTATGTTATCAGAAATGATTGAACTGAAATAAAATCGCTGGCTGCTTCTCGGGTGAGCGATGCCTTTTGGGTTCAAGTATCCATGACAGGGGGCCTTTCAGACAGAAAGTGGAAGTGAAGGGGGAGACAGGAAGCCATCAAACTTCTTCCAGCTGGCCAGGCCTTATTATCTTTAGGCTAAAGTAAGCAACCAGGGGGAGGGAGCTGCATTCCTGGCTATGTTAAAAAAGTAACACTGACAGCTCCTCGTTGGAGCTGGCGCAGGAATGAATAGGTTTAGCTGTCGTACTGTGCAACAGACAACACAGACGGCAGAGCAAATATTTTTTACAATACAAATATAATTCAGTATATACCAACCTAACATATACTGCATGTTTGCTATACTGTAGGGGAAATCAGATTTTTGTGGCTGGAGTGTCTTGCTGGCTTTAGTAGCGGATTTACCGCAGAAGGTTTGGTACATCAGGATATTGTTTTACTTGGATGTAGAAGACGAGAGACAAGCATTGGCTTCAATAACATGGAATAGAAATGGGGTATCTGACATAATCAATGTTGGCAACACTTTTTAGTTGAAAGTAGCTAAAGGACTCTTTAAAAATTCAGATGAATTTGTTGAATCATCATAGACATTTAGACTTTAAAAATGAAGAAGGATGACATTTTGAAGCAAAATAGAATTTTTTATCCTATAAAAAATGTGCATGATTTTTCTATGTAGATCGCAGACCAAATGAAGCAGTGTTAGTGAGTAGTCAGGAATTAGACCAGAAGGGTATAGTTAAAAATGGAATAACTCACTTGTAAATATGAGTAATAAGGGAGGTGGGTGGGACTGTTTGGTTGGTGGGAATGGTACAGTGTTGTACAGTGTATGTAAGTTTGTACATACTTTCCTACATATGTCCTGTCACGCCTTGTGAATGAAATGTCACGAGAATGCTTTAAGGGATTTTTGTTTAAGACTTTGCAAAAATGTACAAGAAAAAAATAAACATAACCAATGTACTATGTTTCTTTCAGTTGTGGAAGGTTCTCTGATAGATTAGTCATGCACCATATGTAAAATGTACGCATTCAGCTGATTAAGCAATCTCCAAGAGTCTGAACTCTCTGTGAACTTGAACCTGTTAACATTTACAGACGTTGATTTACTTAAATCTCAAATCAAAAGATCTAAACTGCATACACAGTTCGTAGGCTTGTTGTTTATGATTTCCCAAAAAAATAATTGTGTGAATTAGGTCATGCGCAAAATAGACAAAGGAAACGTTATAATGAGGCTTTTGGGTTGTGTGATAATTAGTCTTGATAGCTGCGGCAATTTTGGATCAAGAGACCCCTGGAGGAGAAAACTGATCTTAAACCTAATGTGCATAATTGCTTATCAAGTATTACATGGAAAAAAAGGCCCTGAGATGTGTTAGGAAAAAAGAACAATATGACTGAAAAGTACAAGTGGAGACAGCGAGTGGGCATTTTGTTTATAAGGTACACGATGGTTCATGGTTCAAATCCTTACTAGCACTTTTTATGTTGGGTTTCCTTTTTATTTATCATGCATCTGCTCTTCGAATGCTGCTGGCAGCAAATATGCAGACATGCTGCAAATCTCTAACATGACATCAGCTTGACAGTGATTAATTGTAAGTCCAAATTTATGAGAAATTTTCTGATTATATTCAGATACTCAGGCGAAAATCTGCCTCAAAGGCATTCAGTCATTTGCCGACCCGTTTAATCCTACGAGGTCGTATCTCAGCCGACTCTGGGTGAATGTTAGGTATACCCTGAACAGCTCACCAGTCCATTGCACACTAGGGGCAATTTAGAACAGCCAGTTAACCTAATGTGCATGTCTTTGGATTCTGAGAGAAAATCGGACCCTCCGTCTGACATATTGTTAATACATTTGTAAATTGCTTGAGTGTCTAGTGTACATCTTCATTCCTGTTTTGGGAAAGTGAAGCGCAGCCGTCGTGCATTCTACTACTACTGTGTAGAGAAAAGAAGGGATACAGTGTCAGTGTTGCAGCACAGAGGTGTCACAAAGAGACAAAGTGCACCCAAGGTTTTTTTGTTTTTTTTTTCCTGCTGTGTTGTGACATTTTTTCCTGCTCCTCTCCAGATTTGTCCAGGAAAACAATCTGAAACAGAGCAACACATTCTGTAATGGATCACCCAAGGGACTCCCTGCACTCTGTTGGCCGGTATCATTTAAGAAGGAGGCCTCTGGCTTCTCAGAGATAACGGGAGAGATTGCATGCCTCCTTGTGTTACTCCATAACATTATAAATCTGGAGCGAGATAGCTTTTTTTCTTATACGGCTCAGTAAGGACACAGGTTTGCTCTGCATGTTTGGTTTTGTCGGACCCTGTGGAGTTTAATGGGATTTGGAAATGCCTTTCATCACCAGAGAAATTTAATACTAACTGATGCTACATTCTTAGACTGTAATACGGTCCAAAACAAGACTACATCTAAATTACTGTGATTGAGCTTTGATACGGCGCATCCTCCTGATTTTATTTTCTTACCCCCCTGTCACTCAAAGTGATCACCAGTCTATGACTGGCATCTGTGAGTTCATATATACAAGGGGCCAGATCTTGTTTTCCCAGTGACTGTGTTAGAGTGCCCCTAAATTTTGCACTCCCCGAATGCTCTTGTATGGTTGTGTTCCACACAAAAACGGCACCAGCATGTGCTGTATATCACAGTGTAACACAGACCTTCAAGTATTTTCTCACTGGTCAGTTGTCCAGGATCAGTCAGACTGCTCCCATTGTAGGCTCACCTTCCTATTCTTGATTGACAGGAGTGGAATCAGATGTGCCTTCTGTTACTGAAGGTCATTTGTTTCAATGTTCTGCTTTCTGGGATGCTTTTCTGCTCAACAGAGTTGTAAGGATTTATTATTTTGGCTTGCAAAACCGGCAGCTGCCTTACTTATTCTATGCATCATCATCAGCTAGTAAATACAGCTTATTTGGGTTACTGCAGTTTTCCTGGCGGCTCAAACCAGTCTGGCTTCTGTCATTAACAAGATATTTCCGACCACGGAACTGCCACTCGCTGGATTTTTTTTTTTCCCCTCTCCACTATTTCTTGAAAACTCTCGAGACTGTTATATGTGAAATTTTCAGAAGATTAATAGTTTCTGAAATCCTTAATTAAGGCCGTCTGGTTTAACCATGCCACAGATCGTATCACTTACTTAGATCAGATCCCCCCCAATTCTGATGCTTCATGTTTCATTTGTATCGTGCTTTTTACAAATGGCATTGTTGCAAAGCATCTTTTCATAGTAAAATCAAATTTGATAAAGAATTTCAACATTTCTCTATAAACCTTACGCATCCCCAGCCCGTGGCAATGGTGGCAAGAAAAAAAACGCCTCAGACAACACAAGGAACAAACCTTGAGAGGAACCAGACTCAAAGGGAAAACCCATCCTCATTTGGGTGAAATCTGATAAAAATACAAACCATTTATAGCAGAAACTTTACTATAATTTAACATGAATTATCTAACTGTACTGGTAATTGTAGTCCTAAATCATTTCAGTACAAGGGTTAATATCACCAGCAGTGAAAAGTCATCTTCACAGTTTCTGATTGTATATTTAGGTTCATAATGAGTAGCATCAGCAGGAGCGAGGGGTGTCTAAAATGAGAGCTCCATCCAGTAGTAGCACATCAGGATCATTGGATTAAGAAAGCAGAAGGATCAGGATCACTGGTATCTGAGAAGTAGCATGTGTACCTCAACAAAAACAGAGAGAGAGAGAGAGGTTATTAGGTATGCTCATAAGAGTGTAATGGAAAATAGAGTTAAATAGAGTAAAAAGAGAGTTTTTTTAGTGCTCAGTGCAAGCAGGGAATCCTGCATAACCGAAGCTGTTTATGCTTTTCATCATTACACTAATACACGTGATTGTCTGATTAAAAAATCATGAAGTGTATGCCTTTAATCATTGACTTATGTAGACTACTATTGTGTTAGTATAAAATGTTAAGCTTTTAAATAAAAACTACAATAAAAGCTATTTATTTTGATATTCCATGTTAGTGAGTAAATTTCAAGGTCAAGGGCATCTCAGCCGTCCAGTATATATCGCTAGAGATTTATAAAGGTACGCGAGTATGTGAACAATTCTGCTTCTGTAGTAGCCTTGTACACAGATTCACAGTCATGTGTCAAAAAAAAAAAATTTTCACCCATATGCATATATAAAAAATCACCCATATGGTCATTGTGTGTGTTCTTGTAGCTCCACACAAATGTTTTTTAGAGAATAACTGACCATCTGAGTCACTGGATTTCTGCTCTTCTGTCAATCCAATTGGCAGATCATCAGCTTATTGGGCTATATTAAGACCTCTTTTTGTTTGTCAGCTACTTTTACTTTCAGGTGCAGTGTCATTACGACTTGCGCTCCGATCACTATTGCAACCAATGTGAATAAAACCAATAACGAGGATTGTCACATGGACACAAAGACTGCATCTAAAGACTTGTACTTGGCTGGACAGACAATTAGAAAGAACTGAATTAAATTAGATGTCCCCGAAATCATATTTGGACTAACAGTGTGAATCCAGCCTTTTTTTTTTAACCTCCATCAAAAACAGAGGTAATGTAATCGCAGACGGAGGTAGTGTAATCACCATCTCTTTTTCAATTTGTCTATTAACAAATTCAGTCATTACGCTGGATTACACCAGTGCATGAATTTTCACCAAACTTGACACAACCCTGCTCGAGTCCCAGATACGATTTGATTTCGGAATGTCACTGTCAAAGGTGGAGGTCAGAGCAAGGTCACAGATTTTTAAAGTTAGAGCACATATAACTTTAAAACAATTGCCAATAGACTTGCGTTTGCTATGATAGACTAATAGAAAACCATATGTTCACTTAATTGAAACAATTACCTTATTACAATTACTGTACAACCTCCAATAAAGAAAGTTTTTTTGCTAATTTGCTCACGTCCATGTACTATGGAACAGATCCTAAAACAACAAATGAATAATTAAAACCAGTACCCATATATGGTGCATTCATTACATTATCCATGCTATGTGGCAGAGGTACCTGTGGTCTTTGAGTCCCCCTCTAGTATATTGTTGTTGTTGGTTTGTGTGTTTTTTTTTCCTTCAGTACATTAGCATCTATTTTCCAAGCATGGCTACACCAAAGTCTGTTGTCATGAGCAGTTCAGAGTAAATGAGAGAATAATACAGGATATTATTTCTGTTATCATCATGGATCCATGATTTAGAAGTTTGTCTCAACATACAACTGCCAGGAAATAACACACAGATGTGAAACATGGTTAAAACATCATTTGGGTATGAATGGCTAGGTTACAATTTGCTCAGTTCATCATACTGTGTTGCTGTGATCCTTTTGGCAGGTTAATATTTAATTCAGATGTAATTGTTTTTTAATTGCAGTTTAATTTGAGCTGATTGTGAATAGAAGTTTTGGGATGAGCACAGGGCAGCGTTTAGAATTACAGCAGCAGCGCTTATGTACAGATCTACAATAACCAGGTAAGATTATCCACTGGAGCAGGAGTGAGATTTGGGTTCAAAGTGTGTTTAGGAAGTGGGATTCTTTAGGCTACAATAGAAATTGAGTCACAAACCATGCAATCTTTAAGCAGGCGCATATTCATTTGGGACTCCCTCTGCTATTTTCGGTGGTTTCCGCTATTTGAATAACCCCTCGGGTGTACTAAGCATCATTTTGGCAGAGAACTATCATATGCTTTTGTGGAAATGTGACAGAGAGTGAAGTGCTTTGTATCCAGTGAACCATGAAATGGTGCATTCTAATAACATATTCTTTTGACTTCCCCTGTATAAATGTAGACATTTGGCGTTAAAGAAACCATTCAAGATGAACAAGGTGATACAGCCTAATACTAAGCTAATTTAACTAAAACAACAGTCATCCCGATGATCAATATGGCGGCCACTCAGGGAAACCCTTGGCGATACCCGAAAATAACCGAGAAGCCCCTGTCCCAGAAATAAAAGTAGTGCAGACTCCAATATGGTGCACCCAAGGCATTATTTTTCGACAGAAATTCCTGAGGATTCCTGAATGGCGCGCATTTATAGTGCAACATATTATATGAACTAATTATTTTTTTAAAAATTATTAAGTTGGTAATGAAGGCATTTGTTGACATGAGAAGCACGGCGTGCTGTGTTCATTAGACAAATCTGATGACAAAACGAGAGAAGAGGTTGAGAATAACAGGATTATTTACTGCCGCTGTACTAATACTCAGTTATATACTGCTGCTATACTAATACTCATATTAGGTTATATACCTGTACTACAGCATGCAGTGCTGGTGTATGCAACAGTTTTGTAGTGTGAGGGGGGGGCAAACCAGCTAATATTCATTTATTTAATTTTTGCTAAACCGCTTAAGCCAACTAGGGTTCTGGAAAAACTGGAGTCTACCTCAGCCGACTTTGCGCGAACACGAGGTGCACCCTGAACAGCTTGTCAGTCACACACACAACAATTTACACTTACAAGTAGTGGCAAGTATCCTAATGTTCATATCTTTTTGGGAGGAAACTGGATTACCCAGAGGAAAACAATGTAAGCACACAGAGAACAATCAAAATCCACACAGAAGCTCCCTCGCTGAGTCCAGGACTCGAACCCAGGACCTTCTTGCAGACGTGCTCACCGACACGCCACCGTGTTGCCCTCAGCCATGATTGAAAAGTGAAAACTGAACCACAAGGTCTTTTAACAGTATTTTTTGTTTACAGAGAATCTGCTTCTGTGTTAAAAGTGACCATTTCATGAACTACCCCATGTTTTTATGAGTCCTACATTGACTTGAGCTCGTTCCATTGTTCTGTTCATCATGATCAGCTTGAAGGCCTCATTTCACATGTTGTCTATTTAAATACTTCTATAAATCTAGTCGTGTAATCACTGCCCAGTAAACTTCCACTGGGCTTTAAAGAGTGATCTTTGAACTCTCCATTTCTGCTGCATTTGCATAAACATACAACCGCACCAGATTCCAGCTCATGGGAGTAAACACACTGTGGAGAAGGATGACAGTGCAGCCTAGAATTTGAAATGGGAGCTGAATACGCTCAGTGTGCAACTTGAGGTCAGAGGACGTCAAAGGAAGGTCTATATGTGCATGTTCACTACCTTTCAGAGACCCCCCCCCCCCCCCCCCCCCCCCCCCCCCCCCCCCCCCCACCAGGAAGTGACCGCTGACCAAAGTTAAAACAAGGTCGTTAAAGCTTTTACTGGAATCACAAGCGCAAATTGTGTTTGACTCCATTTGGTCAATGTGTCTTTTCTTTCCAACTCTGCATGTGTTGGTTTTGTGCTGGAACAAGATGGCACATGAAAACCAGGCTGATTTACTGCTTGCTTTACCTCAACTTTATTGCTACATCTATTTTTACTAGAGGAACACATGCTGAGATGATGGCCAGTAAATCAGCATCCCTAAATGAAAAGGTCAGTGTGGGATCACATTGTGACCAGAAGATTGTTGAGATTTTGAACACCAGTTCACCAGTTGTGGAGTGAATCGACTTTTATCGGACATCTGTTAGGCACTAAATTGTAGCTTTGGATTTTCTTTCCTTTTTTTAAATAATTCTTTACATACTATAGATCCGGCATGTAAAATATGAGCTGCTAGCAGTTGATTTTATTAGGCTGTGGTTAGTGTGTGTTGTTTTTTCTGTTCAAGACATTTTGAAGCAAAAGAAAGCAGCCAAGGCTGCGTCTCAAGCCATCGTCCCTTCTGCTGTTGAAAGAATCCTCTTGCCATTAAAGCTTTCTGGTAGATCGAGACAGGGAAGATGACATTTTATTGCAGGCTGATTTGTCTCAAACACTGCTGCCTGATATCTCTTTTTCCACTTGAACTGTTCTTGGAATACACTGCCTTGATGATCACCAATGTGATGAAGCGCATATTATTCACTTGTCAATTATGCAGTGAAAAAGCACTCCATCCACACCCCTTTAATGTCATGCTGAAATGCACTCATGTATCTCGCACAGCTCAAGCAATCTGTCTAGCTTTGCCCATGCTGGAAAAGTGCTGCGTCTCGGCGGGACGTGGTTATTCAGACCAGGGCTGCCATGGCAAATAGGACGCGAGGTGCCAGCAAATAAGAGCTGGGCACTTTTTCTCTTTTCTTTCTTACCCAAATTTAACACTTATTGTACTTTTTTTTTATTAGCCTGAGCTCTTCCTTTGAGAAAGAGAGGCCTTGAAACTAATCTGCCTGTCAGCATCTTGTCAGCTGGTTCGTTACTTGTCCCATGCCCCCTGCCTGTGTTGCCATGGGAAACCAGTTTACATCCAAGATACAGTGCCCAGATCCATAGGAGTGATGTACCAACAAGTGTGAACATAACTTGCTATCATGAATGAGGGATGGCGATGCAAGGCTGTGGCTTTCTTTCTGAAACAGTAACACAAGTGAAACTTTTCCAGATGTGGCTGTTTTTCTTACTTTGTAAAGGTCAAAGTTACCCAATGCTTTAGCGCACATTGAGACAGATGCCGACAACAGCTGACTGAACATCATGGCACTGAACATAGCCATTACTGAGGAAAGGTAATTGGATCCACAAATCAGCAGATGGCTACAGGTTTATAGTGGTGCGCAACTTTATGACCCAATATCGCTTGCTTGCTTACTTGCTTTGCTTGGGAGTCCGTCATGGGTGCTTTGATGCTGACAACGCTGACTGTTCGCTTAGTTTTCACCCCTCAAGGACCTTTTCAGTTTCTGTGAAGGAAATTTACCCTGGTGAACATGAGGAACCTGGATTGCCCAAAATACCAATGATGATGACGATGATGATGGTTCAGTCCCCATATCTACTTCGTCTAAGACGTCCAAGGGGTATGTCAAGCAAAGTGGGTCAGAAATTCCTCTCTTGACCGGATGACAATGGTCCGTTTCTGTTCCTTGTAGCAGATTAACAATATATTCTTCCTGTGCTAGTGTTGGATCAAGTAGTTTTACCTCAAGCCTTGGACTGTATATCTCTTTTTACTTATTTTATGTGTAGCATTGTCTCCTCTCTTATCATTTAGCCAAAAATAGAGGTCAGTAAAAGGACACTTGGAAAAGCCTGTGTGGATGACAAGAGTGACAACTCTGGCATTTGTTCTGTCCTTCTTTTCAAAGCCTCATTTATCCCCCTTTTTTGTTTTTTTCCCCTTTGATGTGCAGCATAGTCAGCGAGAAAAGGGGGAAGGCGAGGATTAATTGTTTTCCACAGGTAAGCAGGGCACTGTCAATGGCCTCCTTATTTGAATCCTGTCAAGCTTCCATATGCTCGGTGAAATCTGTTCCTTTTCTCCCGGAGTGTCCGTGTGTTCAGCGGAGCGGCGCCGCTTTAAGACAGGTCTGGGCTGAGCTCCAGGAGTACCACAGAGTTGTCAGCATCCCAGCATCCTCTGCACATTCATCTCGTCTGCAGTGCTTTCTCTAAAGAAAGAGGTTCTCCTTGGCCCTCGAGTCTGCAATCTCTGTAATTAAGGGCGTTTTCATACATGCTCTTTTTGTCCAGACTTGAGAATGTACCAAGAGTTTAATTTGAGAAATCTGTTTTTGAGCATGGTGTGGGTGTAGCCTGCTCATTCACAAAAGCTAAGAAATAACGGAATAAATAATGCATCAGGTAAAAAACATTTATTAACTGAAAGCTAAGAGGATGTCAGTGAATAGATCCCGGGATGAAACATTATCTGATGCACCTAGAATTGTACAGTTTTCTTACAAAAAGCCTCTGTTTGCTCTACATTAGCTGCCCACGTGGATGCTAGAGAACCATTGGAACTCGTTATGTACCCAGCGGGGTGTATCGTGCAGCATTTTTACAACCGTTTTATTTTTGAGCATACATATGTCGTGCAATATACGTCCTGTGGTTGTACATCAACCAATTACTGTACAGAAATGCAGAAATGTTTTGTCTCGCAACAGTCATACTATTTTGTTATGAACATACACTTTGACATACACACCTGACCTGACCTATTTTCCCATTGACAGAACACATTTTTTTAACTGATTTTTCTCAACTAATTTATTCATAGCGACCCAATCATGTGACCACCTTCAACCAGGGAGGGGCAAGAGTAAGCATGTTCCCCTCTGTGACAGGTGATGCCGCCACTCACATCTTTATGAACTGCTGTGCATTAATATTCAGGGACAGAGACACTTGGAGGGAAAGTGCTGCCCGCTATTTGGCATGCATGAGCTCAGAGTCCAAAGACATGCACATTAGGCTAATTGGCTGTTTCAAATTGCTTCTTGGTGTGAGTCTAACTGGTTGTGTGTGTGCGTGTTAACCTTTCTGGCAAGCTGTTCAGGGCGTACCCTACCTTCGCCCAATATCGGCTGAGATAAGCCTGGCTTCCACGTGACTCTAATAGGATCAAGCAGTTCGGCATCTGACCGAGTGAGTGGAGATCCACCTGCGGATAGCTGCATGCATCATCCAGGATTTAAACACAGGATCTCCAGGATGATAGTCGATGAGCCACTCATGAGCTCACGACAAATATTCTGTATGTGAATGCAACTACGCAGCTTTCAAATCCACCTCACCCAAACATACTACGGTACCTTCGGTCGCCGCTCTGCTAAATTCCTACAGCAAAACAAACACCGCTTGCTTGTGGAAGGAGCTTCAGTTTCCTATAACAGTTCACTCTTAAGTGTTTCATTCCATCCTTTAATGAGAGTTATAAAGTGGTGTTATCATGTTATCTTCTGTTTTGATTTTACACACAGCAGATGTGATGTCTAAAGCCATGAGTGTGATCAGAAGGAATTTGTGTGAAAGCGTCGTCCCTGGAATCGATCATGAGTCTGGACTTGAGACAAGCGTGAAATTGCTCAGAAGGTGTCTGTTAGATGTATCACTTCCTTTAAAAAAAAAAAAAATAAATAAATAAAGCTTTGCAGATGTTTTTTTTTTTTCCTCTCAGAAACTATGATGTGCATATTCTCATGGAGCTTAGAGCCTGATCCGAGGGAAACTCGCGGGCCTGAAGTGAACTTAACACGTATATCGATGTCACAATAGATTTGTATTACGATTTATCTTCTCAACGCTGTCCAGACTTTTTGGCTTGTTTGGAGTTTGACTCACTGAGTCACATGTACAGTAGTTTGTGCTTGGCCAGAAAGTGTTCTGAATCGGTGTATATCATGCTTAGTGTAGATGTAATTATGTTTTGTGTTCTAATCTAAGAGTTATTTGCCGCTTGACCTCGCTGGTGTTGGTATTATGGCAAGTGTAATAAGTATTGATCTGCAAAAAGCACATAAAGCCCGAAAGCCTGCTCCCTCACCAAAAAAAGAAATAAAATAAAATCGTGATTTGATGGCGTGCTTCGTCTTGTCATGTCATGCTGAATTGAACATTTATAAGGCTTTTTTCTTCTTTTTTTCTTCTTTTTTTTCTTCTTTTTTTTTTTACCACCTAGCAAATCCCCGTCATGATGAAATCATTTAATTTCACTGCTGAGTAAAGTCTGTGCAGCTGTGACAAGGGGTCTTACTTAGTCCTGAGGGGGAAAAAAAACACCCCAGAAGGCTGCTGTTTTGTCTGTCAGTTTTAGCAGTGATTTATCACAGACACATTGAATTGCAGTGAACCTGATGCTGGCAGATTATGGCGGTTCATACTGACAGCTGTCTGGAGCTGATGTTACCCTGGAGGATGCTGGGTTTTTGTTTGGGTAGGCATTTATTTTTTTGGTGTGATTTACACCCTGGGTTAAGCAATCCTCTGGAATTCTCTGGAATCTCAAGAAATCAGATCAATCAAATACTATTGTGGCGGTATGGTGGCACAGTGGTTAGCACGTCTGCCTCACAGCAAGAAGGCCTGGGTTCGATTCTCAGGTTTAGGCGTTTCTGTGTGGAGTTTGCAGGTTCTCCCTGCATTTGCGTGGGTTTCCTCTGGGCACTCACAAAGTCCAAAAACCTGCACAGTTGGCTAATTGGCTTTTCTAAATTTCTCCCAGGTGTGAGAGTGAGTGGTTGTATGCGTGTTGGCCCTGCACTGGCCTGGCAAGCTGTTCACGGTGTACCTCGCCTTTGCCCAGAGTCGGCTGAGAAGGGTACCAGCTTTCCACATGACCCTAATTAGGATTAAGTGGCTTAGAAAAAGAATGAATGAATGAAGTACTGTTAAAAGCTAATATTGCAATGAACAAAAGGATGGATTAATTACACTAATCTGTACAGTAATCTGTAGGTGTGGTTTACATTAGTTACATTATCACTTATAAAATATATTCAGTTGAAAAAGAGGAATTCAGGAAGCACTTAAACTAAATGTGTTTGTGTCAAACAGTGACACAAAGAGGTTTTAAAAACCCAAATGAATCAAGAACTACCACAGAACAGGCAAACACACTTGCCCCTTTCCTACTAACGCGCCAAAGCCAAGCAGGCCAGTGCAAGCCAAAGCCATTACCATTTCTATTATCACTTGTGGGGCTCGATCACATCTCCTCAGAGCGTTCAGGCTAAAAGCCAGAGGATTTTTGCTTGAGGATTACCCACAGGCTACACAAGACTAACTGTGTCGAAAGAAGGTGTCAAAGTGGAAGGCGTGGTTTATCTCTAATCTCTAATAAAATAATGAACACTGTGAAACTATGTTAAGTGCTATCCAGTTAAGATAATCCAGCCAGCTAAGCTAGCTGACCTGAACTAACCGTTAAGCTAATCATGATCCATTATCAGTATTAAGACACATGAAGTGGTATGAAATTGTTTTAGTTTTATATCTATGTAGCTCCTGCGAGCTCAGCTAATTATGAATAGATTGAGAATAGATCAAATGTTTTTTAAAAATCAATTCACATCCGCTTGCAACATCGCTGCTCTCTGGGAAACTTCTATTTTGGTCCATTATTTTTCTTTTGTAAATCAGGCATCTTAGGCTGGGTGGGTGGCATTTACAGGAAGGCAGGATGCTCTGGGCGGGGAAAGTACTCAGCTGTATGTACAATAATCGAAACACTAACACTAATTAAGGCTGTGGGTAACTGATTAGAAGGTCAGGGGTTCAAGCACCAGCAGCACCAAGTTCTGGCCCCAGTTCCACCAAGCTGCCATTGTTGGGTCCTTAAGTAAAGCTCCTAGCCGTCAGCTGCAAAGTCGCTCTGGATAAGCATGTTTCCCACATGCCATAAATGTAAATGTACTAACAAGGTTTTGATTACCCAGGCTGTAAGTCATGGGTAGACTTGAGAAAGCCCTGGCTCACTTCAGCATGATAGTGGAACATGGCTACTTAGGGAACAGACATATGACCAATGATGGGTCTGAAACAAAAAAAAAAAAAAAAGCTCATTAAAAGGGAGACTTTTTGATGCAGATTCTTCAAGGAAATGTTTAGCATAGAATTTTCTTGAAGTGCTTATCCAATCTGAACACTTCAAATATTTGCAAAGGCAGTGATCCTGGAGTGAAGTATCCCGCCGTCTTTGGGATATCATTATCTCAAAACTACACGGATCAAAGTTGTATTAAAAGAATGATGAAGTTCACTGATCGGGATTTACATACACACTTCAGTGGCTTTAAGATTATTAAAAGAGCTTTTTTTTCCAGAATGTTTGAGGAGTTGGTCAGTAATAAACACGTGTAATTATGTTGGGCTATGAGCATAAATAAGCCGTGTATGATAAGAAAGGCAGTGGTATCTCTTTAACTGCTAATTAGAAAACTGATTCTGAATTTGAGCACTTGGTGACAATGCCAATGCAAAAAAAAGTTTTTTATTTAATATTTATTTATTTTTAGGTAATGCTTTGTTTACGCTAATTTGTTGCCTTATTTTTCTCCATGGCTAACTCCTCAAAAAAAAAAAAAAGGACCGAGAGCTCTGCCCCCCACTCACCATGTTTCAGCCACATTCAACCTCATTATTAATGAGAAATCCAACTGATTACTGAGAAATAGTGGAGATGTTGGTGTAAATCCTGGATTTAGAGTTTTAGAATCCTATACATACTTTAACGTAAATGTTAAGCCGGTGTTACGCAGGTCAGATTCTGATGACGATTTTCTGTTCAAAAAATTTGGAGTAACACACTCGGAGGAAAAGCCCTGTCCTCCTGCTCACAGGCGCCCATGATTGGCTTGTGATCGCTGTGAGTGACAGGAAAGTGAGCGTATGCCGTCTCTCCCTTTCCTGAGGGCTCGTTTAGGTAGCTCCCATAGACTCCCGGTCACGGACGGCTGTGGCATCGACCCGGATTCAGACGTGTGATCTCCGGGTTGATAGTCATGCACATAGTCGATGCGCCACTCGGGAGCATTGTTTGAGAGTCCTTTGCCAGTTTAATTATCTGTCGCTATACTTCAGAAAATCTGTAAAAATCAATGCCTGAATCTTTATTAAAACGCTTTGTGCCCTCTGAGGTATAACAGCTAACCGGCATTCTTTTTATCTCATTAAAATTCCAAAGAATATAATTCGGTAAATCATGTGTGACCTGAACACAGTAGAGACTTTGTTCTGTGAGTAGAGACTTTATTTTGTCTAGTCCATCACAGGGTAACATCCCAGTATTTACTGGTACCCATTTATACTGCTGTGTGGACAGAGGCACACTTATGGGTGAGAGCTTGCACAGAGGTCTAAGCACGGTGGGGGTCTGAAAGGATTCAAACCCACGACCCATGAGCCAGCCAGTAGGACTTGCATTGGATTTACTTTTTAAAAATGTTATGCTGTCCATGTTGTGTTTGTTTTTTTTGTTTTTTTCTATGGTTGATGGTGTGGTCTGACACTACAGTGACATGCATGTGTTAAACTCTGTCCTTCCCATTAGACATTAGTTTTGGCCCACTGTGAAGAGTAAAATCCAAAAGTGCTTGTTTCCCGCTCGTTTGCCTGCCTGCTGTAGGAGGTATTTTGGTAACAGACGGGCATGGAGAGGAGTGTGTTGGCTCACAGTCGGGCATCTCCCTCCCCTGCTGCCTTCCAAAACTGGCCACTCTTCCTCTCTGTGGTGTCCAGCAGGGCCGGCTGGTGGTGATGGAGATGGATGAAGCAAGGAAGAGCCAAGCGCGGTCACGGCCCAAGCAACGCTGGCGAGCTGCTCACGCATTTGTCTTCTCCCTCTGTTTACTCTTAGCTGCTGATTAAAGGAGCAGAGTTAGCACTTGCACTTATTTTCTCTAATCTGATATATATTTTAAAGAATTTAGTTTCTTTTTTTCCAAGTAGTCCCTGCTTTATAATTGATGGCCGGGTCTTCGGGAAGACTGCGGTCGCCATGTTAATGGATTGAACTTGTTTTGTTTAATTGATGTCCCCAGTTGTGAATATATGTGGCTAGGCTCAGAGAAAATAAAAATAAAACGCCTACTCTGCTTCATGTCTCACAATTAGAAATGATTTGGTAAGCTCTAACCGTTTCAGATTGTCAGCAGTGTGTTAATTGTACAGCACTCCTGCTTTCATTGCATATATGACTGATTAAATAAGTTTTTTGATGTAGCAAGCTGTTTTTTTTAGTCACGTTTTTTTTTTGTTTTGTTTTTTTTTTTTTTTTTTTTGGGGGGGGGGGGGGGGGTTGGCATTAAAGGAAATTAGGAACAAGTTTCTGTTGTATATATCGTAAACAGTTTGGGAATACATCGAGTTAACAGTTACGTTCTTGTTTGATGTTAAATGCATGAGTCATGGAAATTAGCTGCCAGGCACCTCTTTCAGACAGGACTGTTTATTTAAATTGTTTGCAGACCTCGTCAGATTTCTTGCACAGAATTGCATTTTGCTCATGGCTACAGGACACAGTGTGAAATTTAAGTGATGACTTGGACAGGTCCGGTTCTCCAGAGAACGTGTCGTTAATGGGGTCCTTTTGGGCAAAGTCACAGGTTTGTTTGAAGATGTGTCATATTCGGGCGCAAAGCCAGATTCTCATTAGCTCACAACAGAGCAGCCAGCTCGGGAAGAGGATTTCCCC
The DNA here is from genome assembly GCA_028564935.1 of Neosilurus hyrtlii. Taxonomy (NCBI): domain Eukaryota; kingdom Metazoa; phylum Chordata; class Actinopteri; order Siluriformes; family Plotosidae; genus Neosilurus; species Neosilurus hyrtlii. Next base: position 4,532,348 of record JAOUQZ010000010.1, on the reverse strand, counting down.
TCCTCTGAGATTTCTGGAGAAAATGTCTGATCAGCTGAATCTTTAAAGAGTTTGGTATGCTTTGAGTCTTCGTAGGAGTTTGCCTTGATATAGTCAAAAAAAACTTGGGGTTTGTTTTGCGCCCTTTCATTAGTATTCTCAAGCATGCTCCATCACAACCCGCCATTCAGGTTTTGATCCCAAAATCAAGCCAGGTCTGATCACCTTGAGAGCGTCTAGTTGTGAGTTTGCACCTGCTTTTTATAAGCACAGGTGGCTGATGGATGTTCAAACGACTGGCCACAGCCAACGTTACCATGGCAACACAGCTCAAACCCTCTTGTGTATGATCAGTTAGCCACATCCCCACCCTCATCCTGCCCCAAGTGGTGAAGATTTAATTAAGCAGGTTTATCTCAGACTTGACAGGCTTTCGCGTGCAATCCTATTTTTATGAGGTTTTTGTCACTGTTAATTATTTTAGTTTGTACCTCATTAGTAGCGATCTAGGGAAAAAAATTAAAAGTGATTTGATGCCAGCAGTCACTGTCCCTTCCTGTTGTCACAACAGCCTGCAGAGCCTCGGGCACATTTTTGTCTATTGCTTTTACCTCCAGAGTGAGTAATCCACTCCGAATGAGGTCACTGCACATTTGGCTGCTCCTTAAGTTTGAAAAGAAAGTCTTTTGAATGGAATGGAGTCGATGTATAATAAAAGATAGACTCAGATCTTGAAATAGCTTCTCTCAAACTTTTTTTCTATTGCAAGCCTGTTTTTATCCGGAATTTTCTTTCTTCGGACCCTTTCTTTCTTCTTTGAGTGCACTTTTGGTTGTCGATTTGGTTAGAGGCTTCATTCTGACGTCTTGGCTCCTTCACACACAGCAGCTGTTGATTACCTTATTTTGAGAAACTCGTTCTTGTCTTGCCACTGACGCGTGTCTTCCAGCCCACCGTTTCAAAGTCATGCAACAAGCCTGCGGTGCTTAATAATAAGCAACGTGTCCTGTCACTTGTTTAATAATTACGTCTAATAGTACAGTACTGAAATAGATAATAATAATAGCGGGCGTGATATACTGTCCTGTGATGGTTTGGTGTAGCAGGTTGTCTCAGTATGCTTTTAATAGGAAGCTGGTGTGCTGTTTTGGACTTTGGCACCGGGCATGCCTGTGGCCCTGGAGCTGACACCACAGCTGGGGAAATCAATTAAAGAGCTATTGTTCCATCCCTCTCATGCATGCGCTTCTGTTGGGCTGTAAATCGTCATGGCCTGGTAAGCTGACGGCCTCATAAGTTGTCTGTCATTGAAGTCAGGTTTTACAAATCACCAGTGTTAGAGCCAGTTTTACTTAAATTCTTTCACTTTTTGATCATTTTCAGATGTTAAGTCCTTACTGCTTAGTCATAAGATTTTGGAAAACACAGCCTGCATTGTAGCTGTAAACTCCTGCTAAGAAAATAGCAGTTCACACCCAGATCTTCAATTAAAACTTTACTAACGTTGCCTTCTGCGCATTCCTGTTATCTAGGGCTTAAACACGGACACAGTTGGCTATGTTTGCCCACTTTTTTTTAACACCCTGGCTTAGAACCTGCTACTGTTCCTTGACTAAATGCAGGTAATTGCTTATTTTTAGCTTTTTTATATTGCTGCCTTTAGTGTGAAATTAACACGTATTGGCAGGCTGTGCTTCTTGGAAAAGCAGCACACTGGGATTTTCTTATTGCTTTGCCCAGTTCCTGATTGCCAAATTTATATACCCCTGTAAATTAAGATTTAAGCAAAACCACGTAATTCTGCTAGGGTCATGGGGAGGCTAAGCCTATCTCATCCACCACTGTGCAAAGACAGGGTACACCCTGAATAACTCGCTAGACCCTTGCAGGGCACAACCATTCACATTCACACCTAGGGGAAATTTGGAACAGCCAGTTCGCCTTATGTGCATAACGGTGGGAGGAAACCGAAGTACACGGAGGAAGCCCACACAAGCACGGGGAAAACATGCAAACCCCAAACAGAAATGGACGAGCCCAGGACTCAAACCCATGACCGTCTTGCTGTGAGATGGATGTGCTAACCATTATGCCATCGTTCCGCCAAGTAGTGATATTAAAAAAAACTAAACACACAAAAAAAACCCACAATGTGTGTATGTTAATTAGCCTCCTCTGTTTTTATTCCATACCCTGAATACGGGCAATTAGATATTTTTCCCTCAAAACTCTCACACTGTTAAAGAACCATTGAAAAAATTCCCGGATCCAGAATTTGATCTGGATCATCAGGACAATCCACAAAAAACTTTTTTGCAAAATCCTGCTAACAACAAGCACAAAACCGAATGTAAATGATAATCTCCTTGGCGGAGGTAATCACATTCTTCGATTCTGTTCTTGAATAAATTAGTTTCAGCATTGATTTTGCAGCTAGCGTAAATCCAGATCCATCTAAGAGCCTTTAAACTAAATCATCCCAACATGTGAAAACCATATGGTGGATAAGTATCCCTTCTTATTCCCATCTGTCCTATAGTTTTGTTTTCTTCTGGTTCTTTTCTTCCAAATCACTCTGTCATTGCTAAGCTTTTGTGTTGAGGCGGTTTCTCATCCATGCTTTCTGTAGGTGTGGCTCCTTAACAAATCCCATGGAACATCAGTACAATTTTCCACTAGCAACTTTAAAAAATGGCAGAATGTGGAGAAAACTCACTCCTCCTGACTCCTGTCATGAATCAGCATGATCAATTCCTCCCACATCCTCCACTAAACATGAAGTAATTCTCATCATAGGCAGCCATGTTTCCTCCCAGTTATTCAATTATACCACATTGGGCATGCTGGCAAACATGTAGTGTGTATGTGGGTATGGATGTAGGTGTGTGTGAGCAAAGAGAAATCAGGAGAGCTTGTCTCCATGATACCGTGTGTGTGATAAGTGTATTCACAAATGAATCGTTCATGTATCCGCTGAAGGAGTTCTCTTTGGGGTGCTGCTGGTGGGAGTGTGTGGGCAAACTGGTTGTAATTCATCAAGTACTAACTCACTTCTGTCATTTAATGCAGAGAAAGACTATAAAAGAATATGGAAAGCTAAAAGTTCTGGAAACCTCTCTTGCTCTCATTAAGCTTTGGATTAATGTGATACAGTTTGTATTCACTATTTAATTGAAGTCAACTTGCGTGTCTGTTTCTAATTGTACTTAATTACTATTTTAACCAGTTTCCAAGGTGCATAAATATAATGTTTTATCCTTGTTCTCCACACCCAGCCCCCACCACCCGCCACCCCCACTCGCCCCGCCACCCCAAACTTTCTCACTTTAAAGATGTTTATACACTGTGAGATTCAAGCATCCTTTAAAAATTATTACTTGGCATGCACACAGTACAAGATCTTAATACATTTGGGGCCGAATTCTTTAAATGACAGTACCATAGCGTGTTGTCTTTGTTAGATCGCATGATAAAGATGAAAGGAAATGACCGCATTCTGCTTATGTCATCATTCAGCATGTTCTGGGTTTGTGCAGAGAATGAAGTCGCATTGGAATAAACGCTCTTTAAATCATGCTTAGGATTGCCGTGCTTCTTGCTGTCTCATGAGTTTTGCCGTCCTTTTACTGGTAGCTTTGACATGCACATTGTCGCACGCTGAGATTTTAATCAGAAATGCTTTCAAATGCCTTTGCTAATTATGTTGCGAAGATCTAAAATTACCTATCCTCCTCATGCCTTGTGGCACATATGGCCTTCACGGGGCTTTTCCACCACTTTCTGGTGAATTTGTAATTACATAGTTTCTTCGGGAGAAGGTAATCAACCCTCAGACCAACCAGTGGAATCACTCCTTTTCTAGCTCCTACCCTTCGACCTGTGGCCCTACCAGGAGTCCAAGACTCCATCCGTCATAGCTCTAGGGGTCATTTGGACAAGCAATATGCCTCACTACAAATAAGGTGGTGGTGATTCCGGTCAAAATAATCCGTTTTCAATGATTTTAGGATTTGGGCCACTCGTACAGCGTAACACCCGGTTTAATTCAAATGGAAGATTGAAGTGTGTTTGTGCGATTTACATATAATTATTGACACTCAGATTTAGGGCTAAACAAACAGTCGTGTTAAAATAGTGACATTGATTTGTTCGTTAAGCAATTTGGTTAAAGAGCAGCATTAAGTTGGCGGCTTTTGCATTCAGACAGAAAGTGACGTCAGTTTTAGAAGTTGATGTGTTGGAAGCAGGGAAAATGAGCAAGTACACCACCGGCCCCTCCCCAATACACACCACAGACACAACAGTTTTCCACATAATTCTTACAGTGGTTACCGCTGCAGATTTACATATCGTAGAAGAATCATCTAATGTCACTGGTGGAGGTCTGTGCTAGGATGTTTCATATTTTCCTTCATGAATGTCAGAGTTAAATAAATACCACGTTCCTTACAAAAATAGTGTGCCGAAGTGTCTTGATCTTAATATTTGCAAAATCTACAAAACTAAAAGAGTTTCTCCATCATTGTTGTTGTTATTTGGAAGGTTTCACCATGTTAGTTGCACATATTATACTGACATATTATATATCACATTATTAGAGGCTGCAAATGAAGATAAGAGTCCTGTTTTTCATTGTTTCTTATTATTTTTTCTTATTCAATAAGAGCAGACTGCTATCACAGCTGAATGCTTTGTTATTTTCACCTTGTGAATCAGGTTTATGACAACACAACTCAAGTGCAATAGTCTGCTATGTCTCTTTATCACCATTCAGTTATGGTCCATTTGTACAGCTTCATTTCTAAGCTGCAAAATTGTAATCTATGAAAAGGCTAATTGGCCCTGTCCTTTATAATTCAATGGTACTGGTGACCTTACTAAGTCTGAAAGTACCCGCTGCAGGGCTTTACACACACACACACACACACACACACACACTCACACTCACACTCAAGCGTAACCATTGGAGAGAAATCGTGATTGTTGCATGGCATTTGCTGTGATTTTTATACTTTTTTATGCTTTGTTCTTATTTATTTATTTGTCTTTACTTGTTCAGCACGCTACATAAAAAAGGGACAAAGAGCTGGCAAATGTGGCACTGCCCAAATGCTAATGGTCACATGACCTCATATTACTGTCACACCACATTTGCTCCATTTCTGCTGCACGTCTTCCTTTGAAAGCTTTCCACTGGAAGAAAGACAAGGAGAAACAGAATGAAGCATAATCGCTGAGAGCCTGTTCGCTTTTTCAGCCACTTTCAAAGTGGCCTTGATCTGAGGTGGAAAAACACAAAATGGAGTCATCGTTAGAAGCAATCTGTGCAGTCCTGAATCTCACAGCTTTTAGAGAGCATCACTGGGGTTTACGTATACATTACATATCTCTAAGGCTGGGCTCAAGATCCTGTAATTAAATGTTCTTAAAGATGGATTAACGGCCGACCAGAGGAATGATGGATTCATGGATAGATTTAATGAATGGAGAGACACCACGGATGTGACTCATAAAAATGATGAATTGAATGCATGGGTAGGTGGCTGAGTGTATGGTTGAATGTTTGGGATTGAACGCATGGGAGGTCCCAAACCAGACATTATAAGACAAGCATTATAGGGCATTATAGGTTTCTAGGATCTTTGAAATCTTAAAACTTCATGACTGATGGACAGACAGATGGGCAGATGGATAGATAGATACAGTCTGAGATTTTGATTCCAACAACCCATCCATTAGAGAGATGGATGGATAGATGTATGGACAGCTCAAGGGTGGGATGGATGCAAGGGTTGGCGGATTGATGAACAGACGGATAGACGGACAGGTGGATGGATGGTAGCTGGATATACATACTGGTGATTGGATGGGCAGATGGATGGATTGCTGAGATCTTGAATCCAACACCTTTAATGAATGGAAGAACTCGATGTGGAGGGACAGGTTGATGGGGGGGGGGTTGCCAAATGGACAGATGGATCTATGGTTGGATGCATAGTTGGATGGATGAACAGATCATTGGATGAATGAAAAAACCCCGGATAGACCCTTTGTCTTTCCCATACTGAGAATTTGTATTCGTCAGGAAGGTGGTGTGTTGAGTTGAGCAATGGCTGCTGTGTGGCATACGCAGATTTCCATGTAATTATGCAGTAGCTGAATGCAAGCGGATGTTTTCTTGGAGTTTACTGAAGTTTTGTTTATTCTCTCTGGACTCATTAGAGAGATGATTCAATTTGTGCTACACATCTTGTCTTCTGACTCACATAGCTTCATCTTTACTTGACTGTGGTGGAAACTATTTTGAAAGAAGCCCCTGTCCGTCCATATATGTTCCACAAAGACATGAAACCAGATAATAAGATCCTGGTTCCATGCTGTTTGGAATTGCTATCTCAGTTAAGTATGCCAGCTCTTCATGCTCAGCTTTTCAAAACGTGAACTCAGGCATGGCTCACTGCTCCACCCACTTCATCTCTCCTCACATGGTCTTTGCGAACCTTGGAAAAAAGTAGTCTCAAGGTTCTCTGCCCTACTTCCTTCTCCTGCTTTATATTTTTCCTGGACTTCAGAACAGCGTCTGTGGGAATTGCGACTTGCTTTGCTGTCATCCTTCACAGGAACCCCACCCTCCTCTATATACTCTGTAGGGGCTTTTTGCAGTTGTATAAAACGCTCTACTTTTAACTGTTTTTCTTCAGTGTAGTAACCAAACACCCATCGTTTGGATAAAGCGCTGTGCTGGCTCCATTCTCCCATGGCTACTTAAGCACTTTCCACTGCGACACAACATTTCATTAATGCTGAGCTCCACGTGTGGGTATGACCCGTGTGTGCGTGTGTGAGAGAGAGAGAGAGAGAGAGAGAGAGAGAGAGAGAGATTGAGTACAGAAAGGGAATAGCACATTTCGAGCTGAGGACTATGCTCTAGCAATTCCAGAAGCCAATCACTGACTCAGGATCCATGTAAAGGGCCCCAGCTCCATTACTTCCTGTTTGCAATGACTTTTGATGGTTCTGAGAAGAGCATTATTTTAAGAGTATGGCTCTCTCCACTACCAGTAATAGTGAAACTAGCTCATGCATGTGGAAGACTGTGCAGAGTGCATAGTACACCCTTCTCCAAATGTGTTACACTGCCCCTCTGATGCAGCAAGAGCAGCAGTTTGGGAAAGAATGCAGTTTATTTTTGAGGGGAGCATGTGCTCCCCTCCAACCTGGTCATCTGGTCGCTATCCTATGTTCATTTCGATGATCAGTTTCTATTAATGCACTTGTTCCTTGAGGAGTTGCTTATTTGACATTTTTGGAAGGAGTCTCCAGTGTCGGCACTTTCAATGCAGTAAAGCTATTATTTTTTCTACCACAGGAAAGTCTCAGGTGATCCAGTTACGCAAATTTGGACAAACACTGCCAAAGTTTTGCCGACAAATAGCTGTGGTATAAGAAGAATCATGCTGTTATTGGAAAATAATCAACTTAAAGCTTGTAACAGAACCTCTGCTTTGGGATGAGCTTGTGTTTTATTTTTATTATCCGTATGGCTTAAAGTCTTTCTCCAGCATTCTTCTTAAGCAGGTTTAACGGTATCATCATACTGAATAGTAAACCCTCGTGCCTGTCGTATCAATCTATCAATCTGTAATTTTGATCCCCGTGGCAGAGATATTCTGGTTGTCTCGCATCCGCACAGAGAAATAAGCTCCAGAATGCCTGAAATCTCTCATGCACAACAAGCCAAGGTTTATTTGCGGCACACTGCTATTGCTGTGTCTGCTCGTCTAATCATCTGTGCTGGATTAGATGGATATTAGTCTTTAATTTGTAATCACATGCTCAACCAGGGTTAGTTATTATACATGCTTTTAGTAAAAAGGTCAGGCCGTTCTGATGCTAAATCAGACCATAGCACATGTGTTTACATGATTGGATCTGAATTACAGTTCTGTTTTTATTTCTAATGCCCAAGAGCATCCATGTCCTATGAAGAAGTGGCTGATTCTTGTATGGGCAGCTTGCAGTGATTTGGTGTTTAGATTGGGGCATTCCAGTGGCACTCAATGCTGTACTGCTATTTGCACTTTGTGTTCCTCCAAACACATCATACAGTCTGGTTTTGTTTTAAAGCCTTACCGCATGAGTTTGGATGCCAAAATGTTTTTGGTTAGATGGAAAAAATGTTTTTTTTTTTAAATTGCGAGGTAGAATCCAAGAGTAAGTAAACACTCACTCACTCTCACTCATTTGGCGAACAGTTTAATCCTACCAGGGTTGCGGGGAGGCTGGCGCCTATCTCAGACAACAGTGGGCAAAGGCGTGATACACCCTGAACATCTCTCCAAACCATTGCAGTGCAACACACACAACCATTCACACTCACACGTAGGGGCAATTTGGAACAGCCAGTTCACCTAATGTGCATGTCTGTAGACTGTGGAAGGAACACCGCGCAAAAACGGGGAGATCATGCAAACTCTACACAGAAACGCCAGACTGAAACCCAGGACCTTCCTGCCATGAGTCGGACATGCTAACCACTGTGCCGCTCACAAGTAAACCGTGATGATTAAAAAAATAATAATAATAAAAATTGTTTGACTCGGCAGGAATTTGTAGTTAGGTTTTGTCATCCAAACCTGCAAGGGCAACCAATCAGTATCCATTGCGTGTCTGTTTGTATCCTTTTGACACATATGCACATGCACGGAGTTTTTAGTTCCATTAAAGTCCTCCTAGAAGCCCAATCGACATCCATCTTGGCAGCTTTCCCAGGCAGTTATTTTCAGTCTCACAACACCAGGTTTCTATCTCCTTGAATGCAGAGAGACCCATGAACCAGAAATGGATCGACAAAATGACATTTCGAACACGGATTTAAAATAACCGTTAAAACCTGACACAAATGGTGGAAAGAATGTGTGAACTTTTGCTCCAGTAATACAGAGAAACACTCCACCGTACTCCTACATCCAAGCATTCGTTTTCTAAGAATTTGCTGAGTCGGGGTTTTATCTAACATCTTTACCATAAAGGCAGTTGGATCTTTTTACAGAGGGGCTAGACTTATGTATTACTGCCATGTTGCACGGTACTCGCTCTCCTATTCATATTTTAAGCAATGGCCTGTCTCTTCTTCCATTTTCCATTTAGCATTTAATGCTAGCTGCAGTTGTTGTTTTGTTTTCCTTCTGTGAAGGCATGCAGTCGTGTTAAAGCTTGATTAATTACTAAGCAGCTTTGTTTTGCATATAATAACAAATTTTGTTCTCGTGAGCATATTGCCATAATAATAATAATAGTAAAGGCTAATTAATCATCATAAACAAATATGATACTCTGCTTTTTTTTTCAGCCAAAATTTTCATCGCAGTGCACTAGCGCCTGTCTGATTAAACATACCAGCTCTCTTTCTTAACAGGTAGAGAGTCGAGTAGGTTCTTGTGGTAAGAAGCTATAAATAATCTTACATTATATTACTGACGTCCCCTCCGATGTGCCTTAATGTTTGAGCTTGTGGGCGGATTACGTGAGGGTAGTTAAGCATCATATAATGATGATTGACATTTAAGAAGCGTGCATTTAATGCTGCAGTAATTATTCAACAAAATTTTATTGTTGACATGCTAAATTATAAGATTCATCAGACAAGGCAGCTTTTTTTTTGTCGTTTGTTTTGTTTTGTTTTTTTTTCAGCTGCCCCGTTTGGGGAAGTCTGTGCTGACTGAAGCCTCAGATTCCTGTTGTTGGCAAACAGGAAGGAAACTCAATGTGGTTCAGGTTCAAGGTTTAACATGCCTTTTTCTGCACAGAATGATTTCATGTAGGGGCCGAAAAGTGTGTGTCCATGTGTAATATTAGATCGAGGGACAGAAGTAAATAAAACTGAATTGAATTCTGAGTGTAACGGTAAGTGGGTAGGTCATTTTGTTTAATTCCAAATTAGCACCTATAGCTATTTCATGCTAAAAGAGGTGTATTGTATAATATAAATTGCTTCAAATGCACCTTATAAAATTGTGTGAGAGATGGCGTACATTCTGTACCGGTCAGCGACAACTAATTTACCACCTCGTGGACCATCATTCTGAGCAACAGGTATGTGGTGGTCGCGCAGTTTTATCCCAAGTTAACCATTCAAATGATGTTAAGAATGTGATTTGCGACACAATGAAAAAGCATAATATGAAATGACACTCGCATTTCTATTCAAACACTGTATCATATCGCATAGTCTCCAGCTGAAATACGGCCTCTTCAACTGACCCAACAGGTAACAAAATGTACCATTCGCTCTTTAAAATCTTGTGTCAATAACATAAGCCGGTGGTGGGCAGTCCAGAACTCTGAACATATGGTGCTTTTCTGCTCACTACGGCTGTAAAGAGTGGTGATTTGCGTTTCCGTGGCTTTCCTGTCAGCCTGAACCAGTATTCCCGTGTGACCCCTTTTAACTGTTGCTACGCATTGTAATGTTGTTGATGTTTTTCTTTTTGGTTGCACAATACTGTGCAGACTCTAGATACTATGTTTTTGTGAAACCCCCAGGAGATCTGCTGTTTCTGAAATGCTAAAACCAGCCCGTCTGGCACCAACAGCCATACATTCCTCATTTCTGGCTCTGAGTGTGTTTAGGTGGTTTTCAAACCGTTCTGCATTGGGGAGGTTATTAAATTAACTCAGTGCTTCTGGGTGTACAGTTATTTTGGTTTTATTCATTACAGTTTTTTTTGGTCATTTTGTTTATGTTTTTAGAGTTTGTAATTAGTTTTATTAAAACAACAATATAATAGATTTGTTATTGGTTTGATAAGCATGGCCGGGTAAGGGTTTGGCAAACGAATCGGTGACAGAATTATTTGTCATGGAGCTTTCTTTTTTTATCCTTTTCTTCTTCCTAAGTAACCTCTGAGCCAGAATGGCATGAACGTCTGGCATCATCATGGACGGTGAGTTTTCTCTAATAGTTTAATTCCCTGTAAAATATGACTGCTCTTTATGTTTGGCAGAAACATTTGTACTTGTGTGTTGGTTCTAGGGCTGTTAAATTGTACAGATTAGTGTGCTGTACATTAGAAAGCCTCGCTCAACTCTATATAAGACCAGCTGAAAGAGAGCCAAGGATATAATCTTACTGCAGATGTCTTTATCTCTCTGTTCAGCACGCTTTTGCTATCTCTTCCTGTTTCTAGTCTCTGTTCTTTATCTGTCCCCTTAGCAGTACTATAGAGCAACATGTGTAGAGGTGCTTTCAGACATGCACTGCAACCCTACACTTATTTAGACAGCTATTTTGATTCCTGACTACAAAGTCCATGTAGGAATAGATCAGGGCGTTATGCGAAGAATTCACCTTGATGACATTCGTATCATGTGAGTGGCACAAAGCCAAACGATTAGAAACTCTTTTTGTTGATACAATACACCTAATTTGGATATCAATGCAAAAACAGCCATCATTATGGACGATCATGTAGCCTCATCCACAATCGTCAGGATGCGCAAAGTAGGTGAGAACATGTGTAATGCGGACAGGCTCTCGCCGTGTGCTACATGCGTGAAAGGGCAACTCTGTTCACATCAGAAAACAGAATAGCTGTAAAGTTCAGAGAGGCCATGCTGTCTGTTTGCTGGCTCCGTTACAGTGTTCCTGGAAAGATCTGGAGCTTGTGACAGCGTGAAGCTGATTAGGCACTAACCAAAGATTCATTAGCTTTATTTAATGGAATAGAGATGAGCGGTTAGGAGATTTGAATAAATTAACCTTCACCAGCTCCCTAGACATGTGACAGAATGGCAGGGGGTTCAGATGAATTTATCCCTCGTCGTCTGTATAATGACTTGTGATTGTATAACAGCTTTGTTGTGTGTGATGTGTTGTCACTTAACCCTGAACAAGAAAAAAAAAGCTGTTGATTGCACTGCGTGGGGCACGGCTGCTTGCTTTTGAACAAACCAGAGCATGGAATTTTCAAGTTTTCAGAAATTAGTCTCTCAAAAAGATAAAAATCTGATTGCAAGAAGCTTAAAAACTTTGACTTAATATTTGTATAGTCATTTCATTCTTTACCTCCAGTGTGTGGATGGATGGGTGGATAGATTGGCAGATGGAGGGACTGGTGGAAGGATGGACAGATGGATGGATGAGCTAATAGATGGGTTAATGGGTGAATGGATGGATGGATGGATGCAGGAATAGACATATCAGTGTATAGGCTGGTGGATGGGCAGATGAATGGATGGATGGATGGATGAATCAATATATAGGCAGATAGATGTATGGGTAGATGGATGAAAAGGTGGTTGGAAGGGCAGATGGGTGGACAGATAAATGAATGGAGGGGTGGAGAAACCTATTTTTAGGCTGGTGGATGAATGGGCAGATGGATGGATGGACGAATGTAGGGATGGAGAAACCAATTTTCAGTCTGGTGGATGCATGGGCAGATGGATGGAGAGGTGGATGGTGGGTCTAAGGATGGATGGATGGATAGATCAGGAAAAATCAGTTTATTTGATTTCTTAATAGCATAAACTAATAATTGTATTTTACAGCTGAAAATAAAATTAAAGACCACTTTTAATGGGAATCCAGTTTTCATATTTTTTCCATTGCTAGAGTTTTGTATCATGTTTGCTGTTATAATCTTCATGTTAAATATAACGAGGTTCACATAAGGTTTAAAAAAACACCTGATGATAAACAGGCAGATTCCCAATCCCACATTTTTTTGCCGCCATTCGTACTGACTTGCATTTCAGTCTCAAATATCTGAAAACTTCACTGTTTTTAGACATCATTGTGTGTTAAAATAAATACAGTCAGTCTTTTGTTTTCCTTGCTGTTCAGAAGAAATAAGATAATTACAGGATATTAGGGATTGACGCCACAAATTGCTCTAATTTCGGCAATTACTGAAATCACAAGCCATGACACAGCTCCCAAACAGCTCAGCAAGAGCTCCTAGTGTGTATTTGACATCTATTGAACCGCGAGTGATCATAATGAGCTACTCACTTTAATTTCCTCAAGAGAAAAATTATTGAACGTTCGAAGCTTAGACTGTGGTGTCTCCCGAAGAAACTTCCTGTGTGTTGCTCTGGATATCCTGGAGTTTAGAGGTGAACTCTGGTGTGTGTTTAGTAGCTTATCCACAACATTACGTCAATATTACAGCTTAATTTTTTTTTCCTGCTTAAAACTGTAGCACACGGCTCAGATGAATGCTGAGCACAGCAGGCTGCAATGATGTCTCCTGCATAATTTTAACCACCCCCCCCAACTTCCCAAAATGTCATCCTGCTCTAATGGGAATATATTAACTTCTACTTGGGCCTCAGTGATGCTGCTATTGTTTCTCCTGTAATTTTCATCCCTGTTGACCTTCATTAGTGGCATCTTTTTGGGGTGTTATGTTTTTTATTTATTTATTAGTTGTTTGTTTGTTTGTTTATTTATTGCTGGGTGTAGTGACAAGGTCTAACCACTTTCCACTGTTCCCACGCAGTTGGCTTTAGAATTGAGGTGAGCGATAAGCAGGTGTATCAAGAGCCATTCGCAGTCGGTGCCTGCCTGGAGTAGAACTAAACCAGTCGGACGAATAAGACGAAGGTATCGCCTCAGGGGTTAGTCGATCCCATCAGTCCCTCCCTCAGAGAAACCTTCAACAAAGCATCCATCATGTCCTGCAGTGTCTCAGTGCAGGCTCCTGTGGTTGCCGTCTGTGTCAAATAAAACCTTAGCATTGCCTTTTCTTTTCCGTCTTTTATAGTAGGTTTTTCCTTTGTTTTTTTGTCCATTGAGAAATGTAGATTAAGACCAGTCTTGGTGTTTGTATTTCCCTCATCAATGTACTGATTTACTGGTGAAGATAATGGCAATAGTCAGATCTGTCTAGGCAACATTAAATGACTCCAGGTATAAATAAGTGAGTAAAGGACATGTCTAGTGTTCCTGGAAAGACTCTTGATGTTACACTGTGTGTTTACTTAATATAAAAGAGCTCCAGTTGAGGTTGTTCTGGCTATGACCGGCCCTCTAGTGGATCTAGATTAGTTAAGCTAGGCAGGTGAGTTCATGGGGATCGGTACTCATGATGCACCTGTGTGTACATTCACAGTGTACCAACCTTGGAGGACCCCGTTAACAGCACATTATTCATATACATTATTCACCTATAAGGCTGACGGCATATGAGTCACTTTCAGCCAAGGCCACAATATCTGTGGAGCACTATAATCATCTAAACGAGTGTAAATGAGTTTGGGTTAATAAAAAAAGCAGATAATATTTAAGATGTATTTCATTTTATGATTACAGATGTTGTATACATCTTAGAATGTTTCTAGCAAAGTCGTATAAATAATAAATGAGGCTTGTGTCTTTTGAGATGTATTAATAAGTGTGTGTGTGTGTGTGTGTGTGTGTGTGTGTGTGTGTAAGAAGGATGATGGTTCACATCTTCACTGCAAATCTTCAACTCCTGGTTTTTAATCCAGTGATGGAAAACTCTGCTGATCAAATGTGATTGCAATGAAATAAATAAATAAATAGAATCAGATAACCGCGCTATGAACAGTGAACAGTGCAGATGTGCACATGCCACAACAATAACACCAGAGTTAATTTCTTAATTTATTTATTTGTTTGTTTGTTTGTTTGTTTATATTTATTTTTAATGTTTATGCAAGAAAAAAAACAGAAAGTAATAAAAACGTTGCATATTTTTTATCATGCTGACTTTAAGCACGATGGCTTTATGATGATGACAAATGATTGATGGAGGCAAGTGCATTATTCATGTATCCGTTATAGTGATGAGACAACGCCACTGTTGCTTTTCTATGTTTGTTGCCTTTGGCTGTCGTTAATGAGCCAAAGTAGTACACGCTAAACTATCCATAAATAAATAACGTAAATAGTGAGGTGCAAAATGACTAGTCGAGAGGAAGCTCTGGCATGACTGATAATACAAGTCCAAATGCATTGCTACTCTTTTTTAACAGATTTGAGATTATTGTTATGATTACAGACAGCTACGCGAAAGTGTTTAAGCATGCGCACGCGTTAGCAGCTCGCCAGCTAATATTTCTCTCTCCATTAAAGAAAACTCAGTTCAGACAGAGAGGAGCTGTCCATGTTAGTCTGTCTTGTACTGAAAAGCGTAATTATGTAGGGTTAATGAGCAGTCAGACGTCTCTCCGAAGTCAGTCTGTATAGGTCTCTCTGTACTCGTATTCACAGAGACGCCTCTGTGGTGCCTGTTTGTTTGGGGTGGGGTGTTTTTGTGCATGTTTGTCTTTACGTGTGTAGCGGAGCATGTTTGCTGTTTCATGTGTCCACTGGAGTCAGGTGGAGCAAAGACTACACTGCTTGCCATTCACGAGAGCCACTTTTGAGGCCAGCATCTCGCCTGGCACTTTATAAAGAGCCTGCTGTGCTAGACACGGCCCGTTAAAACCCAATCAGCAGACCTGTTTACACTCCTAGAGCCAGCTTCACAACTCATAATTGCTCCATTCAGAACCTCACTTCACTTCCAGTCCGTTCACGCCCTCGAGACTGTTTTGGCCTCGAGTGGTTCATGCTGGCGTCTGGAAATGTGTTCCGTGGAACTTTATAGCTCGCAACATTTATTTGTTAGGTCTATTATAAGAAAGATAATTAAGCACATAATTCAGTATAATTCACGGATTAATTTTCAAGCCCTCCCTCTATTCTGTCTTGCTCTAATTTTGCTCTGGAAATTCACAAGCACCAAAGTGAAAAGCTGTGTTAATAGGGCGGTAAGGATTCCGCACACAGCTCAGATTCTTTTCCTGTAAGTGAGATGATTAAGTCACCTTGTTCATCGGGCCGAGGCTTCGGCCATTCCGCGCAGTCAATACATGCATTTTGAAATGTGCCAACGAAGGTGCCAGACGAGTGCAACTAAGAATAGAGGCGCATGGCGCTTCATTTGTATCTGTTATCCCAAATCAACCCTCAAGCCTCTCTTTGCCAAGTGCTGCCTTGTACACCTCATGACCGTTGTTTTACTGCCATTCTCACAGGAATAAGCAGACCAGAGTTTGTCCAATGGTTTATTTCGGCTCTCGTGCTCGGGCTTAGTGGAGTGGAGTGGAGTGGCAGCACCAGGTTGTCGTCTGACCTTGAAGTGCTACAGCAGCTTCTGCACACAAACCCTTCAGCATGATTATTTATCCCCCAGCATCTGGTAGCTGGCGCAGTGCAGAGAGGTACAAGTGCTTCCCGAATGGGACCTGGTACATTAGTGCATTCTAAGCCGGACAGAACATTGTGACCCCTATTTCAACACAAAGGCACCTCATGCCTGCCCTCTGCCCTTTTGCCACCATTTAGAGTCAATTTTTAAAAAAGCACGAGCCAGGTTGTATGGGCTTGCTTATAGCTATATTAGTAGAAACTAGAAGGGCACTCAGAGATCGCAAACCTCCGCCAAGCCAAATAAATGACAAATTACACAGCACTCCTTTCTGGGCATACTGTAATACCGCACTTCATGTCCTGTCACATAATGTAAAAGAATCATTTTAAAAATACCTAGATCCAGACTATAGCCTCCAGAGAATTTCAGTAAAAACATTTCATAACTTTTTGCATAAAGTTGCTACCAAACGAACAGAGAAACAAACCAATGTTGATGAGAACATAGCTTCTTTGGCAAAGGTACTTACTTATTTACTTAATCCTCTTCTCTCTGGCTGGCACATATGGTGCCAATGAGTCTCCACAAGTCATTGCAGTCTTGAAAAAGCAGGCTGACTTTCCAGGTCTTGCCCATCACCTTCATCTCTACCTCCACAATTCTTCTCCAAGTGCCTAGTAGTCTGCCTCTCTTTCTATTTCTTGGTAGTGCCTGATCCAGACGTGTGGACGTCTGGTCTTGTTCATCAGCGGGACATGACCTAGCCGCCTCCAACACCTCTGTTTCATCTCCCGTATTATGTTATTTAGGCTCGTGCGCCTGCTCACTTTGTTGGTGATGTGTTGTTCCCAGTGAATTCTGAGGATTCGTCGAAGGCCGTCTCTCAGACCTTTTGTTGGTGTGCCAAGTTTCTGAGGCGAAAAGGTGGACAGTGCGTGCGTTTGATCTATAGATCTTCAGCTTTGCCAGGGATAACAACCCCCAAAATGAACAGTTTGCACTCGTTATAGAAAAAGAATCTCCCTGAATATTGTTTGTATGGACCTTTTGTCATATAAACCACATAAACACTGTAGCATCTTTTGCTATGTTACTCGGTGATTTCCTGCTTTACCCACAATGCCAGTCAAATACCTACTGGTGGTTGCAGTACTAGGATTTCAGAGAGTGATAGTAGCAGACCTTTAGTTCTTAATGCAGCTCTCCCATCACCTCATCTCTACACTCTGCTCTAACAGATCAGCTTCGGAAACTTCAGTTTTCATGCTAATATCGTGTACCATCTCTGACTAGCTGTCTGTTCTTTGACACCAGTGTGTGCTATCTCCACTGTACTGGCTTTCTCATTATTCTGATGTTGAATGTCACTGGAGGAGGAGAGTATGAATGAGAAAAGACCGACTATTATTTGGGTTTTGGTTTGTTTCTGTGCTAATAGTGAAACCTTACCCTTATTTACATTTTTGAGTATTTTGCAACGGGAATGTGACACCAAAGCATCAGACAGACACTGGATTCTCATAGTAATAATGTAATTATTATAGCAATAAAATAAAATAATAAAAGTAGTAATAATATAGCGTCAACCCAGTTATGCCTGTTCTTTTGAGTTTTTACCCTGATGGTGTGTGTACATGTGAATAGACAGCACCATCAGTGTACCTTTTTCCCCCTTCATCTTTTATCAACCACATGAAAAAGGAAGATGGAGTCCATTGAATTGTTAATGCATTAGGTCAGTGATGTGCTAATGCTCCACGGCACACACTCTTTTTCTCTCTCAGGTGCACAAACTGGGTATAATCTTTGTGTTAAGTTGTTGTTCAGGCTCACTGAAGATTAATGGCTCATCCATGAGCCCCCACACACACCACCATCGTGATGCGCTGATACTCTCGGGTCCTGCTGAATGCAAGGCTTGAAACATTGTACAATGTGGAATGAATCACGACACCAGTGACACCGACCCAGCTAGGGTTAATACAACCTGTGGTGTTAAAGGGAAAGAGACCTGCTTCGGAATATGCCGCAACATTAAAAGTAGTGGAGTGAAGTGGAATCCAAATAGCTACGAGGGAGTCTGGTTGACAGCTTTCAAATCTCTCGACTCTGCCGAGGAGCCGCGCGTGTTGCACCAGCACTGTAAAGCATCTGGCGGAGAAACGGTGAAGCCTGCAAACTACATGTCTAACAGATCTCGGCTTTTGTAATGTCACTGTCAGTGATGGAAAGCCGGATTTAGTTTTTTTTTTTTTTTTCCGAACAGCAGGCAAGCAGGTGTGCTTTGAGGATTAGGATTCGTCCGGTTCAGATCTACGCATCAGTGTAGGAAATAGAGACGACTAGAGATACTGCTCTGTGGATTGTTTCACACTGATAGTCTAGTTAACACGCGTCCACTGTGTTAATCACAAAAACTTTTATTAAAAAAGAAACAAATAAAAAAAGGTTTCTTTGCACATCTAAATGTCAGAAAGAAACAGAGAGGTTACATGATTCTTTCTTCAGCCTGGAAAAAATGCTGCTGTGTAGAAAGGTGTCTTCAGCGAAAAGTAGATAGTTGTTTCCAATCATTCTGATTAGACATGCCATGTTCTTTTGTGCGTTCGATAGCCATCATGTACAACAAAGTTGTAAATATGCTAGGGAGTGGCGGCAGAGCTAGCAGTGTAGCATATTTACAATGATAGATGACAGAGCCAGAGGGCTTTAGGCACTGCATGTCTCCTGCGCTGAGAAACAGAATTTGCTATAGTATGTTTTAGGAGTCCTGAAGGGTTTACCAAATCCAACCGACGTAGTTCGTATAAAAAAATATTTAACAAAAAGGTGGATATTGTCAATTATTATAATATAGTGAATTACATCACCCATCTGGAATATACTATTGTTAAATACTACATGGGGACTGTGCATTCTCATTGGTCCACCATCAGGGGGATTAAAAAACATTACATTGAGTAGATAATTCTTGCAGGGCGGCACGGTGGCGCAGTGGTTAGCACATCCGCCTCACAGCCTCCTGGGTTTGATTCCCAGCTCGGGCGTTTCTGTGTGGAGTTTGCATGCTCTCCCTGTGCTTGCGTGGGTTTCCTCCGGGTACTCCG
>JAOUQZ010000010.1:4498422-4510989 GCA_028564935.1 Neosilurus hyrtlii | reverse complement strand
CCCTCGCCCAGAGTCGGCTGAGATGGGTGCCAGCCTCCCCGCTACCCTAATTAGGATTAAGCGGTTCAGAAAATGAATGAATGAATGAATAATCCTTGCAAATAATAGACACTCATGGTTTGTTACGGGTATCTTAAAGCGCAAAATTTTTAAAATGCCCAAAATTTCATGGTGGTTCTAAAATCTGTATCACTGTCTTGCTGCCTTGCAGCTGCCATGTTGTCACCATCCTATTCACACCATGTTTTTACCTATTACTCACAATAGTTTTGCCACATTATCCTCATTTTATACTGCACTGAATCACCTTCAAAGCTGCCCCCATGTGAGGCTCTTTTGCCACACCGCTGCCATATTTTGGCAGTTCATTGCAGTTTCGAACCACAATGAACCGCCATCCAACCCACTCCCATGTGAGGCCTGCTTAAAGAAAGCTATGCAATATGGACTTATTCAGTGGCCTATTTGACCAAGTTCCAAAAGGTGTTGGAATGGAGTGCTCTTTTGTTGTGTTCCTGTGCAGTAGATACTAAAACTTTAAATGCGTTTAAAATATGCCACAATGGAGCATGTATATCAACTTAAAAATGTAAAAATAAATTGTTAAAATCTTGTTTTCATTAGCTTTTCTTACGTCCCTGTGTAGTATATATTAAAACATTTATTTGTCCAAGGCCTAAGGCGATTATTCATTATATAGACAGTATATTAACGAGTGCAGGTGGAAATGCATCCGATCATACACTGTGACAACCCGAGTATGCATCACCCCAGGGTTTGGAACAGCATAATGTGTGGTCCGCAATCTTCACTCTATTGAGCTCAACCTGCCCTGGGGCTCCCAATATCCGTGCAGAACAGCTCTGGTCTTTAATAAACTACCACCATTCCCCACCACTGATCTGTAAACAATGTCCACTAGTGCTTTACAGTTATTCCATCAAATCATCTGTACCTTCATTGTCGTTTGCTGCATCGAACAGATGAAACCATGGTGTGTTGCATATTTTTTAATGTGTTATCCACCCATTACACTGAGGAGAGGATAAGTCCATACTCAGTGTGTTTGCCAATGGCGCAGCCGAAAGTCTAGCATCGGTTCTCTGTGATAAAACCCCTCCTGTTTTGTGTGTGCCACTGCTTTTCTAAATTAGCGTGGAGCAGGTGTCTCAGATCCAAGCTAGCTAAACAGCCAGGTGCTCACACTGCAATAATCAATCATTCGTTCTCGTAAATATTGCACCAGTTCTCACCGGCTGGCTCTGAGTCACCGGGAAGCTACGGAGCTGTTGTTAGGAGGTCAAAGAGCCATTGATAGAGAGAGGAGAGGAATGGCGATGTATATAGGAAGGAGAAGAGGTGACAGCAGTGCAATGAGCATTAACAAGACTTTGGCTGTAGGAGCAACAACTGCATCAGGCTGCAACATCTGGACTGGACCTGTTTTGTTCCTCCATACATAGCATTAACATCTTATTTCCATCTGGTTATAAAGTACTGAGTCACACAAGCAGAAGGTGAGTTACAGTGAATAGAGGACAGAATGGTGGGGTTTAAAAGATGAAAAACAAGATGATGGCTGTTTCAGGTTTAAATTCAAATTTGGAATACCAAATAGATTCAGGTGCAGATAGTGGTACTGCATTACACCCCATTATAAGGGTCTTTCATGGGCGATAAAGCTCTTGCTCTGTTTCATTACCCAGACCACACTACATTTTATTCCCCATTTTCTCTCTTCTCAGCGCATATCCTTTGCTTTCAGTCATTGTCATGCACTCACACCTACTGCACCTCCTATTCCTTTTGCTTGAAATCCACTCTTCTGTATCCATAGTGATGTTATCTTTTCCCTCTCTCTGATGCAAGAGTGGTATTTTCCCTTCATCTTTTTCTCATAAGGGGAGAAGTGGTTTTGACCAGCTGCTGAGTGCTGCCTAAATAACTCAGCCCGACTGTGCACTAATGGAGGAGACGGACCCTGTTGGGAAGGGTCCAGAAAGCCTGGGTGACCAAATACAGAAACCGCCGTATCCGCCTAAATAGTTTGTTGTTTGGGTGGAAAAAAAAGATCAACACAGCATTCATGCAGTAAATAAATATAGAAAAGTCATAGAAAAGAGAATTTGAGAATCTCTTATTTACCCCCTTAGTATTCATGGAAGCATACTCGGGGCCATGGAAAGGAGAAAATAGAAGATTTCTCATTCACCATGAGTTACGAAAAGGAAGGTGTTTGTGTATATTCGAGCTAAAGGCATATGAACTGGGTTTGGGGAAGCCGGCAGTGAGAGAGCTGGAAAAAAATAAACTGCTAAGAATTCATGGAGTGTGAGAGAAGAAGCGCAGAAGAAGATTAGCTGGGAGAAAATGGGAAAGGTAGGGTTTTAGGCTGGGGGTGGTATTCTCTTTCATATTCACAAGAACAAACTGGAGTGCTGACTCAAGTTCAGTTTTCCTCAAGCTTGATAGACAGTTGAGCCGTTTGGCAAAAATGTTTTCCAATTATTTAGATTTAAGCTGGGCAGCACAGTGGCGTAATGGTCAGCATGTCCGCCTAACAGCATGAACATCTTGATTTTGATTCCCAGTCTTGGGATGGGCATTTGTGTGTGATATTTTATATTCTTCATGTGCTTATGTAGGTTTCCTCTGGGTACTCCGGTTTCCTCCCACAGTCCAAAGACATGCACATTAGGCTAAGTGGTTGCTCCAAATTGCACCTTGGTGTGAATATGAGTGTAAATGGTTGTGTGCTGGCATTGGAGCTGTACCCCACCTTGGGACACCCAGAGTTGGCTGAGATAGGCTCAAGTCTCCCTGCGATCCTAGTAAGATTAATCAATTAATTAATCAATTAATACATTTTTACCAATTATTATTAATAATATAATTACTACAAACAGCCTTGTCATCAACGTCTAATGACACACTACGTAATCATATGTAATAAAAAGAGTGTGGCGTATTTGATGGTTTGAATTCCAAGTGATGCTATAGCCGTGCGTGGCTGAGTCCAAGATGCCTATGTTGTCAAGGCCTTAGGAAGTAAGGGATGGCATACTTAATTTTCGCTGTCACTCACACCAACACTAGCCAATCATGAGCGTCTATGTGCAATCCAGCTGACTTATAGTAGAGGCCACGGAGAAATCTCATAGTAACGTATGCCCTCCCTGGTTGGTAGCTGTCGTGAAATAAGGGAAGAGATACCCAGTAGGTTATGGCCATGATTAAAATCAGGAAGTAAAAAAAATGTCAAATAAAAAATCGCAGCACCTATTTTTCTCTTCTTTTTTTTTTTTTTTTTTGTATGAATAAAATTGATTCTTAAAAATTGGAAATAGGAAATGCAGTTTTTTTTGTGTTGTTTTACTTACCTGCAGTATTATTATATTTTTGTGGAGCAACCCCACATGCTCAGTGAATTTCAGTTCATGTTGAGTCTTCCACTGTGCTAGTTTTCCCATACCAATATTTCTGGTATGTTTCAGTAGAAAAATAAAGTACTTTGATAGAGACAGATTTCAGACGCTGCATTCTCAACCCTTTAGAGTTGAAATAGAAGAGGGTGAGCTTATTCAGTTCCAAATAAAAGAGGCATCTCAAGATGAATGCCGTGAGGATTTCTGTGCTGAGAGAACGATGACCTCATTTCTGCATTATCACAGATAAGGTAGAAGAAGGATGGAGTCTTTAGACATGGGAGTCCAGGGAGAAGCTGGAGTCCAAGGTGACCCTGGATTATACTCAGTGGGAGATAGAGTTTCAGTATAGAGCTTGAAGTGTGTAAAATCTACTTATATCTATTGAGAACAAGTTCGGCCTGCTCAGTTTGGTGGTTAACTCAGGATTCAGCTGGGCCAGGTCACGCCAAGATAAGCAAATTGGTCAAACAGGTTGAACGCACTTGTGCTTAAAAAATGAGTGTAAACCTTTTATCACATTGCAGCTTTGCTTTGTTATGTTTTGTTTAGCCTTGATTACACTGCATAACCAACACACTTAAGCAGCATCACAACTTTTATTTCTATCCAGAGTTGGATTCACTTTTCATCCACAATTTGAGTTGATGATCGGAAAATCAAACCACTCCATAAAGTGTTCTCCAGCACATGTCAAAGACTTATGGCTTACGAAGATACGGTTAAGGTCAAAGACTTTCAATACGGTTAAGGTCAAAGACTTTCAATACAGTTAAGGTCTAACCCAGAGCCTTAACCACTAATCCACTGTAAGAGGTTGGAAGAAGGGTAGAGCGATGGTGTTTGGGAATGGTGTAGCAAGAAGAGGAAATCATGCGCATTTCAACTGTTAGCTAATCCTTAACTATCATTTATTTGCCAGACAAGAGAGGTAGGGAAAGGTCTGCATGATTGTAAGTTGCAGATCTGCAAAAAATCTGACCATGGGACTGAACTTGCCTTTAAGCTCAAATGTGGTTTTACTTTAGATGTAACTTAAGCATGTCAAGTAACTACTGAGAATTGTTATTTATTTATTTATTTATTTATTTATTTATTTTGATTGAGGTCTACGGTGTGCTCTCTTGCTTGTTTGGAATCGTCCTTATCTTTCCAAGAGACCTATGGCATCGACTCATCTCTTGAGCCAGTTTAATTAAAAGGGTTGATGTAATGCACTTCTAGAGTAGAGCAGTCAACATGTTTGCGTGATTAATTAAAGCATAATTCATACCTGAGAAGTGATTTGAGAAGACCCGCCAAGCCTCCCAGATGGAAAGCGGGCTGTATATAAGGTGATAGAAAGTGAGAGACAGTGCGAGTAATTGGCGAGCAGAACTACAGTAAATCAAGGAGCGGCTTTTCGGATCTCACGCACTGTGCATTTACTGTCCAGTACACATAAGCTGATCTCAAATAAATTGTGTTCAATCATGCGACAACCACCCGTGGGGGAATTCAAGCTTTTTATTATGTACACGTGGCATACAGTGAGTCCCAAGTGTACATGCTAGGCTTTGGAAGTAGCTAACAGAGAGAAGGGGGGGTTGGAAATTTTCCCCTAGTCTCCTCTGTGCTGCAGTAGATTTCCCTGTCGGTTTGAGGACAGCCATTTGTAGTAGCGACTGTGGTTTCCTCTTAGGCAGTTTGTTTTGTTTTCTTTATAAGCACACAGTAGTCATGGCCTGTCCTTTTAGATCATGGCCGGAAGCCCAGTGAAAAGGGAACATGGTGTTTCTCTCAAGAAATCTATTGCATTGTGATAGAAACATTAAGAGGAATGCTAACCGTGTATCTGAAAAGAAGAATGGCGATGTATTCAAGATGAGAGATTCATCACGACCTAGATGATACTGAAGTGCAGCGCGCCATTCACGATTGCTTTGAGACGTTTAAAATTCCCCTGTAAACAATTTATTGAATCGCTCGGCTTGGATAACAAAAAGAGAAAGAGAAACATTCACCAAAACAGGGTCTTCAGACATGAATAAATGCATGAGTCTCATCTGGTGTCAGAGGCAGCCGGCGGCCTGCAGTTCCCTTGGAAGAATAGTAAGAGCTTTTGCTCACAGGAACTGCCCTTCATCAGCTGCCTTTCCCACCCACTCTCTCGCTCTCTCTCTCTCTCTCTCTCTCTCTCTCGCTCCCTTTTCCATTTTCCTGACTTGTTTTCCGTCTCCTGTCATTTCTCCGCTTACTTCCTCCTCCTTCTTTAGCTCATACCCCTCCCCTTCCTTCTTTGCCACACTCTCTATCTAAAGATAAGACTGGTGTATGTGTTCTGTGTGTGTGATCTGCATCTGTCTCAGTTCTTAGTGCCCATCAGCAGTTCAAGGAGTAATACTCATTTAAATCTCATCAGTGGTTCTATTGAAGCATCGCAATCTGAGGGAAGAAAAAAAAGAGAGAGAGAGCGAGAGAGAGAGAAAAGTCTCCACATATTTAAAAATAGATTTTTTTTAAACGCTTAAATATATATTATTAGTTCTTTTTAAGGTAATTAAAGGTCCCATCTGTATTAAGTCTGCGTAGGTACTCCGCTCTGGTAAGTGCGTACTGCGGTCAACTCAGGCGTAGATTGATGTGCTTAGTGCTTTTGCAAATTAAGGCAACCAAATACCTTTAACTTTGGATTTGGTTTCCTCAGTCATGCCTAATGTTTGGCTTTGCCATGAACGGACTCTTGTATTCCAAGGGTTCTCTATCGAGGAAGCATAAATGCTTGTATGGTATCCATCATTATTGTTAAGCTATAAACATTTATTCATTTTTAGAACCACTTTATCCTTTATTAGGTTTGCTGCGAGGCTGAGGCCTATTTTAGGCGACACCCTGAACACACAGCCATTCACATTCACACCGAGGGGCAATTTGGAATAACCAATTAACCTATTACCCCCTGTCAGCCTGGGAGAACATAGAAACGCTACCCAGAAATGTCCTCACCAAGCCCAGCATTCAAACCCAGGACCTTCTTACTAGGAGGCGGACATGCTAACCTCTACTCCACTGTACTGCCCATTAAGCTATAAAAACATATCCTGTAAACATGCTATAGCTACACTTTTAAAGGTCAGCCGCACAACATGGGCCATCTCACTTGTCCTTGTCTTGGAAAGGCATTTTCAAATGACATACAGTTTTAAGATTGTGTTATTTTTCTGCATGCAGTTTTTTTAGCAATATATACAGTAGTATTGCAAATGTTATAATGTATTCATTGAGTCATTTGTCTTCAGTGAGCATTTAATCAGCATCTTGGTCAGGGAGACAGTGGATCTGGAGATTATCCCAGAATGGCACGAATAGAGTCAGATCTATCGAAGACTCACACAAATAAATATGATATGGGGCAATTTAGAGAAGCCAGTCCACTTACTGGCATGGTTTGGGAGTGGGGGGGACTGGAGATCCTGGGAAAAAAGTTATGTGGGTAAAAGTGTGAAATTCTTCACAGACCGTTAACAATAGCAGTGTCCAAGGGACCACATTCCAAAGGTCATATAGTGTCCATGGGGAAATGGACAGCCATATCTCTTCATTCTTGTAGCTGGACATAGAAAAAGGACACATTTTGTGGTATCCAAGAGACCTTAGTTCTCTGGAAACCGAGAAAAAAAAATTCAACAAACATCTCTTTGCTCTTATGTCAGTAGAAATAGGAATGTTCTCCATAATCTGAGGAACAAACAAAGTAGCATGGATCTGGACTGCCATATCTGCCAAAAGATTGTCCCATAGTCATCCATATTAAAGGTACTATTAACCATGGTTCGGTCCAAGAGAGAGGAAGCCTGCATTTGTCACAAATAAATTATTTTCTTCACAAACCTCAGCTTGTTAGGAAGTTGAGTCCAGAGTGCAGGGTCAGCCCTACTATAAGGCACCCCTGGAGCAGATTGGGTTAAGGACCTTGCTTAAGGGCCCATCAATGGCAGCTTGGAGGTAGAGGGACTTGAACTCCCCACCTTCTGAGCAGATGGTCTGAATCAGTTGGAAGGTAGGGCAGGAGGATTGACAGGGATTACACGTAGTGATGGATTGGGACAGTCAGCAATGGTAGACCTGTCAAATGTCGCTATATGAGAATTGGATTTGATAAACTAGCAGGTGTATTAGGTATATTCATATTCCATTAATGTCTAGATTCCCGTCTATGGATCAAGCAGGTGTATCGAATCTCATTTTCCATGCGAGAGCTTGGTTTAATGGACAGGAAAACGTGAGTGTCTCTTGAGCGTGTGCTAAGATCTTAATCAGATTTTTTTTACTCTATGACTCATCACAGACCAGCAGCCTTCGTCTCTCATTAGCAGCCCATTACGCGCCAAGGACTTTTCACTACTTTACAAAGCTCTCTAGAGAACGATAGCAAGAAAGTGATGTTGCATACAGCCCTGTTTAACTTGTCATCAGTGTCTTTCTCTTCGTCGTTCTGGCTTCCTACTGTTCCAAATGCCAGCCTCTATTTTTCATATACATATATTTTATAACAGATTCATATTCATCATCATGTCTACGATGATCTCTTTGGTTTCTCCCTCCCTCTCTTTTTGAGAATTCTTGTATCACTGGACCGTCAGAACAGCTTCGGAGGTCAGCTGCTGGACGGTAAGGCGCACAATTAAAGTGTTGATTTTTAAACTTTGTGTCAGCCAGAGGAAGCTGCAGGACACAAGGTGACATTACAGAACTTCTGTCTTCCTGTTTTCTTAAGAAAAACAAAGCCAAGCAAAAAACAACACACATACAAGGATTGGTGGTGATGAATATTGCATGAGAACAGTGCAGTGTTTCCTATTTGCTTTCTGAAGAGCACCTCACATTTACTGTAGGAGATAACACAGCACCTGTATGTTCAACAAAACAATCCCTTTAATTATTGGCTTATTGTGAGTTGGTTATGGTGGCAGTGTCCTTGTTGTTATTAAATCTATATTTCATCAGATAATCGTGCCGTTGTTGTCTTATCTCTGCTCTTTTTGTACATTGAGAATAGGCATGATGGTTCTGGATATCGATCACATGTCTGTATAGCCTATGGTCAGTTTATATAATGGGATTGTTTTACAAACCAGAGGGGTTTATAGGTAATGGAAATCTTTGTGTGGATAATCCTTTGGAATAAAACCAGTAATGAACACTGCAGTACTCAAAGGGACTTGTTCAGACTTCTCATCTCTCTTTGACATCCTCAAGGATCGTCTGAAGTGGCGTCCTCTATCCATGGTCGTTCCTCGACTAGTTCAAATGTTTGCATATTGATTTAGTTCAGTTTTAATAGTTTTCTGTTGACAGTCTTTCTTTTTGTGTCTCTCGCAGGACTAAACCCTCTTCCCTTTGACCCCACAACCAACAACGAACCGCTGCAGTTTAATAACTCCAATGGGCCTCTGGTGTCCGAGTGTCCTTTGGAAACCAGTACCGACAACGGCAGCAAGAAAAGAAAGCGACCAAACCTTCCTCCAGGTAGGCAGCGATTCAATAGCGTGAATATTACTGACTTTGGATTTAGTCATATATAATCTTTAATATAGTCTTTCATACATCATGCACATTCAAAATATGTTAGTCATTTAAACGGTTGCTATTTATTTATTTAAAACTTCTTTTTTTTACATTTTACGTTTCTCTGAGACGGGATATAGCCGCAGGCAACTTCTGCAACTTTAACAGCTTTAAATTATATGAAAATTTCTTCATGCATAGAAGCTCAGTAAAGTCTTGAGCTTTGTGTGTGTGTGTGTGTGTGTGTGTGTGTGTGTGTAAGGATTATTTTGTTTTAAATACTTTAAGCAGTGCTCTTGTAGTTGTTTGGAGTTTGCTGAACTTGAAATTAAAAGACATTTTCTTGCCCTCTGCAGGGGGATTGAGGTCTCAGCAGTAATAGGTATTAGGCGCTTCCGATCCAGGCTTGTAGAATTGGACCTCTCTGAGTCTGCTTTAAATTTTGCACTGTAAAAAATGACACGCAGCCCTCAGGCTCAGCCTCGGCTCTACCTGCTACCTTCCGTATTTCCCTGTGGAAGAGCGACATTAAACCTGTATTAGAAGCTGAGTGTTAGGATAGAAAATAATTGATGCTCCCTTTCAGATCGCACGCTCCCGGTGTTGTTAATTACATGGAATGAATTTGGTGTTAATGAGCTCAATTTTTCTCAGGTTGTTATTGTGTTGAGATTTGCACTGTTCTCAGTTCAAGACAATGGCACCTCATCAGACTCGACATGTACAGGCACCATGATGCTTCTCTGTTCAAACACGAGGTTCGATTCAAACGCTGTCATCACCTTGAGCACGGTGTGTTTTTGTTAGTTCCTGACTCTTGGTGGTCCTATTTGCCTCTGGAGCAGCAAAGCCACTCATCGCTTGAAGTGACTGTGATTAGGGCTTAAATGAATGCAAACGACGTGCTTCTCATCCACGCTCGGTTCTTTATACACCCTCGCAGCTGACACAAATGAAAGTGAAATGGGCCATTGTGCTTCGGTCGCAGTCAGGAGCCGGATGTGCAGATCAAAGGCAGCCAGTGTGATCAAAGCCTCTTGGAGCTAATCTAATCTGCCCATTTCACACCACTCATTTTCTTACTGCATGGACTCCATGTGTTAAAGCAAACGATTGGTTTGAATATGCAAACCTGAAGCTCTACACTACACTCTCCACTGCGCTCACCGGCTCCACGGAGTTTTGATGCAAAAAGCAGATCAAATACTGTCACAGTACAGCAATGTCCACCGATGAAGGAATATCTGTATATAATTCATTCATTTATTCCTAATAGGGTCGCTGGGAGGCTGGAGCCTATCTCAGCCGACACTGGGCGAAGCCAGGGTACAACATGAACAGCACCATTCACACTCACATCCACACCTAGGGGCAATTTGGAACAGCCAGTTAGCCAAATGTGCATGTCTTTGGACTGTGGAAGGAAACTGGAGTACCTGGTGAAAACCCACACAAGCACATGGAGAACATGCAAACTCCACACAGAAACACCCAAGCCCCGGACTTGAACTCGGGACCTTTTTAATGTGAGGCGGACGTGCCCACCACTACACCACTGTGCTACCCTATATATAATTTTATTTTTAGATTATTTTATATTATATTTTTTTATGGATTTAGCTGAGTAAGTCTGCTCAAAGCAATTAGCATGCATCTAAAAATGATAAGCCCCTGGTTCCCTCCATTTGAATAATGAGAATTGTTTAGAGAATCTCACAGAGCCCTTCTGCCTGCAAGTCCTCTCGTGCTCCATTACCTTTCTGAATGACTCCAGCATGCAGATCTACACTGAAACAAGAATCAGCAGATAGCGCTCTTCTTTAGCAACAATGCCGATTAGCTGCCCAGTCTGTCATTAAGCCTTGCTCTCATCCACCATGTCTGTGGTTGATCAATTTGCTCCCTGGTGAGGGACGAATATAAAAGGGTGGAAGCGAGAAATGAAAACAAGTCGCAGCATCTGGATTATGATGTGTCCAGACACTTTAATGTCCTCTGGCATAGCTAAGCGATGGAGGTTCTTAATGTCTCTGCGGAGAACAGTTAATGCTGGGGAGGGCAGTGACTAATTACTAGCCATGCAGATTTAATCTCATTAAAGCGCCGTAATGGATAGATACATCTCATTAGCTATGGCATGCCATTAGCGAGGTTCCGTCTCTGGCTATGTCTTTAGGAGTGGGTGAAGGTCCAACGGTCAACATAGACCGCATGCTAGCCATGACAGGCACTTAACAGTCCTAGCAGTTATGACAGTGTTAAATATCTACAACTGGAACAAACAGGTTCATTAAGAGTCACAAGGAGTGCAAAATTGTGAATTGGACTGGTGGTGCATTGCTTCCTGACAGTATCCAATCCAGGGTGCACCGTGTTCCCAGGATAGTGTTCTGGTCCATCGGTAACTCCGGCCAGGGTACAACAGTTACCGAAGATGAATGAATGAACTCAACATTATACTGCAGCCTCAAGCTTAGCAGTGAAGCCTCAGAATATTTTAGCATAATACTTTTCCTTTTCTGGAAACATTTCAGTACTGCGTTGTCAGCCTGTCTTTGGCACCTCATTTGGAAACACCAATGGAATTCCAACGTAAAAACACATCATCTCAGTAAGAAAAATGTGGTGTTTTTTAGTTTATACAGTGTCCTGTATTCATAAACACAGCACTGTGAGACCTTCCCTTCTTTGTTACACATCCGTATGTATGGGATTGTTCTTTGTTTATTAATTCTCTGAGTCGGATCACACACCCCTGAAAGAGGCGAATCATTCTTGATTTTAAATATCGCATGTTCACTGGGCTTTTTTGTTTTGTTCTTTTCTGTAAAGTACCAAATACCTGGCAACCTTCACGGATTAGGCTTTAAATTTGAAGACTTAACCAAAAGCTTTGTGTTAATTAATTGTTTCATTTGCCTGATTAATTAATCCTGCTAGGGTCACATGGAATCTTACCCGACTCTATGTGAAAGCAGTAAACACCATGGACAGCTCGCCAGTCGATCACAGGGCTAATGCACACGTAACCATTCACACTCACAGCCAATTAGTCTAATATGCATGTTTTTGGACTGTGGAAGGAAACTGGAGTACCTGAAGGAATCCCTGGAAGCACTGGTAGAACAAACTTCACATAGTTCCACATAGTACATTCCGGGACTTGAACCCAAGACTTTCTTGCTGTGAGGTGGATGTGCTAACTGTGCCACCAAGTGCTATGCTACCGTGCCGCCAAGAGTTTTTTTTTTTTTTTTTTTTTGTGGTTTTAATTTAGTCTTTAATGCTTTCTCGATAGGTGCAGGAATTCTCAGTTTCACCATGGGGACCCTTGCAGAGTTATAGTATTCTTGAATTTATTACAAAGATGGGGAAGATAAAAATAAGTGTAATTAGAGTGCCTAATTAATAGATGTATGCTTTGTTTTGGTAGCAACCAAGTTAACCCACCATCAACCAACACCATGTAATATTGCACTGATGTCAAAACTATACAAACTAAACCATACAAAGGAAATTATATATGTATATATATATATATATATATATGTGTGTGTGTGTGTGTGTGTGTGTGTGTGTGTGTGTGTGTGTGTGT
>JAOUQZ010000010.1:4479531-4494571 GCA_028564935.1 Neosilurus hyrtlii | reverse complement strand
TATATATATATATATATATATATATGTGTGTGTGTGTGTGTGTGTGTGTGTGTGTGTGTGTGTGTGTGTGTGTGTACGTGCCAAATGTACATACACCTGCTGCCATTCCACTGTGCGCCGTGCTAGCATTGTGCACGTAGCGGCGCAAGACCTTGTGATACCTCAGATCAGGGCTGACATTTATTGATTCTGGTTACGTGTCTGAAATGCTTGTGCTGATCTCTACCAAAGACAGCTGCAGTCAGTCGGTGTGTCCTGTGGCTCATTTTGTCTCTTGCACCAGCTCAAACTCGATATGGGGACAAACAGCGATAAAACAGGGTGTCATGGTGGCATAGTGGTTAGCATGTCCGCCTCACAGCAAGAAGGTCCTGGGTTCAACTCCCAGGCTCGGGACATTTCCGTTTAGAGTTTGCATGTTCTCCCCTGTGCTTGCCTTGGTTTCATCCAGGTACTTCCTCACATGATCCAAAGACATGCACATTACGCTAAATGGTGGTTCTAAATTGGCCCTAGATGTGAATGTGTGTGAATGGTTGTGCAGGTCTTACGATCGTTTATCAAGCTGCTCGGGGTGTACCCCACCTTCACCCTCTGTCGGCTAAGGTAGGCTCCAGCTTCCCCGTGACCCTGGTAGGATCAAGCGGTTTGGCAAATGAGTGAGAGTGAGTGGATGAGCAGCAGAGCAACAGCTGATTAGCATTTACTTACTTTGTTTTGTTGCTGTTCATCATTTCGTCAGATTGTGATAACAGTGATGAAAGGTCGTATGTATGAACGATCCCACCCGATGTCTTCTGCTGGGCTCGGGGGGTGTGGGTGGCACTGTTCTAGCTTTGTTCAACACGTTACAAGAAAAGGTGGAATAGATAAATCCTGATAAGCTGTGAAAAGTCTTTGTGTCTCAGGAAGCCCCAGGCATCAGTCAACAACAGCCAGCCTCACATTCTAACTGTGTGTGTCCAAGTCTTGGGGGGACCCAAGCGTGACTCTTCTCTTTCTTCTGTGTAATAAATGTGTGGTTGTTTCTGTTGATGGCCTGCCAGCTCACACTCATTCCAGAGTCATTAGTGCTTCAGTTTTTCTAATAGTAGAAGGAATAAAAGTGCTGTTATTCTTTGTCTGAACTAAAACACGTGCACACACACACACACACACGTACACACACACACAGTCTGCAATATTATTACTTAATAGATTTTAAAAGTGTATACTATCGTACCACTGAGTGTTGCTACACTTAGACATTTTATACCCAATTTATATGCTTACATCCATTTATTTATTGCTATTTTCCTGTGATGGTGTCATGTGGGAATAGGAGCAAAACATTAAAATCTTTCTTCTGCTGTTCTCGTAACATGAACACTAATGTTTTGCCATAGCTCCAGTGGGAACTGGAACCATTGCATTAACATCCTGTGACGTTGTTAGTGGTGATATAAATAATGATGCAAGGATATTCTGACTGAACCCCTCTCAAGCAGCAAGTATGAAACTCAGAATAGGTCATTGGCAAGATCCTCTGAAATGGCTGTAAATTGGAATGTACCAGAAATGAGCACTGTTGGCTGATGATTTGTCGTTTGTTGTTCTGCATGTTGTATACGTCTCGCAGGGGTTTCCAGCCAGGTGAGAAGACACAGCACCTGTTACTTTAGCTTTATGGAACACTGAATAGGAATAAATTTGGTACCTATCCTGTCTTATTTTTTAATGATACATTAAATGGTTCTGTATGCGAAATGGGTTTTGCAGGCGTTTTTGTGATTGTTGCTGCATAAAAATGCTAAATTTTGCAGCACAATTTAAAAAAATTGTGATGCATGTTGCAGTGTTCAGTGCAGTATAATATAATGATTGGCTAAATTTGTTTCAGTGATTGGTTGTAATTGCAAAGTCATACAGAATGCATATGGCTTGGTTAAATATGCATGAATTGATGAGATCCTGATGTTAGGAATTCCTGGAGAGACTGAATTAAATAACACTAATTTCCAATAATTAAGACTTTCGCCTTACAGCAAAAAGGTTTCAGCTTTAAAGCCAACATTTCGGTCATCTGGGGCTTTTCTATATGCAGTCTGGATGTTCTCCCCATGTCTGTGTGGCTTTCTATTGGGTGCTACTATTCTTATTCTTCCTATAGCACAAAGACATGCAGATTAGGTCACCCATAGATTTGAATAGCTGACTGTGTCTCTTTGTTAGCCCTGGGTGTATTAACCCTAGGTTTACCCTACATCTCTCCTAAAGTCAGCTGAAATTGGGTCCAGCTCACCTTAAGGCCCTGACAGATAAAAGGTACAGAAAATAGAAGGATGGAACAACACAAATAACCTAAACTGTGTCTGGTACATCATGGGTATGGCTTTTAATATATTTAATTAGAGATTTGTACAGTATTTTAGGGGCAGCGTGGCCTGGTGGTAAGGTGCTGGATTACTGATCCCAAGGTCGGGGGTTCAAGCCCCACTGTCGACGGGATCTCACTGCTGTCCCCCCAGTGCAGCTAACTGGGTTATCAAATGCCGGCCACGTCTCTCACTGTCTGTGGTGAGAGGCATGTAAAAGAACCATTGCTGATTTTCGTCAAGAGTAGCTGCATAGCCGTCAGCATGTTTCTGCCCTGCGATGGCCTGGCGAGCTGTCCTGGGTGTACTCTGCCCTCGCCCAGAGTTGGCTGAGATGGGCGCCAGCCTCCCTGCGGCCCTAATTAGGAATGCAAAATTGCTCAGAAAATGACATGACATGACAGTATTTTAGAGGATGTACGGTGGTAATACAGGTAGCGTTCGCACCTCATAGCTCAGACACTCAGATTACTGTTTGTGTGGAATTTTGTTTCATGTCCATGTGGGTTTCCCTTTGTCTGCTATATTTCGTGTGTGTGTGTGTGTGTGTGGGGGTATGGGAGGGGGGTTGTTCCTGTGCTGTCCTCTCCAGGTTGTATTCCCACCTTGCATCCAGTGTTTTGGGGAAAGGCTGCAGATCCACAAACCAGAATAAAGTACTTATTAAAGATGAATGAATGATAAATTATACATGGGGTACATTTAGATACCTCAGAGAGTAAACAAGTGGCTGTCCGTTGCCTTTTTGGACAGTGCCCAGTTTTCTGTGAACAAGGGCATGATTTTTATAAATATAAATGAAGAACTGTGGAATCCAATTAGAGAAATACCTGACAGTTTATATTCTCTTTTTAAGACCTGATGAAATACTGACTATATCCAGTAATTGTATTCATGCCTGTAATGCAGATATGCATGATAAACTGCTCCTTTCCATGGGGACCGCTTTAATTTCTTTTTTTAAGCCTAAATGTAGCATTGCATCAGATGATTCGTTTTCTGTTATTACATTATACAAAAATCCAAAATTGGGATAATGTCATTAGTGCTCTGTTTCAGAGCTTGTCAGTGGGGTTGCAGCCTCAAGGGGTACAGCTTATCTTTATTCATCCATACTTCCATCATCTGTACCGAGTGTCCGTCAGAGTTACAGAGAAAGCTGGAGCCAATCCCAAGTAACTTTGGGTGAGAGGCAGGGTACACCCTGAAGAGGACACCAATCTAGAGAAATAGTTCTTTTTCTGAGTTATTAAGGCACACAATAGATGTGGAACCTGGTGTATGGCACTGGGATTGCACTGATATTTTGCTGTATTTGGAAAACTACAATTCTAGCCATGAGCATTTTTAATGTTTGTAATGTGTGTACCTTGGGAAGCAACAGCGTTTCTGCATAGAAACTTATTTCTGACAATGTAGCGCTCGCAGGAAATATAATATACCTCTGGGAATCATTTCAGTCAAGAGTGATGACTTTTCGGAGAAATGTAAGCTTGGAGGAAAAAATCTTTTTTAAACTCTCTCAGATTTATGCCTGCACTTTTCAGATTGTATTCTCCACTCCTTGGTTCTTGATGGTGCAGAAAAATGGTTAGCTCTGCGTGATGAGCTAGCGTCTTGGCTCCCCTAGAGCAGTCCTCTGATCACTCCATGGCCACAGAACAGCTGTGGAAATAGCATCCCTCACTCATCTGTTTGACTTTTAGATGTGCTGGCCTGGACTGCGCCTAACAATTTTAATTGTCCTGGACGTGCGTACACAACAAATAATAGATGTTAGATTGGGCTCCATGATTAGCGGATTAGAGAAGAGTGCGGCTGGATTAGAATGCCAAACTGGCAGGACATCAGGTCTTTTTCCTCTTCGCTGTCTCTTTCTCACTCTCGCTTGCTTTACCTTTGTTTGTCTGCCAGTTTATGGTGCACGGCCAGTCTTGATGAATTGTTATGGCACCCAGCATTTTCAAAAAGTGCTTTCATCTTCATTAAAACGTCAAACTCTTCAAGAATAATGTAAAGACTTCATGATTGAAACTTGGCAACTTGGCATGTATATGTGTGTGCTGACTGTCAGGCTAAACTACAGCTTAATGGTAGCCTTAAAGGCAGTTTATACTTCTGTGTTGAGTCAGTGATATAGGGTATAAGCGTATCCGAATACTCTACACCTTACAATTTACCTTCTACTTTTCCAGAAGTGTATGGAGACCATAAGAACTATGAATAAAAGAGTGATGCTCTACAGCAGCTGTAGGTCATTATACTGGCCAGTTTAGTCTTGAAGTTAATCCTGTGGATTTAAGCACAATGGCGTTAGTTTTGTGCCTCATTTCTTTGCCTTCGATCCGTTTATCCTGCAAAATAGATAAGTGAAACACTTCAGTAATGCTTCTGGTGAAAATTCCCTAGGCCTTTAATTAATCACACAAGGTTTTCTTTTCCCTGAGTAAAATAGCATCTGGTCCATGTTCATTTCCGTTTATTGTGGGATGTTTATGTAATGGGTAAACCACAATCATGTCCCTTGACTTTTTTTTTCTCATTGACACGACATCCTGCCAATGTTTCACATGACCTTGGGTGTTTCACATGACCATGATGTAGGGGTGTGCTACAATGCTGGGATATTCCACCCTCAGAGCTTTTTGCAGCAACATCTCTTCTTCTATGTGTCAATGTTGTTTATTCTGGTTTCTTTAATGTGAAAGCACCTCCTAGAAAGGTATAAAAACTTCACCCTGAGTGACTGTCGACACCGTACCTACGGCATAGATCTTTCAGGTCTAAACCAACCTTGATGCAAAATCTCCACTGGCTGTACAGTTTGTCCCACTAAGACGGTGGATTCGGAAGCAGTACACCATGCATGGTATTTTATCGTTTGAGCCTGATGGTGTGATGAAATTAAATTGCAAACACATTTTCAAATAAGAAATTACAAACCGTGAAGTAACAACCTGATCCCCAGCTATGATACACAAAGTCCTGGCACATTCATTACATCCGCACAACCACAACAGGCTTTGCTGACACAGGTCGACATCATTGTTTAAGAAATACCTTTTGTCAAAAACTTGAATTTTACATTTTCTCCATGTTGGAGGACACTTTTAGAAATACCTGTATGTCAGGGGTCTTGTACGCTGTTCGTAGAGAGCTACCTTCCTTAAGGCTTTACCTCCAACCAAAATGTAACACGCCTGATCAAGAACTTTTTAAGGCAATAATCAAATGGTCAGTTGTGCATGATAAGGGTTGAATCCAAATGCCAAATACATCCAATAAGAGAAAATGGTCTGCACCATGGATAGGATTTTTTTTCTGGGTGTGTGAATAAGGATAACGAAAAGGAAAGGTGATCATCAGTTCCGTTGAGCCAACATCCAGTAGGTTCAAGACAAAAGATCCACTCAGTTCTGGAATTCCAGGAGTCTCCATCTATCTTCCTGGAGACCTACCATCATAAAGAACATGCCCTCTTAGACCCCGGCTGCCCCTGCGGCTGCTTAGCCAGGCGTTTACTTTGAGTACGGAAGGTCGCTGGTTCAGTTCCCCAACCAGCAGGAAAAGTGTGTTGCGGTGGGGAGGTGAGGTGTACTTTTCCTTCCTCCACCTTCATGGCTAAAGTGCCCTTGAGCAAGGCACCTAACCCCAACTGCTCTCACTGGGCACACCCAATGGGCACACCCAATGTATATTGCAGCCCACTGCTCCGAGTGTGTGTGTGCTCACTTTGGATGGGTTAAATGCAGAGGCAATAATTTCCCTTGCGGGATTAATACAGTATAGCAAAATCAAAAAAAAAAAAAAAAAAGTTATGCTCTTTTGAGATGCTACATGACTCAAACAAAGCCACAGAAGTGATGCTGCTAGAAGTCTAGTCTTCAAAAGCACGGGGTATATTTTTCTCAGTTTGCATAAATGTGCCACCGCACTCTCGCTTTTGTCTACAGCTTGTACTTTAACAAAAAAAAAAAAAAAAAAACATGCTCAGGACTGGATGAGCCATACAGCTGCATACAGACCAAGTTAAAACCAGACCAGAGAGGAATCCTGAATGCATCTGTTGGCCTTGAGGTTATCGGGGTATTAGAATTCCTTCGTGGGATTCCATGTGCGTGCATCTTGTGGAAATTACATCCCAGTTGGCATAAATGGTTGTTTATGTGTTGGATATGTTAAGTTGGATTTGTAAATTTTCGGTCTGGCCCTGGTTTCCCCCCACATGTCTCAGATAATCCAAAATATCAGAGTGCGTGGTAGCGATTTTAACATCTGTGTTCTGAGACGCTACTTAAAACACAGTTTCACAGTTGAACCAGCACTTAATTAATCTCAAGTGTGATTTCAACCATGTCTGATCTGTTATAATGGCCATGTGAGCTGCTCAAACGAGGCCGCTGACTCTCAGACTGAGATGCAGGATGTCAGATTTGGCTTGTCTGAATTCCCATGCAAGGCGATGTACCGTGGCACTTCGGGTGACAGTACATCAAAAATGGCTGCCAAAGGCTGTTAACGGCTAGTTGCTATGATACGATAAATATTTCAGCAATGTCAGAGTTTAACATCTATGTGGGCTGGGAGGCATTCTGATTTTTTTTTCCTTTGCTATTGTAAGCAAGCCTTGTTTTGGGATGTGTGTGTGTGTGTGTGTGTGTGTGTGTGTGTACAGTTTCAGATAAGCTCTCCCACCATCCAATCTGTTTACTTGCATGCTTTTCAAGTCTTGTATTCATATTGATTTCAATTCAAATTCTCCTTTTATTTGTGTAGCGCTTTTAGTGAAAGACATTGTCACAAGGCTGCTTTACAGAAATCAGGATGTAGGTTTAGATCCCGAATTAGTAAGCCAGAGGAGGCAGTGGGAAAAGAGATCTGCCTGAGACCATACAGGGAAGACATCTTGAGATTTGAAATGGTTAGCAGTTGTCTTCTGGGTGACACCAGATAGTGAGAATAGTATTATTCATAGAATGGGGTATACTCCTGTCTAACATCGAAACAGTGATAAGGATGAGGTCAAAGGATTTTCTTCATCATTACAGTGGCAATTACAGGGTTTTGCAGCATCCAAATAAGGATATTATTATTATTATTATTATTATTATTTTGTCATTTTTCTGTGTAACTGATGTAATTTCTTTAATAATATGCTATCCTGCTATACTCTGGTAAATTCTGAGAAAGACTTTCGAGGTCCATTATTCATTCATTCATTCATTTTCTGAAGCACCTAATCCTAATTAGGGTCGCGGGGAGGCTGGCGCCCATCTCAGCCGACTCTGGGCGGGGGCAGAGTACACCCTGGACAGCTCGCCAAGCCATCGCAGGGCGAGGTCCATTATGTAGCATCCAAACAACCAAGTTCACGTTCCTTACTCCCTTTCTCAAGCATGTATTAGACTGTACATTGACTGTCTGGTTCCCAATTAGCGAACTTCCAAATACTAACATTCATGCTCACTTATTTTTTTCATGTAAAAGTATTTCAGATTTATGTGAGGTGGGTGTCGCTGAATAGACCCAAAGACAGAACATTAAGGGGACTATTCAATTCAGTAACGTCCACCGAACCTGAGGTGTGGCGTTTGCATGTTCTATGTGGAGTTTGCATGTTCTCCCTGTGCTTGTGTGGTTTCCCTCCAGGTATTCTGGTTTCCTCAAACAGTCCAGAAACATGTACCTTAAGATAATAGGCTGTTCCAAAATGCCCCATGGTGTGAGTGTGTGTCTGACGAGCTGTTCAGGGTGTACTCCGCCTTCATCCAGTGACGGCTGAGGTAGGCACCAGCCTCCTCGCGACCCCAGTAAGATTAAACAGTTCGGCAAATGAGTGAGTAATCCGAGATAGCAGACCAATCAGATCACATTGTTCCCAAATAGTATATACTAATACAAATGATAAGACCAGCTTACCCTTCTTTCTTGACTCTTGTCTTTCTTCGTTCTACTTTCCTTGCGGCTCTTCATTCTAGACTAAGGCTGCCATAAATGCGAAATGCACTCTTTGAGATTTGTCCATTGCGGGATACTTTAGCTGCGTGACATGTCCACTCCATGGAAAAGGATCAACTTCCTTTGTACATTTAAAGGGCTCAGTCCAAGCTTATGAAAACACAATGGTTCATAGTTACAGGTAATTATACCCTCTTGAAAACATACTTATGAATACCGTATTCCATTTCTGCTAATAGATCCTCCTAAATCCTAGTGGGATTTCATAACAACATCACTGCTGAGAGAACATATTGCTATTAGAACCCTATAAAATGGGCTATTTATATGGAATCTTCTCATTAACACGGCGAGCATGACCCCATTTGAACAAAGCATAAAAAAGTGCTGTTTGTGCATCGAGCCAGAAAGGACGCACTGTCCTAACTTCTCTTCTTCTGGATAATTAAATGTTTGGTTTTGTCAGTTTATTCTCTCTAAAAGTTGGGTTTACTGAACCATGGGGAATAGAGTGCCGCGTTTGCTGGTTTTTTTTTTTTCTTCTTTTCTTTGTATTTATTAGAAAAGAGAGTAACGTGAGCAGTGAGGCTCGACTTGGTGAGGTGTACCCATTTTAAAAGAAACCCACCCACACTCGCTAGCAAAAACATGTCATTCAGTGTCAGCGCACCACTCTCAGATGTAGGCGAGAAGTCGAACGGCATCTTAAAAGTATGGTTTTGTGTGTGTGTGTGTGTGTGTGTGTGTGTGTGTTTGTGTGTGTATCTGTTTTCTTCTGTTACACTGCTACAAAAGCGTATTACACCGATGAGTGAATAGTAAATGTCATCTATTCTCATCAGCAATACCTGTACTTGTTTTCCTGCATAGCAGAGGATTGTTCTATTAGTATGTCATCATTGCACACCGGGACTGAGTCATTATCTCAATGCAGCCCTGGATCGCTGCATGCGCATGCATATTAAAGCCCTTCCTCCCTATTAAAAAGCATTATGGCTGTGATCTTATGTTCGTTTATGCATAGGGATTGACTACATTTCCAAGAATAGTGTGAATATTCCTTTTTTGCTCTTAGAGAAATTATTGGAACCAAACTAAAGCAGACTCTAATAAAGGAGTTTCTTATTCCTCAGCTTTTGTATAATGTAAAGCAAAACTTTGGAAGACCTGCTTGATGCATTGAGGGAACAGAGGCACGAACTCTCTTGAATTCTTAATAGCCAAGGTCCTGCGTGGCCTCTGCCAGGTGAAACGTATGCTGGAAGTGTCTCCTCTCTCTGTCACCACTTTGCCAAGTGTCGTCACTGACCCAGGAGGAAAGACTTCTCTGTTCTGCCAGGCATTCTAATGAGCTGCTGCAAAGAGAAGCGCATCCTCATCCTCCTTCCCCTTTCCTGCCATCACACCCTTTCTCTCCCTCCAGCCTGCTTTCATCCAAGAGGAAGCTCCTCTCACAATATTGCTTCTCCCACTCTCTCTCTCTCTCTCTCTCACACTCACACTCTCTTTCTCTCTCTCTCTTCCCACTCTTCCTCATCGGTAGCATGCCTGTTCAGCGCATACATTCCTCATTAATGCGGTTCTTTCTGTCTGACCCACACTGCCTAAGTGTTCGGTCCATCTGCTCTACTTCCATATTTCTGCCTACTTTGTGTTTTGTTATAGATTTTTCTTTCAGCAGGAAAATAATAAAACCTTGATTAATGCGATAATAAGGGTACCTACATCATCAGTGTGAAAAAAGGTAACCTTTTTTGTGCCAGTGCAGCAAAAAGCTCTTTTCTGTATCAGTGGTTCCATTTACACGAGTCTAATAATGATAATCCGAACGATAGCTCAATCTAGCAAAAAAACATTTAAAACCTGCAAATTATATAACAGATCATTTGAGTTGAGAGTGTTATGAAGCATTATGTGGTATAATATCAATATTGTGAGGAATGATATCACAGTATGCAATTTTTCACATCAATCACATCATATCTTTTAGTAAATAATAATGTTTTTCTTCTTCTTTTTTAAGTTTTGGTGCTCCAGCAGGTGTGGTTGTGTGACGTTGTCTGTGACACAGGTTTGCTCCATCCTCAGTCCAGGCTGTATTCCACACTGGGAGTGTTTCAAAAGCGAAGTGTCTTGTCTTTTCGATTTTGTTATGTTTATGACATTCCACTTCCCGCTCGGCTGCATGGCTTGAGTGCAGCAAGCTGCAAAAATAGACCAGGCGTATATTTTTAGCAGGACAGCACAGATATCCACTTGGAGGACACTTCTCAAATGAGTTGTAGAATTTTTTAAAATATTTTTTTTGTTTGTTTGTTTATTAATAGTAAACTAATGTAACATTCATTCAGTCATTTATTTGCCAAACTATTTAATCCTACCAGGGTTGCTAGGAAGTTGAAACCTATCTCAGCTGACTCTGGGTAAAGGATGGGTACAACCTGAACTGCTCACCAGACCATCACAGGGCCAGCACACACATAACTATTTACACACCTATGGGCAATTTGGAACAGCCACTTAGCCCAATGTACATCTCTTTGGACAGTGGGAGAAAACCAGAGTACCTGGAGAAAACCCACATAAGCAAGGTGTAGAACATGCAGACTTATTACAGAAACAACCTTGCAGAGAGACCTTCTTGCCAAGAGGCGGACGAGCGAACCACCACAGCAATGTGCCGCCCAAATATACCAGTATTCAGTAATATTTGAATGCGACATTTCTGTGTCCTATATCATATTGTGTATTGTTGAAATGCCTGTATGGTATGAAATAATATTATGGTTATGTTATCCACCCCTGGTGTTATGTAAGAAAGAAAACCATTACCAATTGACAACCAATAACCATTGATGATGTGGTGTGAGTGGTGTTCACCCAGAAGTTGATTTTTTCCCAATAGCAACCTGTTATAACATGTTTTATTATTTTTATATTAATTATCATGCTTTTTTTTAAGAAAGCAATTTGACAGTGATGAAATTTTCTAAACGAATCTAAGTGCACCTGTTTGCAGTTATGTTGTAAAAACCACTTTTGTTAAATTATATGTTAAATCACTAATATAAACAGTTGCTCCCTCAGCATCCCATCAGCATCTTTTTCTCTCTTTCTTGTAAGTTAATAAAGACAAGAACTGCAGCCTGTCATGTGTCCTACAAACCAGAAACGCAAACTTCTTTGTTAATTAATATAAACCTTTCATTTAAATTACAGCTGGAACTCCTGTCAGAGCTGCTGGTACACAAAATACAGATTTCAACAGTGCTGTAGAACAGTTTAAATCCAATTAATAACAAAAAGCAAACTACTGTGGTCTCTTGAAGATAAAGTTGTATGCAAACAGGAAGTGATGAACGACAAGCAACCATGCAACGACAATGAACGCCAGCGAAATGAGTGATGAGATGCAGAATGCAAAGTGGGCAGTTACGGAGTTCAACTGAGCTGAACTTTCACACGGTGTGATTCGACTGATCAGATCAAACACAATTTGACCAATCAGAGCAAAAGATACCACTTTAATTATTCGGCCTTAACCGCAGCGGGTTAGCATGCTACCACTAGCCAGCAGGCTCCTCCTTTCATAGACTTATTACACAAAATTTAGAATGAAAGTATTTGATGGTAAGATTTTTTTTCCCCAAGAATTAGAAAGGATTTCTTTTTCACCAAACATGATATATCAGCACCAGCTCCTGTTAAGTGATTGTGATAAGCATTTTTGTTATTTTTTTTATTTACAAAAATTGGATTTAAATAAAAAACCTTAAGTTACATAATCCAGTGAGTGATTAATAATGACAATATTCCACTCACTCTCATCAGATATAACTGTTAGTCAGCTCAGTGCTCTGTGCCTTGAAAAGTATTTTATTCAATTTGAGTTGGTAAAAACAAATTCATATAAATATTAAATGAATATTATACAGTATATATATATATATATATATATATATATATATATATATATATATATATCAGTATTTTACAAAGTGTAACTGTGAACGATTCTCATGAACTTTCTTACGTTTTTATTTTGATATTTGTTTATTTTATTTATTTCATTCATTCATTTTCTAAGCTGCTTACTCCTAATTAGGGTCATGGGGAGAATAGCGCCCATCTTAAACGACTCTGGGCAAAGGCGTGGTACACCCTGGACAGCTCGCCAGGCCAGCGCAGGGCCAACACACAAATACTCCCATGGACACTCACACCTAGGGGCAATTTGGAACAGCCAATTAGCATACTGTGCATGTTTTTAAACTGTGGGAAGAAACCAGAGTACCTGGAGGGAACCTGAAGGAAACCCACGAAAACATGCAAACTCCACACATGCCCCTGAGCACAGGATTCGAACCCAGGCCTTTTTGCTGTGAAGCAGACGTGCTAACCACAGCGCCACCATGCCCCCATTTTAATTATTTTTTTTACTTTATTTTATTCAATGTTAATTCTGACACACAAAGCATTTGCACTATACTTTGTGGGGGGTACAGAAGCTTAATTTTTGACTGATTGCAGACATTAGTCTCGTATGTCAGTACAATAAATGTCAGTGCGTAAGAACAGAATACGTGAGCTTCAAAGAAACATTGTGCTTGGAAAAAAACTTTTTTGCTTTCACTAATTCTCCCCTGGCTGTTGACGCAGTCACTTGTCCGTAATGAGGCATTACCTGAGGCACGTAGAGTTTTAATTAAAAGCAGTAAAAAGCCTTATTGATTCCCTTCGGAAGAAATAAAGACTCCAGGCAGAAGCTTGAATTATCGTCATGTCATTCCTTTTAATCTGATTTTTAAATTGTTTTAAGATGGATGTCTGTGCAGGGTTTGGGGGGGAGCCTTAAAAATCC
Organism: Neosilurus hyrtlii; assembly: GCA_028564935.1. Classification (NCBI taxonomy): domain Eukaryota; kingdom Metazoa; phylum Chordata; class Actinopteri; order Siluriformes; family Plotosidae; genus Neosilurus; species Neosilurus hyrtlii. The sequence continues at coordinate 4,481,398 of JAOUQZ010000010.1, read as the reverse complement.
ATAAGATCATGCTGCATTGTGCTGTTTTGAGATTGGGAAGGAAATGTTAATTGGATTAGTTACACCTTTACCCTCTGTGCTTTACTCACTGGTCAGCTACGTGACCAGGAGGCACATTAGCTTTAGATCTAGCACAACTAGTTCGTCCAACTACGGTAAGGTCAATATTCTGAGTTCTCAGCCACTGATCGTGACGGATAAGTGACTCGCAGCGACGCTCGTTACGCCTAATTGGCAGTTGTACTAGAGTTCACCTTCAGGCATATGTAGAGGACGTGTTCATGCTATCTGTTCCAGCATCCACTGAGTGCTGTTTGTGCACAGGCGCGAGCACACGCCCTGTCTGACCTTCCTCGCACTCACAGCTACTCTTTCTCTTTAATGATTCATGTCACTGGAGGCGATGTTTGTGTGAAGACGGGAAATCTACCCCTATTTTTTAAGATGTATTTTTCTCCCAATGCACATGATATGTCAGCTGGAATAATGCTTCATCTTTTTTAAACTTTCTCTGGCACCTTTTTTTGGTTTCATGGTTCCATCCTCCCTGTAATCCGCACATGCACACACGCGTCCGCGTATGCCTTTTATTCGTTTTTCTCTCACTTGGAGCCATGAAGCTGCTCTCGCTCTCCTGTTCTAAAGTTTCCATGTGTGTTTATGATTTTCTCCGGTTAAGTCAGGAAACACAATGCAGGGTCTTTGTCATGCTGATACGATTTGATTAGGTTTCATATTTTGTTTTGAAGCATAACCTACTTGGGAATTCCTGGGGAAAACGCGACTGCCATTGTTCAAAGCTTTAACTATTCCTCCATATGCTTGGCACATTTGAATAATGCAGTGTCATGAAATTCCTTGGCTCAAACTGATTTTAAAATTCAGGACACTGTGGTGTTGGGTGTTTATCATAATGAATTCAGCTTTTCGTTGTTTAAGCTTTATTGTAAGTAAGCAATAACACATGATAGGTCATGCTGTTGGATGAAACTAATGCATGTTTGTCTAACAGGACAGTCTGGAGTGTGTTATTGCACTTGCACTGTAGTCAAGGGTAAAGCGGCCCATAGGGCTGTGCATTGTTACTGATCTCACGATTCAATTCCATTGCGATTATCCTGTCAACGATTTGATTCGATTCAACATCATGAGGCGGTGCGTCCCCAAGATTCTATTAATTGTAGACAATTTAATTAGCATTCAACTTTAAATTCTATTTTTTAAATAGCACACTGTCCTCACACATATACTATCACTCTCTCTCATCATGTCTCTCTCTCTCTCTCTCTCTCTCTCGCTCTCATGTGCACAGATGTTTTTTTTTTTAATTATTTATTAACTTTTTAAACAGCTATATGATTCCTTCATGTTGAACTCGGCAAACTTGTCATTGAGATGCTGCTGCTCCATTAAGAGTGCTCACTCATACGCTGCTGCTCTACCAAACCTGTCTGTCCTGCCTGATTGGAGATTTAAACAGCACTGCAACATGAGTCATGATGTTCCATCCAGTCACAGAGCCTGGCATTAAGGAAATAATTTAGAACTTGAGAACTTTATTGTCCAGCTGGCTGTAGTTGGTTGTGTTGTCACTGCTTTGATGGTGAATTGTTCATGTCTGCGTCATGATGCACTGATGGAATCTTTATTTTCAGCACCCCAGTGGTCCAACTAAGTTTTCGAATGTGTGACTTACTAATGACTACACTGTGTGCACAATTATTAGACAAGTGATTATTTTGAACATTTCATCATTTTATCCATAATTTCTAACTCCAAGTTGTATAAAATTGAATGCTTATTAGATTTAATGCATATCAGGTGATGTGTATTTGTGTAACGAGGGAGGGTGTGGCCTAAGGAGATC
>JAOUQZ010000010.1:4458300-4479431 GCA_028564935.1 Neosilurus hyrtlii | reverse complement strand
TTTACTACTTAAATGTTCAGGTTTGAGGTTTTGTTAACATTTTGGATTGACCAAGAGCACTGTATAGTTGTACAATAGCTATTAATCCTCAAAAATACAACTTGCCTAATAATTGTCCACACAGTGTAGAAAAGAGAGGAAAAATCAAGCAGTTGGTTAAAGGTTTTCGTTCGTAACCCTAGTGATGGTCTACACTAACATATCTCAGTGTGTTTTAACCAGTTTACTAACTTTGGGAGCTTATCATCACAATCAATAATGCTCACTTATTCACAAGCACTCCTGCTTTTCTCTTATTTATAAAAAATACAGTATAATGATCTAACACTGAATCAACTACATGTGTGTGTGATCACTCATAGTCATGTACTTAGTGTAATGGGTGCTTTTATGAAGCAAACATTAACTCGAGTTACCACCAATTTCAGCATGCTCATAAAATTCAGTGTTATAATGCTAACCCCACAGGAATATCTCTATCTCAGTCAATCTTTCTAAAAGCAAAGTTTGAATGTTCTTTGTGTGCCATAGTATTAATTTGCCTGTGCGTCTTGCAGCAAAAATGAAATGAGCAATTAATTTCCAATCACAGAGACTGTGAATAGTTATTAAATGGCTCTCTGCAAGTCCAGTTCTTTGGCTTGATATGCAACCGCCCTCTGACCAGCAGGGAATTATACCTTTTATTCCTTTTAAACCCATTTTTAGCCAAGCGTTGATCTGGTTTTTTTGGAGTTTTTTTTTTTTTTTGTGCGCTGATGTTGACCCAAAAATCCAAATTTATTCCAGTATTTATTAGGTATAACTTTTAAGTATATCATGTTCTCGATGCAGAAAGCAAGGTTTTGGGATGACAGGTTTTTATGTTTCATGACAGTGGATGCACTTACTTGCTATTCACTCCACTTCATCTCCTATAAATAGTGTCTTGACCCAAATACTTATAAATTGAACAACAAAACAGTGTTTTGTTCAATGTTGCTGCTTATTTGGATTTCCAGCACACATTTTGCCAACTCTGCATCACGTGAAATAGATCGGGCCAGGTTACTACAAGAGCAGTTTTACTTTTTCATATTAAAATTGACTGTTTGGCAGTCCTGTCCAGGCACAGATGTACATTTACGAGAACTGTACATTATATGGAGACCATACAGGGAGTATAAGCTTTGTAGAAATGTATAAAACTCCATTGTTTTCATGTCAAATCTGTGCTTTGACCTGATTATGGTTCTTTGAGAAGCGGGAAGAATCTGTCATCATGTTTTTAATCGGAAAACGTTCAAAGATGTCTCTGTGCCCCAAAATGGAATAAAATGAATTTCTGTGTTGCCGCAATTCTGGCTTTCTGGTGAACCACTGGTTTTCATTTAAAAAGCTCTGCTTTGACCCGAGTCGGTCCTGAGAGAAGGATTTGTGGCCCAGCGAGCTGAGAGTGCGTAGGTACGCATCCACATCAAGTAGTCAAGTATCACTTATGTCCACGTTAGCTAATGAAACATGCACAACAATGAGCTCATTGCTCGTGTTTGTGGCTCTCTGCCAGATTTGTCATAATCATTATGCAACATGAAGCTTCACTCTTTGTATCTGCTCACTGTATGAGAAGCAAGGCCAAAAATCTTGAGCTTGGCCATAACCTGTCTTGTATAATTTTCCCTCAACATAGAAACCAATACCTACTTAACATGAAAGCTGACAAAAACAACGTCTGTAACTTTAATTGTATTTAAGTGAGATCAGCTGTGTTGCATCCATAGCTAGCTACCCCGTTACCACTTAATGCCCCTCCCCCCACCCATTGATTACTGCATCTTGAGCTATGGGACTCACTTATTTAGCTGCAAGGTGATATTTCCCCCTGGATCTTAGTCAGTCATCCAGCAGCTCACTAAGCCTCAGTGTGAATCCTGTCACCACAGGGGAGATAGCAAATCTCTCACGTCATTCATGCATTCTACAACACGTTTTCTACAGCCAATCATCTCCGTCCCTCAGCACAGACAGCTCAGGAGTTCAGCACGGCCTGACCTGCACATCAGCTCACACCGCGAGGACAATGTTTTAGATGGCACTGCAGTTCTGTGCAAAAATCCCACAGGCATTTGTCTGGCCTAGCTTGCTGAGGGACTGGAGAGCCTGGAATGACAGGCAGGATTACCTTATGTCTCAGTCATGGCTAATGATAAGTGATTTGGCAGTGCTATGTCCGAGAGCAACTCTGCTGTCAGCTCCTTGATCAGTCACAATGTCAAATGTACCATCTTTGGCAGGCAAGCTTTCGATGGCTTTCCTAATGGCCAGGACCCTCTAGTTAGGCATTTGACCCCCAAGGCTCCCCAGGAGCAAACATCTGCTGATTGAACAGGCTCAGGCTATTAGCAGACACAAATGAGGGCTTACCATTGCCCCCCTGATGCTGGACTCGGCATGGTGTCCTCTGGGAGGTTGGCAAGCACCATAGCTACCGATAAAATGATGGCTAGATCATTCAAGTGAGCAGAGCCAGAGAAATATTTCCCATGCACACAACTTCACTAAAGTGCTCTGGACACGGCAAAATGTAATCTTTATATGTCCTACCGTCTGATCACCCCTGAAAACATATACAGTGTGGTCCATGTGTCTGTCGTTCCATGGATGCGATCTCATTTAATAGTTTTTTTTTTCGTTAAATAAATCATAATGTCTTGTACCGGAGTCGTATAAATAATTCCAAGAGCTAAGAGACCTCTTGATCTTGGATACTTGATCTTTTATTTTATTTTTTTTTTAGATCCTCTCATTTGTGTTTTATGAGGAAAGAGCTCAAGGTGGCCATCATAACCCAATAAATAATTTGCTTGTTGGGACACGTCAGCCTGTCTGGTCTTTGCTATGCATGGCACTGTGATAAAAAAAAGTTGGGGTGCAAATAAAATTTATTAAGTGCAGCTGCTGATAGCACATCATAAATAATTCAGCTGTCCAAGCTACAGTAAACAGGCAGAATGCTAACAACATTGTCCTTTGCATTTCTTGAGCAGACTCTTCAACCCTGGTGGTCCAGTGCTTCTGCTTATACAAGAGTTTTATGTGTGATGGGACTGATAAGATTAGCAAGGGGTTACCGAGATGTCTTGCTTACTTTGCTTCCTTTATAATTGCCTACAATTGATAAGATCCTGGCAGTGGCAACACCCTGGCTGAGATAATGCCTGTTTGAAGACACCCATCAATGGATTACACAGAAGAGCACTAAGCATAAAGATGCTGATTTCCCTGGTCTGCCCTTACACAAGACGCCTGGCTTCATACCACGATACCACTGCTGCTCAAATCTCATTCATATACTCTGTACCATCATGTGTTGCTTCTGGGCTAAGAGGAACAGGGACTGCAAAGATCCCTATGGTCAATGTTTACATTAACAACAGGCAGAGTGTCTGAAAGGGTGAGAACAGTTTAAATACCAGGATAGATTTTTCTATCTACAAGAGTATGTTAAATGTGGCACACAAAAGCTGACTAGACATCTTGTGAAGTGTCTGTACACATTTGGATCTCTGCTGGATTTTCTGAATCGACAGCAAAATCAAAGTTTTTACCTGTTTCCAAGCCTGTAGTGTCAGTTTCGTGTGGTGTAAATACTAATAAAAGGTATCAGTTTTTCTGGCTGTATGGTGGTGTAGTGGTAAGCACTCTTAACTCACAGCAAGAAGGTCCTGGGTTCAAGTTCCATGCCTGGCGTGGGCATTTCTGCGTAGAGGTTGCATGTTCACCCTGTGCTTACATGCACAGATCATGTCAGTAGGGGACTCTATATTGGCTATAGGTATGAATGAGACTGTGAATAGATTTTCGTCCAAAGAGGGTTTGTGACCCACTCAGGTAAAAACATAGACTGCGGCAAACTACGAAAGACAAACACAAACCAGTTTTTAAGTATTCCCATCAAGGGTGGGGCCACTGGTATAATGGTTATGGTGCTGGGCTCATGATCAAGAGGTGATGAGTACGAATCCTGTCAGACCTCCACCATGCTAAGACTCCTGGGTAAATTCTCAACCACAAGGGTATCCAAAGGTTCAGTTAATCTTCCTTTAGAAGATTTACAAATCCTCAGGGGTGGAGTTAACAATTAAAACATAATTAAATCAGTACTCTACTTAAATGCATGGTAAATTTACCCCTTTACTCTATTTGACTACAGTTGTTAGAAACTACAATGACAGTGTGTGTGTCATTATATATATACACACACACTGTTGAAAAACTGCAGTGATTGGTGTCAGGCAGTCAGTGTCATAATACATTACTGAAGTGTGCTATCATTGGTACATACCATTATTGGATGTTCTTCAGTGGTTCTTAGCTTCCAGATGAGGTTTAATTTGAATTCCTCTGGTGGTGATTTAGTGGCTAAGGCTTGGGCTTGTTGATCAGATTAAAATGTAGCACCATCAAGCCATCAATTTGATCCATTTACCATCAGCTCCTCAGTTGTATCCAGTTTCAATTGTGAACGGCACAATTTGAAGAGCTAAATGAGTAAATGTTAAAGAGTGCATTACACTTCTACATGGTTGCTTATCAGCTGATCAGCAATTACATGAATAGATTTTAAGAAAACTTTGCTGTTTGGAACAAGTCTTGCCACAGAGATTATATTTATTCTTTTGTGTTTTTTGTTTTTCTTCTTTTGCGCCTTTATTTTTTTCCGGGGGTGTGTGTGTGTGTGTGTGTGTGGGGGGGGGGGGGGGGGGGGGGGGGGGGTGGGGGTGGGGGGGGGGGGGGGGGGGGGTAGGGATACATCCCCTGGCTGAAATGCTTCCTGGTCCATATTGTACAACAAGGCAACAGTGTGTTTCAAGCTTTATAAACAACTTTGGTGGCTGATTGTACAGTACAGATGAGGGTACTGATGGCCTTTTAGTCAGCGTTGTGAATATGTCATGAGATGATTAATGCCTGACACCATCTCCACTGCTTTCATTATTAAAAGTGTAGAACTTGCGCCTTCTCTCTGCCTACACTCTGTAATCCTTCCTCAACAGCTGAGGCTTTCCAGCCATTTATCCAACACAGTTATTTTTCACTTTCATGTTTGCATATGAGCTCAGTCTGCCGTTCTTTGAACACTTCCTTTCAGCCATATTAATGTTAACTCACTTGTATTCGGCAATATCTACATTCTCACCCGGCAAACAGTTGCCATAGGCTAATGGTACATGTTATTTCCATTTGCACTATAAAAACTATTTTATGACAGGCTGCACATGTGCCTTCAAATGGACTCCATCTAATGGCTTAATTTCCATCCCGGATGTTCTCAGCATGTGAGATTCACTTGGTGAACAAGGCATAATAAAGCATGACCTCCCACTATGCTCTCTATACAGAAGTGTATCTGCTTCTCTAACACAGCGTGTCTTTACCGCCTCAGCCAGGCGTTTTGTATTTACAGTTCTTTTTTTATAGGGATCGATACTAAAGTTGCATTTTGTTGTAAGTTTTGGACATGAGGGGGTTAGGGTTGGTTTCGGAGTATAGTGATAGAACAGATCACATCCTGGATATTATGGAATATTTACCAACATATTAAACTGAACAGGATGTGAAACATGTGGTTAGTTCTACAGGTCATTTTATAGAAAGCAGGACCCTTTCACACCTGGGAGTAACATGCGTCCTGAATGATCAGGTCACAAGAGGACAGCTCTGACCTCTAGTAACCAGATCTCACTTCATGCTCTATATGGAGAAACACACACACAACATCATCATCATCATCATCCAACCCAAGCTGACCTTGGGTGAGACGTGGGGTACACCTGGAGCAGGTCTGCATTTATGGGTCACTTACCGTAGCCAGTCCATTTCTTTGGACTGTGGGAGGAAAGTGGACTTCATGGAAACCATGAAGACACAAGGGGAGCATGCAGACTTCAGAATGTTGACCACAGAGCTGTTATGCAACCAATTCAAACATGCTATAAAAACAGGTCTGGCATTCACTCTGATGTAATTTCCTTCTGGAAATTAAAGCGTTTAAAGCATTTCACCCATTCTTATTGCCTGTTATTGAGCATATGCCATCCTTCCTCCAGTGAGAGTTTAGCCAATTAGCTCCAATGGACTCCTGGTCACTGATGACTGTGGCATCAACCCGGATTCAAACTTGCGATTCAAACTGATGTCAACTTTTAATATGATGCCACTGGTGGCCCAGGAGACATTTGCATTCACACTGCTAAAATAATATGGTCATTTGCAGCACAGATTACCTCGCAATCTGTTTTGAGTGATCAGAACCCAGAGTGTCTTTGAGATACGTAGACGCACTGCATCAGGTGTGAAACAGCAGGTCAGGCGAGGTATACTCTTCAAACCAAGCTAATAAAGCTGTATAGCTAATGACATCTTTTAAAACTAAAGAAAACTGACATAAATATCATAAAGGTGTTTTAATATAAACTGCGGGAAAACACAAGACGACCAATTAAAGCATGATTATGCTGATTATGCTGTTCCCATGAATTATATGCTAATAAATGATACAGTTTATGTGTTGCCTTTTAAAATATGTGCAGATATAATTATAATAATAATAATTTGAACATGGCTTTTGTATTTGTGTTCACACTGCTAAAATAATGTGGTCATATGCAGCCCAGACCTGCTTTTCCAGACAGGAAACTGCCCTGCTGCCTTGTCAGTGAGAGCACCGAGCTCATGTACACTTCCCAATGAACAAGATCACATCTGTAGCCTACATGCTGGGATTTTCCTTCCAGAGGCATCTGTAATGACTTTTTGCACTGTAGGAGACAAAACAGACTGCAAAACATCATGCATTTTATAAGCAGTTTGGATCAAATGAAGGTAGTTAATGTTTCTATTTGTTTGGTTTTTAAATGATTTCACTGAGTGATGTGGTCTCAGCATGGTGTTTCTCCCTCTGAATAGAATACCTAGAGTAATTTAGCTTTTTCATTTTTTTATTATTGTTATTATTATTATTATTATTCAGCTGCTGTGATTTTTTTTTTCTTTAGTTCATGGGAAAATAGTATTAATTAGTGTTTTCAGTTGCGCTGTCAGTTATTTAAAAAGAGCAAAGCTCAAGGTGAGGTGGGATTAGCCTTTCTCTACTCTGGCTCTTTTTTCCCGCTGAAAAGTACACAAGGGAAAATATCTGAATCTCGAGCATGTATGTGTTATCTCAAGCAAAGAGTCAAGCGGCTGTCACTCGCATTGCTGTTCATGTCCCTAATGAACTCCTGACTAGCATTTGAGACAAGGTACAACTGAGCTGTTAGTCAGGGCTAATCCATAAGGGATTTATTTCCAATTACAATAAAATGTAAAGATGAACCATCAACCATGCATATTTTTTTTAATTCCTTTTCTGAGGTGCTGAAGTGCGTTAGTATTTGTCTATGTTCCAAACCGGCCCCATATTGTATCACCTGTCTGATGATATCGTTTGACTGACGCTTTAACAAGCCTGAGATTCCTCTTACGTCTCTTGAGAGTGTTCTGTCGTGTGTGTGTGTGAGACACTGTGATCTAGCTAGCCCCTTGAATTTCTCCCACAGATCCAAATCAATGCAGCTTTAATCTCCTCTATTTGAGAGACGTCAAGGAACTTGGAACCTGTCACCCCGCCCCCCACCCCCCTATTCCTCTCCCTCTCCAGTGTACATTCACTTTATCTGCGTTGCTGATGTCACCACTCCAGGGATCGTCAAGATTTGTGAAGCAATCTCAGGGAGGGGAAAAAAAAGAAGGCATTCTTTGTGCTTTGAGATCTATATGGGTTTAAGATTCACAACATCTCTTATTATTCCTCTCTACAGACTGCAAAGATAAAGAGAATGTTAGAGAGTGAGTCGGAGTAGTGATCCTCCTGATCAGAAAGCACCTTTTAAACCTGGTCACAAGCTGAGCTGCATCAGATATGAAGCAAGAAGGATGACATAATGCTCTGGCCTCTGAAGCTAGGATCCCTGACAACCATACAGTCAAAAAGCAGTAAACTTTTCATTATTTGTGATCCTCCAGCACCAAGGAGCATATTTTTTAATATAGTGGATCAAGGCATTGGTGGGTCATAATGATTGATTTGAGCAGAAAATGCTTTAAACACATCAACAATGTTCTAGAATTTACATTTGGACATGTATTTTTTATTTTTTTTTATTCTACCATATATGCACAAATGTCTGCATTTAATGAGGGAATGCATGACCGATTTTCTTAGAAATATCTGAAAAAGTCATCAGTCTACATTACATGACGTTCAGGAATTATTTTTTTTTCCCCTCATGCCTGGGATCAGAATTTAGCTTGGAATTCTCGCTCTTGAATCATCTGGGGTAAAAGAAAATAATTCCCATTCAAAAATGTAGTTTTTTCCCCCTCTCCCCTGCAGTGCACCGCTCCCCCTGCTCTGAGTGCATGCTCAGAGCAGCTCAGTTTTACATGGAGGTACATTGCAAGATTGCTCAGTTTAAATGCTGCAAATTCATCAGATGTGTCTGATTTATTTGGTGATCATGGTAAGATGATGAAGAAATCGTGTGTTCAGATACTGATGGTATCTCAAGGATCTGAAGGACGAAGGGCAGTGGTGGCTTAGTGGTAATGGCAATTGGTTACTGCTCCGAAGGTCAGCAGTCCAATCACCACTATCACCACTGTTGGGCCCTTAAGCAAGTCCCTTAACCCTCAGTTGCTCAGTTGTATAAAAATGATAATTGTCAGACGCTCTGGATAATAGCGTCTGCCAAATGCTGAAAATGTAATATAAGTTGCTTATAGTAACTAGCTACGCTGCGAATACCAGGAGCAAATGAGTTGTCTGATTTTCAAGAAGTGGTTGTATTGTGGGTCAGTTTGAGGACGGACTTAGTCACTAGTCACTTTACTGTCTGCTTATCGCAGTTGCACGTCCTCACTGCACGTTTTGTATTTTGTATATTGTACATTTCTTAGTATTATTTTCCAGTCTTTTTCTATTTTACTTTATTTTATTTAGTTTATCTTATTCTTTGTTCCTATTTTTACTACTGTTTACTGCACCTTGTGTCCCCATGAAACGTCATTCTGTTCACCTTCAATACATGTTGTACAATACATGACAGTAAAGCTTTTGAGTCTTGAATCTAATTACGTGTCAGATTGCACAAAACGTGATTGTACAATTCAACAGCAAAGGCAAGGAATCAACACCATGTCGTTCAGGTTGACCAGGACCCTCTGAAAGGTGTCTTCAGACTGTCAAGCGAGCTGTTGAAAAGTAAGGCAACTGATGTTGCAGAGTTATTCCAAGTGAGTCGGAGTACTGTTGTGAGGCATCTCCGTCAGCTTGGCTGCTATGTATATGTATATCTGTGTATAAATCTTTCAAAAAGGATGGTGCCTGTTTACATTTGATTTGTCACTATAGAACAGTAGTATAACTTAATGCCACTATCAGTATTTGTATCCATTTGGAGCTCTGAATATCTTTTGTATGTCTTACACGGAAACAGTGTGATCTGATCGACTCACTATCTTACGTGACGGTTAGAGCAGATAACACCGTATTCAGCCCAGGGTGAACAATTCTCTATCATACAAAAGCCGAGTTCCACAACGTTTTATTCATTTATTTATTCCAAATATTTTCAGAGTGGACAGTCACGTTACTGTGTTGCGTGTGCCAGACGTGCAACTTTAACTTATCCGATGGCAGTGATGCAATACCAAAAATTGTTTAATGGCTTTCCACCAATCATAAATAAGCAAATCTCTTGAATGAATAATAATAGGCACTGCCCACCTCTCTAAAATTCAGGTTAATGTATCAGATATCAGACATCATATCAGAATGGAAGGCAGGAACACATGGTTTGCCAGGTCACTAATCCTAAAGTCCAAAAAAATCAACATAATGCCATCCTGGGAACAATACAAAGAAATTTATGCAGTATGGGTCTTATATTTTTGGAGGTTAGAAGAACTTTTTTAAAGTTCAAAAGATGTTTTAATGGGGCACGCATGACCACTGTAAAGGAGAAAGTGTACACAGTGTAGTTTTACAAATGCCCAAAATAAAGATTAAAAATCTTGTATTAGTTTGTTTTTTTGTGTTTTCGTGTTTCCATGTAGTATATACTAAAACTGGTATTCGCCTCAGACTGGATGAATATTGACAGGAGTGGGACTGTCAGATGGATTATTTTTTTGATTATGATGTACTGTATTAATCTCGCAAGTGAAATTATTACCTCTGCATTTAACCCATCCAAAGTGAGCACACATACTCGGAGCAGTGGGCTGCCACACACATTGGGGGTGTCCGGAGAGCAGTTGGCTCAAGAGCAGTTCAGCCATGAAAGTGGAGGAAGGGAAGGTGCAGCTCACTCCGCCAGCACCACACACTTTTCCTGCTGGTTCGGAACTCGAACCAGCGACCTTTTGTCCGCTTCTTTAACTATTAGGCCACAGCTGCCCCATTAGTCAGCAATATTTGACTTGCTTTCGGTAAATAATTATGTTTCTGCGTTTTTTTTTTTTCTTGGTTTTTTAAGTGGGCATGGCCTAAGCCCTATCACTCTGTCTTTAGAATTACTGGAAACACCTGGAGGTGGAAACACCAGCAATGTCAGCATAGGGTGGAAATTCTGGCTCAGACATTTTCTCACTGTCAGCTGCATCACCAAGTTCATAATTGGTCTCAGTTAGACATATGGGACTGTTTTGTGTGTGTGTGTGTGTGTGTGTTTCAAATCCTGCTTACAGACTTTCAATTTCTGCATGTGCTGTCATATCTCAATATAAATATCCAAATTTCACAAACAAATGAAGGCGGAAAAGATTTTACTAATCCCAACTGTCCTGATTTTCCTTAACTTATGATGTCATTTATGAGCTTTCAACAAACATTTTTTGTTTTTATTGTGTTTGACATCTTGTACCACTCAGAGAATGTACTGCGTTTACTAAATTCGAGAATGTACATATCATTGAGCTTTTAATCTCACATTCATCGTTTTTCGATTGATCTGAGATTGCGAAGCTGCAACATTTTGTATTTAGGAACCGTGAGACTGCTGATTAGACCCATCCCAGTTATGGAAATCTTCTTCCCCCCAAAACACGTGATTTCTTGGAGCTTTTCCTGTCTGACTTTTCTGCTGTGGGATTTTGGCGAAGACCCTTGAGCAAGATTTTACAAAAGACGCGTTAATCACCTGGTGCTGTTCATTAGTGGTTCATGCTCACTCATTTCCATGCTTAAAGTGGGACAAGCTTCACTAACATGGGAACCTTGTCATGCCTTGGAATTGCCATGCTAATCCTTCATGCACCATTTACGGAATATAAACCGTCTTGGCTGACAGTGAGCTAGTATAAACCCTCAAGGTTTATTTACGTGTGCTTGCCAGACAAATCAGTTACAGTTTTCTTGAAATTACTGACGTCTCTACGGGTTCTTTTTACAATTTAGAGGAATTTATTGAACCATGTTAATCTTGTGTAAAACTGCATTCTTATTGATCGTTTTCAAGCTAATGGTACATCGGTTTTATTTATTCTTTTTTACAAGTCTTTTTTGTTTTTTTTTTCAAGCTGAAGATACAATATCGTAGTGCACGGGTATAATTCACTACTGAAATTAGTGTTTTTCCTTTCCCCTACAGTATATAGGCACTTTGTTACAAAGTGCTGAGCCCCGTCCTTAACAATAATTAAAGTCAGTTAATTAGGTTGTTGTGATTAATTAAACTTAGTAAGGGGAAGACTGGAGGAAGATGAGGCCCTCAAGCAGTCAAGCAAGCAGCAATCCAGTTTATCAGTAAACTCTCAGCTTATCACACACCCCACTCATTTGTTCATTAATGAAGCATTAACATCGTCTGTCTCGTAAACGATTGTTTTCATGCCACAGCGCACGTCTCTTTCTCTGAAGTGCTCTGAGTAAAAGTAAACTTTGTGATGTTTCTTCTGTTAATAACGACAGGAAGTTCTTCATGTTACCTGTGTGTTATGTCATCACAAAAAATTACTAGCCCAAACAATTCATTCATTCAATGATTTACTAAACCACTAATCAGACCAGAGATTTGGGAGTGTGGAGCCTACCTCAGCCGAGTCTGGGCGAAGGTGCTGAACAGCAGGGCATAATCACACAAAACAGTTAGTCTAATGTGCGTATCTTTGGATTGTGGAAGAAAACCCGAGGACGACCATGCAAGCACTGGTAGGATGTGTAAATTCCCGCAGAAGTGCCCTTGCTGAACATTATGCCACCGTGCCGCCTCCTGACCGAACAATAAATAAAATACATTTTAAAAGCTTGTTTACTTATCTTTTTTTTTTTTACAGTCTAATATCATCCCTACTTATCTAGGGGTGTTACTTTATTATACTACACTACTGTGTGTACTACTATAATGGTGCCAACATGATTTATAGTGTGAAGTCCATTAAAAAAAACCTAGAAATAAAAGAATTAAAACAATGAAATAGGCAGATAATAAAAAACTTAGCAGAAGGAATAAAATAATAATAATACAAAATATAAAAAATAATAATATAGCAATTTGAAATACAGAAATATGCCATAAAAATCATATTACAATGTAGAAGTAGTGCCAGTCGTAAAAGCTAGTTTAATGTTAGTATTTTTATTTATTTTTTTAATACCCAGTGATAAATGAAGCCTGACACTTATCTGTAATGTGTTCTAGATCTTTGGTGTTTTTTTTACATTGAATTTGGAGAAAGCTTGCACTGGACAGTCTTAAGAGATGATTCGGACCAGAGTATGAAGGTGCTAAAACGTTCGGAGATTTAAAGATGTAATACTAAAATGTCATGGTCAGTTAGTTTTAAAGTAAGATAGTGTTCTTTACAATTGACTATAAAATTGTTTTTTTTTTTAATGCTTCAAAGCTAATCCGTTTTTCGGGGTGGGGAGAGGGAGCATGCGCAAGTGTTTTACTGGTGGACTCGAATTCTAATACAGTCTTCAGCAAAACACAAATAGAGGGTTATATTTTAAAAGTTTTAGTTTTCAGGTAGGAAAAATCAGATAGAGTATGTGAGAACTAGACTGTGTGTGTGTGTGTGTGTGTGTGTGTGCAGGCGTGCGCATGTTTGCGTGTATATGTGTTTTAGTAAAGTTGCTGTGGTTCTATTCCACCATCGAAATGTAAAATTATTTTCTTTTCTAATGTTTATGATTATACATGTTCATTGCTGGATTTCTGAAAACCATAAATTACTACTTCATCTTTATTATGTACTCTTATAATTATTACTCATAATTATTATTACTTTTTTGAGGAACACTTGTTATACACTGTCCAGCCAAAAAAATTAATAAAAAGTCTCAGCCTTAGTTTTGATTCCGGTGTGTAATCACCATGGCATTGTTTTGACAAACTTTAAGCAACATCGCAACATTTCCATCCAGAGTTTTGTTTCTTTTTCACCCACATCTTGATCTGATGACAGGAAAATCGAACCACTCCATAAAGTCTTCTCCTGCACATTCACAAGACTTTCAGTAGGGTTAAGGTCAGGACTCTGTGGTGGCAGTCTGAAAATGATTCCTCATTCTTCCTGAAACACTCTTTCACTATTTGAGCCCTGATTTCATATACATGCCATCAGGGAAGGAAAAGTTGATGGAATAAGACTTTATTTTATTGCCACATAATGTTGCTGAGCCTCGACCTGACCAATAGCAATTACTTGCTGTAATCAAGGGTAAAGGCAGTCAAATACGATTTAACTTTTTTCCCATCCCTGTTTTAAAACTACTTTAATTTGAATTTGATATGAAGCCCAAAAGGCTGTTGAGAACGAAACGCGTCTTTGGCCACAAGTTCTGGTTTCATATCAGTGACGCTGTACATACACTAGCAGCGACACTCCATGATCAAGCAACCGGGAATAATTTGCTCAACCATATGAGCTGGTGATGTATATTGGAGAATATGGGAGAAATGGTGCAAAGAGCATTATCAGTGATTTAAGTGTAAAGAGTGGTGTGCAAAGGTTGAGTGCAGTTTAACCTTATGTAACTGGTAGGTAAACAGTGTAAGCTGAGAATGATAGTGAATGGGAGCGGTGGTGTGAACCACTGTGTATGATCCACACATTCATTTCTATTCACAGCTCGTGAGGCAGGTAGTTATACTTCCCATGCTGCTCCACAGAAAAAAGGAAAGAAAAGAGCTTTCCTCTTTGTGTTTGGCCATATCAAACGTTCTGTGCCCATCAAATAGGTGTCGCAAATTCTGAACAGCAAAACCTGTTTCTTTTGGAGTGTTCTGACACTGCTAGACAGTGATGTGTTGTACAGATGTATTTTCTATACAAACATTTCCCTCCAGCTTTTTCTTTTGAACAGAAATACATTTCATTTGTGGTCAGATTTAGTAAACATCTCCATTTTAACAAGAAAAAAATACATCTTGAGGTCTCATATACTTTACGAGGCTAGGTGTCCCATGGCTACATGAACCAAGCTAACGGTACAGAGATTTTTGATGGTAATGCAGACCTGCACCCTGTCGAGCTTTGTGAGATGTGTTCTCATCAAGGCCGCACACCCCAGCAGCAGCCCACCTACTCCTCATACAAACCCGTTTCATTTCACACATGATGCAGCTGTGTAGTGCTAGTTTGGATTCTTCATGCTGTTTAAAATCAAGCTGTGAAAATCAGGTCCTGTGGGTGAGCCTTAGGGAGTGAGTGTCCCCGTTCTCGCTGTCATACGGATTTTACTGAAGGAGAAGGCCCGCAGCAGGACGCAGGATGCCGGAGGGGTTTAAAGTGGAGAACACAGTGCTTCAGAGTTTGTGGTGATTTTAAAATGTTTTTTTCTCTGATAAAGGATGGACTGTCTGTGTCTGCATAAAAGGAAAATCATGCTACATGCCAGCAGATGGCAGTAATCTGTGTTTGTAAAATAAAGAAAAAACATTGTATAGTTTAATATTACTAGAAAAAAAGGGTTATTTTGAGCCAGGTAGGTTCTGTTGGCTTCCTGAACATTTTTCATTCGTTCATTCAATTGCCAATCACGCTAGGGTCACGGAGAGGCTGGAGCCTAGTTCTGCTGACTCTTAGCCAGTCCATCGCAGAGAACAAGCAAACTCCATACAGAAACACACTCGCCGAGCCCGGGATTCGAACACAGGACCTTACTGCTGTAAGCCAAACGTGCTGACCATTATGTCACTGTGCCGCCCACATAGGTTTACTTGAAATCTATTTGGCTGGAGATTGATGCTGGCCACTCTTCATCATCATCAGCCTTAAAATTTCAGTACAAGCCTATTTATGTGCTCCCGCTTCCCAATCCACCTCCCCCCCTCCCCCCACCCCCTGTCTCATCAGCTGAAGCGGTGTTCACATATTAATCACAACATCATCAGATCAAACATGAAGGCGCGGCATTAATTCACTAACACAGCCTTGTATCTCCAGTCCGAGGTGAGCTCGGCTTTGGTTATAAGTAATAATAAATGGAACCCTCGAGCGATAATACAAATCATGGTACCCATCAAACTCCACTAAATTGATACTCGAGCTGCTTGTTATTTTGTCTGCTAATCTAAAAAAATAATCATGTGACCTAGATTGAGTTTCAAGAGGACCACAGCACTGCTTTTATGCTCTAAACCTGCTCTATACATGATGCTAAAGCTCATGCTGGAGTCGTTTACCAACTAAAATTCAGCCCATATTTTTACTTTGCAACCTGTAATTTTTTGAGAGTTCGTCAAGGGGAAGCCGTGATGAGGCGAAGCTTGAGAACATGATGTGTCTGGCTATAAGCCATTAATGTGAAGTTCACAGCTGCTTGTGCTGATGAGTGACTGCTGCTCGAGCATTAGGCAGGGTGCAGCCAATTTTGTACGTTCCGTCACTCATAAAGTGCCAGACGGCTGTTCCGAAATGTTCCCGCTGTCATTTAGCTGTCTTTGCACCTGAGAGTAGATGGCTCTATATATTCATTCGCATTTAAAAAAAAAAAAGTACCTTGTGAATTTATTTCAAGGCACAGAATAATGTTTCAGTAATCATGATGGAAGCAGTCCGCCATGCACACGCTGGTTTATTTGATTTGCTGTTTCTTTTTCATGTTTTTAGACTTGCATGGATAGCGAGTCATTCATGTAAGAGTGCAAGAATGCTACCTGTTACAGACTAGGTACAAAACATTTACTTTCTTTGAAGGTCCTTTTTCTATGCATGCTAATTTTGTATACAGTCCTAACCTCTACCATGTTTTCCATCTCAGAATGATCACCTGCAGTTAGCCAGGTCTAGCTAATACATTTCTCAGCAGGACGCTCTAAACGCAATGTAGAAACCTTGAACCGTTCTCTACTGCCAGACTGTGTGAGCTAGCGGAGTTGGTAATGACGTGTCGGTCATTGGTGATTGTTTTTTGCTCACGTAGGCTCGAGGTTGGATAGGTGCCATTGCAGTGCCGTTGTCGGCCCCTGTTTATCCTACTGTCTTGTCCTGAAACAGCCCCAATGAGCTATAACACACACTCAAAGTTGTACTGCATCTGTGAAATGGGCCACCGGTGCCAAACTGGAACTCTGTAGTAATTAGCGGCTTCACCCAGGCATAGTAGTTACGGTGTGAAGAAGACGAAAGAGTGCATGAGTTGTTAAAAATGCTTACTGCTATCATGTTAGCGGGTGGGTCCAGCAGACCCATGGTTTATGGCTCATAGCATGATAATAGGTTGATTGGCGGCTGTACGGTATCTCAGCGGAAATAAGTATGCAATTCGTTTTTTTTGTGGCATTGCGTTCAGGAATTGCTTCCCCTACACACCCAGCATTTTAAGGATGTGCACTGGATCCATGGCAACCCTGAGCAGAATAAAGTGTCAGAGTGGATCTTCGTCATTGTTGGCGAAGCTCAGACGAATATCATTTCTTGAAAAGTCAGGGAGCTTGAAACGACAGTGGTTTGAAAGTCTGAGATGAGAGTCGAACAGATAAGGGAAGTGAAGACACGGGATAGTAGGAGGCGGTCCTTCTAGCCACTCCCTCTTGTTCTCTGAGTTTCAGTACTGGCGTTTCCCTGGAAATACACTGTGAATGGAAGACCACTCCATCGTAGGGCACTTTGTATACATACACTCACAGCAACATGTTATTAAGAGGCAGGAAGAAACCGGTGAACTACGATGAAACCCACAAAAGAATACAGTTAGAACCTAAGTTCAGGATGGAATAAGGCTTGCTGTGATACAGCAGCACTAGTCTTAATGATTCGTTTGCACAACCCCTTTATCCTACTTGGGTCGTAGGAAGGCTGAAGCCTATCTCACCCTGAGCAGCTCAGCAGTCCATCACAGGCCAACGCACACAACCTGGGCAATTTGAAAGAGCCATTTAGCCTAATGTTTTGCCCTCAATGAAAGCACAGGGAGAACATGCATGACTTTCGGAAAGCCTGGGACTCCACAACCCAGGACCTTCTTGGTGGGAAGCAGATGTGCTAAGCACTACGCCAAGGTGCCGCTCAAGTCTGAACCTAAGTTCAATTGTTAATGAGACCATTATTCATTGACTTTGTTGTCACCAGTCTGTTCAGTAATCCAGCTCGAGCACAAACTAAACATATCTTGCGGTCTGCCATTAAAATCCCATTTTGCATTTGTCCGTTCAGACACGGAACAATAAGCTACATCCACTTCAGATGTCCTGCACTCACACACTTCCTAGGAGCTCTCCATCCTGTAACTGGAAACAGTAATCAAATAAATACTCATCTCGTGTCGATATCATCTCGTACGCCAGGCAAATCGAAAGTCTCGATAGCGTAATTACTTGTGTAATCAGGCTCCATCCGAGCCAAATCAAGCCATAGGGAATCCATATCTGCTTCAGCGAAGATCAAATTTGCATGAGCTGCACAACACGGTAGGAAAGTTTCCTTCAGAGAACAGCGTCTATCAGCACAGAGCCTTCATATTTCAGCATCAGAGGCCGTGTCGGACGCCCTGAGAAAATACCTGATATCTCTATTACTGTCAATCACCCCGGTGCTTTCTAAAAAGCGCAGCCTCTTACCATGTGAATGCGAAATCTAGTTTATATCTGCACACCGGGAGACGCGGCACAGCGAGGGGCTTCACAGCGGGATCGCAAAATAACACGCTGGTTGTTTTATGCTTCTTTTCAAGGTCATGCAACAAAAGGCCTGATGTTAATGAGGCTTTTAGGACCTGCCTATCAACCAGCACTACAGTCTAATGTCTGCATGCTTCAGTGTTTTAAAATCTTACATGTCTTCTGGGACGGCACGCGAGACTGAGCTTCTCTCATTTCCGAAATGAAAAGAAACTCCCGAAGCAACTGGAATGATGTTTGAGTAGACGGGTTTCATTTAAAACCGACACACCAATCGTGCGCCGAATTAGGTAGTGCAGATGAGACTCGGGTGTTCTCGCCAACACCCACCTAATCATCAGGTGTCAAATTATTCCTTCTGTAGACAGCTCTACCTTAATTTGAAGCTAAATGTCCCTAATTTACCCAATAATATATATCTTTTCAAAAGTGTGTGATGCCCTTGTGTTCTGACACATTTCTGGAGCAGTGTAAAAGTCTGGCGTTGTTTGCTCAGCTCAGAGGTAAACAGTAATGAGATGACATGATATGCTCATTAGAATCATTAGGAGGAAGATTGCTTATGTGGTGGTAGGAGTTGGAAGAGTAAGGACGCACTGAAAAGGAAAATATGCGACTATTCCGCTGTGCGTTATGTAAAGGTTCCTTTCATACCGTCTGACTTTGGCAATCAGGGTGATCAAGTGTCCTGGAAATGCTGGGCTAACACCAGGTAATTTGCCCTTTAGCTGTTAAGACCTTGTAGGTCGTAAAATAAATTTCCCACAGCTTTCTTTATACTACATGGGGACATTTAGGCAGGGAGCCACTGACAGGTTTATTGAGGAAGTGTGTGTGTGAGAGAGAGAGAGGAAGAAAGAGATAATGTGACAAAAGCTCAGTTAAAGTTAGGGCTGCACAATTTATAATTTGTTTACAACTGTGGTTTGTGAGCCTGCATGACTGCACATGAACAAGTTTGGTGTGTTCCGTAAACAATCTCCAGCTTCCCGTATAATTTCTGTAAATATTCTGATAAATTGTTGGATATTTATGATGCAAAAATACTCACCAAAACCAAACCGAGCATGCTCTTGTCTGATGTATGTGGAATTTGATGTGGTCTTCTGTTGTTTTAGCCCATCCACATCAAAGTTCAATGAGATGCTTTTCTGCTAAGCATGGATGTAAAAAGTTGTTGTCTGAGTCACCACATCCTTATTGTCAGCTCAAACAAGTGTGGTCATTCTCCTCTAATTAGGGTAATGCCTCTTGCTCTGAGGAGGGTGTGCTAACCACTACGCCACCGTGCCACCCGCCATTTAAAAAAAAATGAAATAAAATTGAAATATACAGTGGCGTGCTGTAATCGGAAAATAATATAACTAAAATCATCCATATAGATGGACACTAAGTTTAGGAAAGCTTATAGACATGAACAGGGTTCATACTTTAAGATTGTTAGGGGTTTGAAATGTGATCTTAATCTCTGAAAGCTGTTCTGTTCTGCCCAACAATATTTCAAAAAATAGACAACGGGGTTTTAGACACTCCCGCCGAAAGGACCATTTAATAATATGCCAATATAGAACAAGCATAGCAGGTTTGAAATGTCTGGAAACCTAATATACAGTTTTGCCTCTGTGACCTTGAAAAGTAGGTCAAGGTCACTCACACACAAACTTTTCCTAGCACTCACAGTAGTGACCCGGCAGACCAAGTTTGAAAGTCCCAGCTTCAGCGCGCGGCAAGTAAATGTTCAGAAGCTAAAGTGGTACAGACAGACGAACGGATGGAACCTATTCCTATAGCTCCTGAGCCACTTTGTGGGCGCGGCCTAAAAATCCATGTTGTGATCTGTTTCTATCCGCTCCACGTTGAGATCACAAACTCTCGATTCTTTTTGATTTGTAGGCTGGAAGGTAAGTTAATAAATACAGACAGGTAATGTGGGCATTCATGGCATATTAAGACTCCTTTTTGGCAACTAAAATTGGATAAAAATCATAACCCAACTCCATTAATGTGACTGTTATAGAAAATGGTTGAAAGTCTTCTGATTAATGAGAACGGAGAATTGCACAGCACTGTGGTATAAAAACTATTGACGCAACTGTCATGATAGCAGCATCTTATTTCTTGCAAAGCTCAAATTATCTCCTCATACTAAGACACTTCTGGCAACCGATCTGGCAGTTCGTTTGCTTTAGTAGTGACAGCAAGAACAGAGACGGTGCCGCTATGACAACAGTCTGTCCTGTCAATCACGCGCTGATAAGAACACGGATCTACCGAACTGGGCAGCTGTTAGACAAACTTTTAATCTTGTTCATTAAAGTTTTGAAACGATGATTCACTGCAACTGTTTGTGATGTGTCAGAGTGCTGGTAAACTGACTCATTTATTCATTCATTTTCTGAACCACTTAATCCTAATTAGGGTCGCGGGGAGGCTGGCGCCGAGTACACTTTGGACAGCTTGCCAGGCTATCTCAGGGGGTGTTTGACCCCTGGACTGGGACCTGGGTTGACTGGGATGGGGAGCTGCTGGTGTGGTGGTGGGGGGGGCCGGATTTTGGGACTCGCTGTCCTCTGGTCTGGCGGGGCCACCCCCCCTGCAGGGCATGGTGGAAGGGTTATGTGTGAGAGTGGGAGTTCGTGGGGAAGGGGGTGGGGCAGGGGGGTCGGTGGTGCCCTGGTTTCTGGGCAGTGCGACTAGAGCACAGGGGGGTGGGTGCTTGCCCGCTCTGAGCGGTTATCTGGGGGGACTGGTTCTCCTAGGTGTGGTACAGGCCGTCTGCCTTGGGGAGGGGAGATCTCTGGACTGCCCTGGTCTGCCTCTGGCCTCGATGGAGGTGTGGTTACATTTGCACGGTCTTGCTCACCACTTGTCGCTGATCACTCCACATGTTTTGCATGCTGGCACAGATATATATATATATATATATATATATATATATATATATATATAAGATCTTGAGTCGATTTTACGTAAAACAGTGCT
>JAOUQZ010000010.1:4438126-4457926 GCA_028564935.1 Neosilurus hyrtlii | reverse complement strand
ATATATATATATATATATATATATATATATATATATATATATATATATATATATATATAAGATCTTGAGTCGATTTTACGTAAAACAGTGCTCGATACGTCGAAGTAGAGCTAAATATATTATATGTGGGGAAAAAATAACTGTTATTTTTTCCCCACATACAATATATATATATATATATATATATATATATTAATGTTTTGTGATTTGAAGGGTCATTCTTTATATCTACAGTGTATCTGTCTCCTCTTTCTTCTTTCTGATATCCCTTTTGCTTTTGTTTGCTGTCTTCTTTCTTTTTCTGTCCCCTCCAGTCAGGTCCAGCAAGTTTACATAGATTCTATAACTCAATTCAACAGTAAATAAATAAATGTATCAGATTATCAAGAGGAGCCTTATAATCATAAAATTCCCCTTGGAAAAGCAAATTTGTTCGGAATAACACAGCAACCAGACTGCCATTCGGATTGCTATGATGCTGGACAGGACAGGTTAAAAAAAAAAAACAGGTCTCATCACCATAGATCTCAATGCTGTCCGATTTTCTCAGGTCTGGTTTAGCTGCCAAACTTTTTTTTTTTCATCACCTGACTCGTCACGTAGATGCTGCATCACTCCTGCCAGGAAAAACTCATTTCCCTAAAGAAAGTGACTGTTTAGCTGACAGGGTAGTGATATTTTTCCTCCCTTGCAATTGATTGAGCTGCACTTCATGAGTTCCTGTCCAGCATTACCAGTTCAAAAAACAAAGCAAAACACTTTCTTCTTCTTTTTTTTTTTCTAACTTGGCTGTGCCTGTAGAAGGAAATCCTGGCAATCTACTTTTTTATTATTCAATTAATCCATAGTTAATATTTTATCAGAGTGTTTGAACTTGTTGGACCTGCAGTCCAACCCTTTAGAAGCCTTTATGTCCAAGTTAATCTTATATCCTTGGAAGTGGTGGCTCTGTGTTTACCCAGCTTAAATATCTGCACACTCAGGAGTTGTATTTATTTATTTTTTTTCCCCTGAAACTCAGCTAGAATTTTTAAACTTGAGACATTTCGAGGAGAAACCTTTTTCGGATCCCGGAACAGAAGTCCCTGATGCAGTATAACGTACCAATTCTTAAATACCACTTTATTTTGGTTGTTGAACACTCAGTGTTCTTATATTGGACATACAGTACATCTCTATCAAAGCAAAACTTTGTCGAATCATTTCTATTCTGAAGATGGACACACTTCAGTTCTATTGAAGAGCAGTGAACTTGGAGGCTCCTTCCAAACCTGAGAAAGCAACGTTGCCTTATAGAAATTGCCACCATATAGACATCATAAACCTCATTTCACTTTTTTTTTTGTTTGAATCGCTGTGAGGAGCGTTCATCATACAAGTCCCTATGCAAGTCATCACAACAGAAATGATAACATAGAAGAACAAGAGTGGTAATATAAACCCTAAAAACCCAGAACTGCTGGTAGAGCTACTTTTGGAGGAAAATATAGTCAATACGGTCAGATTTGAGAACCAAACCCAATGGCATGGCGAGCTGTACAGGGTGTATTCTGCCCTCACCCAGAGTCGACTGAGATCCCGCGACCCTAATTAGGATTAAGCGGTTCAGAAAATGAATGATATTACATTCTAAGGTATGGTCCTTCAGACAAAATAAAAATAAATGTAAATAACAAAAGGGGTTAAATATTCAAATATGGACAGTAATAGTAAGAAAGAAGGGGGAGAAAAGTTTTAAAAATACATTTTCACAGTTTATACTCCACTCTCTGAATGTAATATAAATATTCTTTGATATTCACTGCCTCCGACCTCTTTCCTTTCACGGCGGATCCTCAGTTGTAAAATCCAGCCTCTGTAACCCCTCTGTGATTGTTGTCTTGTTGCAGAATACACCCACGGTTCAGTTTGAACAAATTTTCTTGTACTTACAGTTTTTCTCATTTATTATCCCTAGGAGATGCAATTATTTGCGTGTTACTGTTTTGCTGAAAAAAGTAATAATCCACAGGAAAAACCTGACAAGAATGTGGAAAAAACATGATGGAGTGTTCAGAGTAGTTTTAGTCCATACAGTCATACATTTAGTCCAAAAAAAATAATTTGGCACAATTAAGACCTGAGCTTAATAGAAGGAGACATACCAACATTTTCTACAGGATCGTATATAGTATGTAACTTATGCACAATAATACTGTATAACATTAAAACCGTTCTGAGCACTGATAGCTGAAGTGGAGAGGGATGTATTAGGCAGAAAGTGAACAGTCAGTTCATGAAATTGATGCGTTGGAAGCTGGAAAAGTGAGCATGCATAAGGATCTGAGTGTCTTTGAAAATTACCACATTGTGACAGCTAACGATTGGGTCTGTTCATGACCAGTATGGGAGGTCTCATACAGTGTTCCTGGTATGTAGTGATAAGTACCAAAGAGTGCCATGGGTGCCCAAGGCCCACTGAGCGAAGGCTAGTACATCGGTTCTGATCCCACAGAATAGGTACTGTAGCACATTAGAAATTGCATTTCATGTTGCTGTGTACTGTGCCACCTAGTCACAAACCAGTCAGTTGGTGTTAATCTAATGGCTGATTGCTGTACGTGAAAATATATTTATCTTTACATTGGCTAGCTAGATGAAGGAACTTAAAGAATGTTTTATTTATTTATTACATATACATTACAGCACAGTGAAATTCTTTTCTTTGTTTATATTAGCCGTTGAGGATGCTGAGGTTAAAGGTCGTGGTCATCCATGAATACAGGGCCCCAGGAGCAGGGCTTTGCTCAAGGGTCCAACAGTGGCAGCATGGCGTGAACCCCTGATCTCTTGACCAGTAAACCAGTAACTACCCCCGCCTATATTTAAACAGAGCCCCCTGTTTGATATCACTGCTTCTGGGAATAATAGCAGTTTAACAGAATGCTGGGCTTTTGTGATATTCAAGTGGGTTGTGAGTTAAATAAACAGGAAAACAGACAAAGTATTATTTAAATATCAGAAGATATTTGCATATTTATTAGATACATAAAAATCAAAAACTGAGTTTTAGCATCGCCAGCAAAACATTTTATCACCTCTGTTTAATTTGAACATGAAGACATCGTAGCAAAAACAGCAACAGTGCTGATAAGTATGTTATCTTTTTTGGCCTGGTAAAAAAAACCTGGAGGGTGTGGTCGGGCACGAGCTGCAGGCAGAGAGAAGCTAGGTTGAACCACCAGGTGACATGTGATGACTCTCACTTGTAGGCGATCATGGTGAATTTACTTCTGCGGGACTTGTTTGTCTTGCAGGAGTTGCTCTGAATCGGAGAAAGAGACAGCTGAGCTTTACTCTATGTGTTTGTGCACATACTATACGTGCGCATGTGTAAGAAAATGGTTGTTTTTTAAAAATTGCAAAAATGCCGCCTGTCTCCCAAATCCCACCCACACTCTACAATCTGGACTTTAATTTTAATGAACAGAATGTTAGAGCGGTTGTAGCACTCATGATAAATAGATCTAGCAAAGGGCATTCTTATTTATAAAGCAAACACAGTGACTTGAAACAGACACCAGGCAGTACTGCAGGCCTGATTTTATATTTATCTTACACCTCTAACCCCTCCCAGCTGAGACGTCAATTCCCATTTTTGCTGTCTGATGAAGCATGAAAAATCCATCATCCTCATCCACCCAATAAAATCCAGTAGAGTAGAGTTCATGTGTATTTGGAGAACGTCAGTCCAAAAATAGCTCCTTTAGAACATTTGTGTTTATATTGTAATAATAATGTGGAACATGTATGTTTTCTAATCATCTACATAAGCAAGAACTTAATGTAATCTCCTTTGTTGGAGGTTACTGATTATGTATAATGCCTTTCTTTATTTTTTTTTCTTTTTGACTCTCAAGTAGCCATTACACGGCTTAAACACAGTCCAGAGGGTAGCATTGTTTCTCTAACTTTTTCTAACTTCTTTACTTAAATACATTTCCCATGAGCCTAATTTGGGAAATTATAACTATATAAATAATAATTAATACATAATTAATTAATCACGCATGTTATGTTTGTCTGCTCCTCATTATGATGAAATACATCAGCTCTTGTTTCTTCAGAGCTTGTACTAAAATAAAGCACCAAATCCACAAACTCTTCAAAATGTTTCCTGGAACACACACTGTCAAAAATCTCAATTTTCTGAAACTGCATCCACAGATACATGGCTCAGATTAAACACAGAGCAGCAGTTTTTGGGGTTTATTGAATTATTTCAATAAACTAAGTGGTAGAATCAAAAAAGGGGGTAGGGAAGAGGGGAATCCTGATTGTGCTTCTGGTACTGATGAAGTTGGGAGTACTGGCTGAGTGTGTGTTACTGGTTGAGTGTGTAGTACTGATGGAGTTGGGAGTACTGGTTGAGTGTCTGGTACTGATGGAGTTGGACGTACCGGTTGAGTGTGTGGTACTGATAAAGTTGGGAGTACCGGTTGAGTGTGTAGAACTGATGGAGTTGGGAGTACCGGTTAAGTGTGTAGTACTGATGGAGTTGGGAGTACTGGTTGAGTGTCTGGTACTGATGAAGTTGGGAGTACTGGTTGAGTGTGTGGTACTGATGGAGTTGGGTGTACTGGTTGAGTGTCTGGTACTGATGAAGTTGGGAGTACTGGTTGAGTGTCTGGTACTGATGGAGTTGGGAGTACCAGTTGAGTGTGTGGTACTGATGGAGTTGGGTGTACTGGTTGAGTGTGTAGTACTGATGGAGTTGGGAGTACTGGTTGAGTGTCTGGTACTGATGGAGTTGGGCGTACCGGTTGAGTGTGTGGTACTGATAAAGTTGGGAGTACCGGTTGAGTGTGTGGTACTGATGGAGTTGGGAGTACCGGTTGAGTGTGTGGTACTGATGGAGTTGGGAGTACTGGTTGAGTGTGTAGTACTGATGGAGTTAGGTGTACTGGCTGAGGAATTATTAGAGTAGAATATTAAACCAATGATTTAATGAAATTCTACACAGATTTGAAAAATCAGTCTTACTGAACAGAGGCTCGTGTACACTACATACTCTTCATCTCTTGCACTGACACTGAGCTCTCAGTAAATGCCTGGTGTGGAACAATTGCTTTAAAGCCAAGATTTTTTTCATGGCTAAACCATATGTTCTTCCTCTGTCACACTGCTTCACTAAACCCCAGTGCACCATCAATTACAGGCAGACATTAACGTTAACCCTTCTGCTCACAGGCCTGTTCTTACTCTTTTGGATGAGCTCGTGCTCTGTGTGTCTTCTCCTTTCCATTGCAGATTAAATGCTTTATAATAGAGTTCGTTTCCCTTCTTGCTGAGATGGAAAGGAATGCAAATAATCGCAGCCTGACAGTGTGATCATTGATTTTTTGTTGCTCTTGTCCTGGTTTGTTGGTTTGCTCTCCTATAGTTTTTATGGTGTTTTTTTATACTTGGCAGGAGCCAGTGATCCCTTGATCACTGTTTTTATTTTTGTGAAGGTTTGCCTGTTCATTTTCATATGTGAAATAGAAATCGTTCTGATTAGGAAGTGATAGCATCGTCTGGCTTTCCCAAAGGGTTTTTTTATTATTATCATTATTATTCAACCTGCACTCACTCACTGAAATGCTTAATCCTGCTACTAGGGGATGCTGGTGCCTATCTCAGCAAACACTTGGCGAAGGCGTGGTACGCCCTGAACAATCCTTTAGGAAGCCTAATGTGCATGTCTTTGGACTGTGGAAGGAAACCGGAATACTCGAAGGAAACCCACACAAGCACAGAGCACATGCAAACTCCACACAAAAATACCAGAGTCCAGGACTCGAACCCAGGACCTTCTTTCGGTGAGGCGTACGTGGTAACCACTACGCCACCTTGCCACACTTATTTAGCCGGCAGTTTTTAAATATTAGTGAATATTATTGAATGTAGTTTCATTTTGGTACTACAATGAAAGTGAAAGTGTTTTAAGTTGTACTTTTTTTCTTCTTGTCTGTATAGAGGGTCTGCGTAACATAGCAATGGACTCTAGCTCCTTGGCAATGCCTATGTCTGATCCAAATGCCTGGGCCACTGCTATGAACAACCTAGGGATGGCGCCCATGGGCATGACCGGACAGCCTCTCATGTCAGGTAAGTCTGGCTGTTAGTAAACATGGCTGTTATTAACTATAAGCTGTGTTTACACTATAGGATTTTCTGTTGTTGCAGGCAAAAAATGTGCATATCACACAAGAAATGTTTGATCATATTATTTATATAAAGTATTTATATAAAGCACTGATTTAGTGCCATTGCACCAGTTGACATTAAAGCTCTGGCAATTTCAGAAAACTCTATTCAAAGTCTGAAAATGTGTATACTCCAAGCCACCAACAAGAGCACTGCACAGGATTACACAGAATTTACAGCACAGGATTACAAGAAACTGATCAGACAGCCGCGAATATACTAATGGAAATGGCAGAGTGTATATAAAACATGCTAATTCATTTTCAATCATCCTTTAGTAGGGTCACGAGCCCATCCCAATCAACTCCAGACGAAGACAGGGTATATCCTAAACAGCTCGCCACTCCATCGCAGGACCAACACACACACACAACCATTTACACTCTCATCCGGGGGAAACAAGAATATTCAGTTAGCCTAATATGCATGTCTTTGTACTGTTGGGGGGAAAAAGTGGAGTACCCAGAGGAAACCCACGCAAGCTCAGGGAGAACATGGGGCAAACTCCATACAGAAACATGGGGCTCAAACCCTTTATCCTGCTGCGAGGCGAAAGTGCTAACCACTACGCCACTGTGCCGTCTACTAAACATGCTAATTTGAAATAAATAAATAAATAAATCTTTTTCTTACTGCAAGCTGACTTTGAAGAATGGTTCTCTTTATGTGACTGCATTTTCTCTATTTAAAATCTATCATTGGATGATCTTCATCATAGAATGACACGGAGAACACCCTCTCTCAGTCTGTTATGGAATTTCGACCAGAATTTCATACAATTTGACAAATAATAATCCTAAAAGACGGCTGAGATCTCACAGTCTAAAAGCGGCTTAAGTCTATAAACTCCAGGACTAATTCCCTGCAGATGTTTTCTACTCTTGTTTTGTTTGAATTTGGCTGTGATAATTATTTCGGGATGAGGGGTCTTCCAAGCGTGGACATGTTTGATAAGAGAGATGAAGCTATTATTTCTGTCAAGCAAACATTTGTCGTTGTGTACGAATTAAAACCACACTGAATACAGAGATTTAGTGACCTTTAGTGTTTCAAGCAAGAGGTTTCTGTTAAAATGGATAGTCATATTTGTTTACTGACTCTTCACTTCTTTCTGCTGTGAAGAAGCACTTTTTATTGTCTGATGTCGGCCATTAGCTCGATGAAAACAAACCACTGATGATCCTAATGGCCGTTTCGATTGTGCTTTGGTTAGCTTTATGGGCACATTTAGTAAGGAAACATGTTGTGTCTGATATCTGTGTGTGAACTTGAAGCCCCCGATCTCTCAGTGTAGTCAACGTGGATAATTAGTCTCAGGGTTTTTTTGGCTGGCTGCATTATGGTAACACAGTGTGAATGCACTACTCATTCCCACATTACTCAGAGGAGAGGTGTTTCAGACAGATGGAGAGGCAGGCAGAACTTATCAGCTGGTGCACCGCTATGAGTTACAGCTAAAGAGGTGGGACTTAAGCCTGCACAGCTGTGAGCAGTCCTTCTTCTCAAAAACTGTCTTATATACAGGGTTAGAAATGCGTCCGCCAGGTATCCTGCAGCAGTCAGCTTTTTTTCTGCTCAGATTAGACTGGAAATGTACTTAAAACCCGGGATCTCATCGAAATACAGTATACCATTACTGGTAATGTGTCACTCACGCTAGCAACCTATTTTATACTATTCACACATATCAGTAAAAGTGTCCTTGCACAGTGTGGGATGGAATTGATCTTCCATTGTATATTTATCATTACTATTGCAGAATTTGAGTCATCTGGGAGTTACAAAGATTTAAAGACATTAGAAGACACATTGTCGGTTACTTTTTATTTCGTATAAACAATGGGACATGAAATGTATCTTATCTGCCTAACTGGCAAGTTTGTACAAAATCGAAATTCTATGAAAGACACAGTAAGCCACTATGTATTGATTACACAGCAGCCAATAGCATTCTATATCCACCCACCCCGTAAATGTCATTGTACCCATTTTTGGACTTTTATTTTTCATTTTACTACCAGTGGAGCACTGAAGTATGATTCCTATTCATGCTGGATGGCCTGTTTGGCTTCCTCCTCCTCGTTATGGTCTTTCTGCTTTCTGTGCCTTTTCTCCTCCGATTGGTCATTTGAAAGCTCCACGCTTAGTATGCTGGAAGGGAGACTGGGATGGGTGGAGAATGAAATTGAAGGCAGAGGGAAGGCCAGCTTATCACAAGGCCCAGCATGCTCTGACTCACAGCAAAAAGGTCCTGGTTTTGAGTCCCCTGCTTGGTGAGGGCATTTCAGTGTGGGGTTTGCATCTTCACCTGTGCCAGTGTGGGTTTCTTTCAGGTACTCGAGTTACCTCCCACAGTCCAAAGACATGCACATTAGGCTAACTGTTCCAAATTGCTCCTGGGTCTAAGTATAAAATATGTTGGACCTATAATGGACTGGCAAGTTGTTCGCCCAGAGTCAGTTGTGATGGGATGCAGCCTCCCCAAGTAGGATTAAGTGGTCCAGCAAATGAATAAAAGGAAGAATAAATTTCACCTCAGATAAATAAATGGAAAATGGAATAGCATGTGAGAAACACACCGTTAAACCATCTTTACTGCTAACGAACCACTGCTGAGGAGCAGGACACATTTGAGAGAGTGAGAATTTTATATCAAGGGAGGATGTTGCATCTATAATAAGTTGTTTTATGGCATCTTTGTAAAAAAAAATCTAACTAGAGGGACACTCTTAGAGTCCAGGGTACCTTCACCAGGGCAGCATGTCTCTCTGTTTGTTCTCCACTTTCCGTCTGTCAGTAGCACAATGTCTGTAACTCTTTGCCATGCATGCACAAATAAGCCATGCTCTACGACTAGACATTTTTCGGCCTAGGTAATTACCTATAAATTCCTGTTATATTAGCACAGTGCTACCTAGCTCGCTTGCTTGCTTTAAGATGCCACTGACTTCTTTGTTCTTATTGCGGAGGTTTCCTTATATGGACTCCGCCATGCCCATAATCCATATCAGTGCCATTAAGACGCGCTCCCTCAGAGCTTCTGTAATTTAATATAGTTTAATAAATAAAACCTTGTTTTCTCTTTTCTGTCTGGACCTCGACATCTCAAAATCAAACCATCTCTGGGACTCAGGTGGGGCAGTGGTCTGGATTTTATTCACGGACAAACTGACAAGCAAATGCTGGTGATTACAGTACTTCCTTTCCTAGCTCAGTTTTAAGGTAATAAACATCAGAATGTAGATTTTTGCTAATTAAAATGTTGGGTGGCACGGTGCCTCTGTAGTTCTGGGTTCCTCACAGTCAGCTAGGATTTTTCTGTGTGGAGTTGGTAAGTTCTGTCTGTGTTTGCATGGGGTTCCTCCAGGTACTCTCCTAGGATTCCTTCTATCGTTTAAAGACACGCACAGTATGTCAGCTGGCTAATAGCTGGCTAACAGCTGGCTAATAATTGTTTATTATTGTGAAT
This sequence comes from Neosilurus hyrtlii, assembly GCA_028564935.1. Lineage (NCBI taxonomy): Eukaryota > Metazoa > Chordata > Actinopteri > Siluriformes > Plotosidae > Neosilurus > Neosilurus hyrtlii. Next base: position 4,448,229 of record JAOUQZ010000010.1, on the reverse strand, counting down.
ATGAGAAGGAAGGGTTGTTTGTGTCTGTACTAGCTCTGCGATGGATTGGCGACCTGTTCAGAGTACCCCGCCCCTCACCCAGAGTCAGCTGGGATTGGCTCCAGCTTCTTCTTTGACCCTGATGGATAAGCAGTATGGATACCAGATGGATGAATGGAAAAATATTATTCTGATAGCCTCAAAAACAGCATCCTTACCAGTATCGTGTCTGCTTTTGTTCACAATAATTACCCTGGACTTGTACTAGGTCTCATCCTCAAAAGAATGTCCTGTTATTCTTCCTGAGAATTCAACTCTAGCTTGCATTCCCACATAAATTTGTTTTGTTTCTTTCCACTTACAATTTTTTTATTTATTGAAATTATTTTATTTATTTATTTTTTTGTGCCAAAATACAATAAGAACATTCCTCAGTGGTCTGGAATTTAAAACAGGACTAAATGAAACACCAGTTCTTTCAGAACTGCCACTTTATAAATATACACACACGCATACACACACACACACACACCATGCTCTAGTATAAGGGCGTATATTAATCGTGGCTTTTTTTCCCACACTAATATAAATTTCACTGCTCATAAATAGGACTCATCATAAGATCACCGCTTGAGAGCATATAATATCCTAATAGGCTAGCACTTGAAAGGCTGGAATAGTAATGCATGTTAGGAGAAAGTTGGCGTTTGAACCATATAGTAAAGTTGCAAGTGCTGTTGATTTGCCCTACTTCCCTAGATTTCATTTTATCCCCGCCTTCCAATCAGCCCCTCCACAGGGAACATATTTTCCTCTGATTTCCTGCTTCGCACAGGCCTAAGGAATGAAGATGGCGATCCAAATGTCCCAGTGCGTCATATTATCCTCATTAATCGGGACTAATCTTTTTCACGCTGCCTTTTGTCAAAGAAAATTATTCTGTTTTGCTTATCTGAAGCATTCCCTATGTTCGTGCTATAGACTTTCTGCTGTCCTGCTCCCTGGATAGAGTTCACCAGATTTCCCGTTGTGTAGGCAGCTGGAGTGGATGGAAGGTGTGTTAGGGAGGGGTTGCCGCTGTCTGGCAGTGCTCCCTTCATCATTAATCACACAGGGGAAAACAGCTGTTGCCTCCTTACTTTTCCAGCCTGCACTGAACCACCTCTATTATACACCTCTGCATTGCTGCATCAGCGGGTTTTACTGCTTCTGTATGATCGCATTTTAACTTTAGACCTCTACTGTCCAATCATCCAAACGCAAACCTGCATTTTAACAAATCCCTAACACATGTTTTATATGGTTAGTTGATTTAAATTCTAATCAAGGCTCAATCCTCAGCAATAAAGCTATAAAGGGTATTTGCTTACAATTATACCATTAGAAAGCAGCAACATTCTAACCTAACACAGTCTACTACACCTTAAAACCTTAATATATTCTCTATGTTACATCAATGGAACAATTATAGCTACATCAAGCATGAATAATCCCTCCCACTGCGTACTTTACACCATGCAAATTCACATCAAGGTCCAAGATAATGGTTAAAGTAAATTTTATGTTTATAATATGTCAATTAGTAATTATTGAATGTAATCCAGTATGAATTGGGCTTAAGAGCTGAATCTTGAAATTAAGACATACTAAATACTGTAATAAATCAGTTCAGCAGGATTTAAATGCATGCTTGATGTGTTCTCCTGAATGGCCCAACAGAAACATTTGCGGGATGGTGGCATGGTGTACTCTCTTTCTGCTGTCAGTAAGGCAGCACTAGCCATTCGTTGGCAGTTGTAAGCTCATCTATGCAGAAGAGGGCGGATTGTGATTTCTCTGTGACACAGCTGTTTGCACAGATGTGGATGACTCCTCGGGTCTTTGAGGAAATAAACGCTGGAAGGTGGATAAGAATTGGTGAAGACTTTCCCCTCATTAGGGGTAAATGGAAGAAATCAAAACGTAAATTTACCAAGTAAAAAATAACAAAAAATAGAAAATACTGGGAATTCTTTTTTATTAGAAATAAACTAAATAATGTTTAGTGTAGAAAAAAAAAAAACTTCAGGATTTCAAAACTGTTTTTATTTTCCTTGCTGTTAATGGAGTTAGCTGTCATCAAATAGTAACTGTTGCTCAGAAGAGAAAAATGCAGGCAATTGTTATACCATTCATTTGCCGAACCACTTCGTCCTACTAGTGTGATGTGAAGTCTGGAGCCTATCTCAGCTGACTCTGGGCGAAGGCATGGTTCTCGCGGAACAGCTCGTCAGTTTATCATAGGGCCAGCACACACAGCCACTCACAGCTAGGGGAAATTTGGAACAGCCAATTAGCCTAATGTGCATGTCTTTGGACTGCAGGAGGAAATTGTCTGGACCCAGAGGAAACCCACGCAAACACAGGGAGAACATGCAAACTCTATACAGAAACATCTTTGAGGCGGACATGCTAACCACTAGACTATAGTTCCGCTCATGACTGTTACATTTACATTACATTACATCACATTTACAGCATTTGGCTCTTATCCAGAGCGACTACAAAAATAATTTTTATACAACTGAGGAATTGAGGGTTAAGGGCCTTGCTGAAGGGCCCAACAGTGGTGATAGTGGGGATTGAACCTTCGGATCAGTAACCCATCGCCTTAACAACTAAGCCACCACTGCCCTACAATGATTATTATTGCATGAGGTGGCATTCACTTGTTCCCAATTATCTACAAACTGACAATTAGTGGAATGTTGTAGAAATGATCAAAGCTGATATTGATATTTTTTCTAGATACACATATCACAGCCTCCTCACATTTAGCGTTTATATATTGCAATCAAACATTTATTCTAGTGTAGAAGCTATGTTTTGGTTCTGACCTGCCCTCTAGTGGATATGGCTTTTAAACTCGTACCAGATGTACAAAAGGTACACAGGTCTGAATATGAAGTATTTTGCTTGCCAAATATAACCAACAATACCTTTGAATGCTTCGATCTGCAGCACTAAATTGACTGCTACTCATATGTGAAGGTGTATTAATAGCTCACAGTCTCTGCACACTATGTGCTCCAGGCCACTTTTCCATTTCCTACTTTTATTTAACACCATAAGGAGCCCTGCTGTTTTTGCCCAAGTAAACAGCTACCTCAGTCCTGACTGATCCCTTACGTGCAAGTGTGTTTTAGCTTTTTTAGCCCTTTCTTTTATTCCTCCTCCAAGACTCTAAGGCGAGATCCGGCCGCGCTGCCGTTAAACAGAGTACGGCTCAGAAAGCTCTATAGCTCAAGCCAAGTGGATTGGCTTTTGACTTTTTATCCAGCTTTCTAAGTATGGCTCGGTAACTTGTAACTCTAGTAAAAAGTGCTGCTCTTTAGATTCTCCAGAAGTAAGAGGAGAGAATGAGCTTCGTAGAGGACATACTGGTGTTCATATGCTTCTCAGTGCTGTGGCATCATTTATATTTCTCTACATTATCCTGATTTCAGCAGCTCCTACTTTAAGATTCATAACTACACCACCATAAGAGCATGTGTTCCAATTTTTCTTTTTAATACGGCAGCAGAGAGAAATGTGTCCTTACAACTATATGGGTGACAAACTCTGTTTAATTTCCATCAAGGATACAATTGAAAAGAATTGATTTATTTCTGGGCTCAGTTTACATATATTACATTAGTCTGCCTGTCTCTTTGTATGCCTGGGAATACTACAGAGGCCCGTGTTGTTTTGGTAGACGACATCAGCGTGCAGCCTTGTGGGAGTCAGTGTCCTTTTCTGGTAATTACGAGGGGCGTTTTGTGTGGATTTTGGCCAGTTACCTGGGCGTAGTTTGCAAAAGCATGTAGTGATTTTGCACCTCGTCCCTTTGGATAATGGAAGTAGACATGGCGGGACATTTACAGTCAATAGGGCTAAATATAGCTGGATTGTCATTGGCAGCGCAGATGAGACACTGTACTCAGCACCTTCCAGCCAGTGCTCTAATAAAAATAGATGGCTCTTTTCAGCACAATGATTCCATTCATTTGCTTCTGTTTAGATTTTGATTACAATCCAATTACATGCAGGGGCTGAGAGAAAAAACATTGATTGGACCTATCAAAACCTCAAGGCAAGGTAAAGGAAGATGAAAAGCATTAAGCTTGTATAGGTGACTAGAAACACACATAGAAACAACTCTAAACCCAACATATGTCCAGTTTTCACTCATATACGCGTATCCGTCCTTTCCCTAAGCTGTAATGCTCTGTGAATTAAAGTCAGTTTTTCGGTTCTGTTATTGAAAGCTTTGGTGTCTGCTGATCTGATGCACCATGTTACAGCTGGCTGTTTAGAAGTCAACATCAGGCAAAGCTCAGTGTGCTTGCTTCTGTGCCAAATGATTATAATGTAACCAGAGTATTTTTGTATACATATGTTACATCTGCACCAACCCAATACTGATATTGATATATATTACATATACATTTACAGTACATTACATACTATACATTCTCTGAACCTGATTAACAGGTGCTATGTAATGACCCTTTACTTCATTTTAACAAATTATTTTATATCTCAAATTAAATCGACATTTTTTTTAACAAATAGCGACTGGTACCTTTTAAACCATCTGTTTAACAAAAATAAGTGGATAAGAATGTGACATATAGTCCTTTAATAAAGAGAATCTTATCAGGATTGTTAATTTGCAGTTGTATAACAGAAATGAAACCCTTGGAATGGGCCGGAATATGGAAAATAATCACCCCAGACACAACACACCTTCCCATTGATGTTTATTTTCCTACAGCAGTATGCATCGCCGTGTATTATTTCCTATGTAATCTTTAATAGAAGTAATAAATGGCCACCTTCCTGTATATAAGGTCTGGAAAAAAAACAGAGTCATAGAGCTCGAGATTGAAGAATGTAAGAAGACAAACGGCATATTAATCACTAGGTTTACGCTGAATTGCTCCTTTCCATTTGGATTTTCTTTCATTTTTCTATCTTGCATCTTTGTGAGTGTGTTATGCTCTGTACAGCTCATTGCATCTCTATAGTATTATCAAAAATGAGTACGAGACCAGCCCTACAGGAAAATCTCATCTGTTTCCAAAGATGTTTTTGGCTTTACACGTCTGGCATTGAAAATGTTACGGCTTTTCCCAAGCCAGCATTCTTGCCTCAGTGCGAATATGATGTGGAACGGCCAGTCTCGCTGCCGTGGGCTGCAGATTTCTCCAGCATTTTGGCGTGTGGAGTGGCGGATGGAGGTTGGAGCATTGCGTGTCTCATTGAAGCCTAACCACCATGCTCTCAGGAGTTAACCATGCCCTTCACTGTAACTGCACAGTGGAGAGCAGAGGAGCCTCCCAGACGCGGCGCTCCAGCCATCAGCAGTTCTGCTCTGAATTGCCACTGCATTATACTTACACTTAATTAATTAATATCTGCAGAGTATCCATTGCAAGTTACTGTTCTAGAGGCATCTTATTATATAAAACCTAGCTTGTACACCTTGTTGAATCTTAGCTCATGGAAGATCCAAGTTTTTCTGTTATGCAATGACCACAAATAGCATTAAATCATATATATACACACACACACACACACACACACACACACACACACACACACATGATGAAGATTCACTCTGAAGACTTAAATTTCCATGGTGGCCAAAGCTCCTGACTTCTTTTCCCAAAGTCTTCTCATAAATGAAAACAAGCTGTCTGAAAAAAAAATAATTTACTTTACAAAAAAAAAACTCAAAACAAAAAAAAACCCACATTCATTTATTTGCCACACGGTTTAATCCTACTAGGGTTCAGGGAGACTGGAGGTGCAGCCTGACAGCTTACCAGATCATTGCAGGGTGACACACACAACCATTCTCACACCTAGGGGCAATTTGGAACAGCCAGTTAGGCTAATGTGCATGTCTTTGGACTATGGGAGGAAACCGGAGTACCCAGGTACTGGAGGAAAAGCTTCATAAGCACGGGGAGAACATGCAAACTCCACACAGAAACCGCCTTGCTGAACCCGGAAATCAAAACAACAACAAGTGAGGTAAAACATTGTGCAGTATTTGCAGGAAATGACTGCGGTTATACTAGATATATATATACTAAGTTTCTGAAGACACTGACTGCCACGCTTGCTTCTTATTTCTACTCCGAGGTAATGCATGATAGAATATTTTATATTGTGATTGTGCTCAGTGACAGTAGGACTGTGTGTTTGGGATTTGAGATACCGAATACATGTCATGTTTAAAAGCCACAGAGTTTCTACTTTTGACGGCAAACCTTTATTTAAAACAGGAGCTGGAGGTTTCAGCTGGTTCATGAACAGCTCTGTATCCTCTCTGGTTTGGGTTATCAGATGTATAAAAACAGTAATTCGTCAACCATATCTACAGTATTGTTACTCAGGTCTGGCAAATCCACCCTGGAACCTGTCTACTTCCTTTCTACTGGAACTACAAGCTGTTAAATAATTTAGTGTTTACCCAGACCAGGGGACCTCAGTGGCCTCAGTGTCTGATCAAGTCCCAAAAGTTTCTTTGTTCACTTTTTTCTTTTTGTTTGAGGTAATTGCTCCTGTGACTACATCTCTCTCTCTCTCTCTCTCTCACACTTTCTCTCTCTCTCTCTCTCTCTCTCTCTCTCTCTCTCTCATTTATTTATTTATTTATTTTTAAAGATCAAGATCTTGATTTCTCTAATCACTTCTAGCCAGGAGTGAGTTCCATAATTCATCAGTGCACTGCCTGTTATCCCACTGCCTGAGTCCTGACTGCTGGAAAAGAGTCTGACAGCACTTACTTGAAACGCTGAGAGGTTTCAGTCTTCCTCAGAGCTGGACTGGTTGGCTTTTAACTCTTAGCACTGTCAGGATAAAGACAACTAGTGATACAGCAATGTATTTAAACAGGTCTACGAAATATGTAGGATCATAACCTTCTACCGCTGAGACCAGAACTGAGACCCAAGACCTTCTTGCAGTGAGGTGGACATGCTAACCACTACGCCACCATGTCGCACTCTGCTATATCTGGTTTTTGATTTTGGAAAGGAGAACTGATTTCATGTCTGAGTTACGATTCAGATTTAAGTGACAAGCCAAAGAAGTGCCTGTGTTCATGACATGCTGAATTACTCTCGCAATTTCTTTTGTGTAAAATCACACATCACCTGACAGGGATCTTCCTCCCTCATCATTTTGAATCACCTTTTTTTGCTATATAATATAAAAGAGGTGCATTGCATACTCTTTATTTTAATTGAGAAGATGTATTACGGTGCTGATATTTCAGAGGGAGGCATGTCTTGACTGCCAGTTTGGGGGGTGGGAGGGGTGCTTTGTAAAATGTTCATTTGCAATGGTACACTATAATAAAACTGTCTTCAAAGAATGTTTGAATAGTTTCCAGAAAGTGTTGAATAGAATTTTTCCTTTATAAAATTATTTTGGGATGCAGTCGGAATTCCGGTTCATCCCAAAGCTCAGTGGGGTTGAGGTAAGAGTTTTGTGCAGGCAACTCAGTTCTTCCACTCCAACCTTAGCAAACCATGTCTTCATGGAACACTGTTTGTTTAAAGGGGTACTGTCAGCTGGAACAGCTTTAAACCTCTTAGTTTTATCCATCCATCCATTTTTTCCACTTATCCAAGGATGGGTTGTGGTCTAGGAGGGAAACCCAAGCATACCTCTCCCTAGCGACACTCTCTAACTCCTCCTGGGGAACTCCATGGTGTTCCCAGGCCAGACGGGATATATGTACCCATATAATTGAGGGTTTCTAAGATTTTGGAAACAGTTTGGGGAAGAATCCCATCTTACATATGCGTGTGTTGATCAGGTCTGATCAAAAACATACTCTGTAGCTATTAATAACCAGGCTGTTAAGGCATTCGTTTCCAATCATATAACGGTATGTCTAAAAGTTGGTTTCTCTTTTTTTGGAGAGATGTAAAAAGAGACAAACCTGCTGACCAAATAGAGCCTTCCTGGTTTTTAATTATACTAAAAAGGGATGTAATTCAACGCTGATTTAAATTAACCCTGGATGACTGGAGTGGACCAAACAGTGTGGTCCCACCCTCTCTACAGTACAGTAGAGGTGCATTCGACTTGTCCGTAGAAATGATAAAAATGCATGATTATCTTTCAATTATTTATTGTACCAGGGTGGTGCAGTGGCATAAGTGGTTAGTACGTTCACCTCACAGCTAGACAGTCCTTGGTTTGATTTCCCGGCCTGAGCATTTCTGCGCCCATGTTTTCCCCGTGCTTGCATAGGTTTCCTCCAGGTACTCTGGTTTCCTCCCACAGTCCAAAGACATGCACATTAGGCTAACTGGCTGATCCAAATTGCCCCTGCGTGTGAGTGTGGGTATAAATGATTGTATGTTGGCCCTGCGATGGTCTGGCGTGTTGTTCAGGGTGTGCCCTGCCTTTACCCTAATATGAGGGAGTGAGTGAGTGAGTCTACTTACTGTACCACCATGCTGCTTTATGCTACAACATGTACAGAGGAGCTGAGCCTATACATTGGCATTCACACCAGCAGCTGAGCAGCATCGTTTCCTCTCTCCTCTCATCACCCGAGCTCCACAGAGAGAGGTCATCACCTGGACGTCTTGGCTACGACTTCTTATCCTCCTCCATTAGTGCGTGTGAGATGCGAACGCCTCAACTAATGTAATCAGGAAGCCAGACGGAGTGACTGCTTTCCAGCATCTATTTGATCATACTGTACTTTCCATCCCAAACCTGCTAATAGTCATATTGCAGAGGACGGCTGCCATCTGGCCTTACCTCATCTGTCTAAATCTGGATGTGCGTTTCTGCCTGCCCCTGTCCATTTCAAGTCCATTCTTTGTTAGAGAGCAGTGATGCAGTTAGTAGTTGGCATTGCAGTCTGTGTTCTCGTCATTGTCCTTTAAAGGGGTTTCCTGTCAATGCATTAAGGTGTGTAATTTAATACAGTGAGAGTACAGCTGCTGAGACTCATTTAAAGGCGTCTGCTCAGGCGGTGCTGGATGATCTAAAGGCACCTTGTCTTATATCATATGGGAGCTGCGCAAAGTGGAACTTTTACTCACCTTTCCCAAGTTACTTTGACCGTCATTTTACTTCCCGAAGTTTACTTCTAATGTCTTATACTTGTTTCTATGTGTAAGGACTACTGCTGTTGTTTTGTTGTTGTCTTTTTTTCTTTCCCCGAGAGCTAGCAGAGGTGGTAAAACTGTGACTCAGTAAGCAATAGGTGGATTCCGACAACAGACTAGGCACAGAAAAATGACTTGAAATGAAATATCATTGATTTTTTTTTTCCCACTGCATCTATCAGGAGACTGTTTAAACTGCAGTATATAGTTTGTTGCATGCCGCATTTGTGACCAAATGAACAAAGGCTGTGTTTAGGAGCTTAGAAATCAATAATCAATAGAACATGAGGTGCTAGTTATCTAGTCATACAATGTTAGATGTTCAACTGAGCATTTCAGGTTCATAAAAAACAGGCAAATAAAGTACTGTATATCACTCAGAGACATGATAGATTGCAAGAATTGAAGAAAAGGAGGTGGTTGTCATTAAAAAGGCATTTCTGCCATGCATGGCCAATGATGATCAGTGCACTCCACAGGTGAGAGAGAAAAATGGGTTGAGAGTATAGCCATTTTCATAAAATAGGGAAAATAAAAGTGCAAAGCCTTAAAATGTTCATTGTGCCCTCTGCATTTACTCAGTATCAAGGATAAGCCATGTACTATAACAAAAAAAAAGTATAATAGTAATAATAAAGGGGAAATCCATTTGAGACTCGACTGGCTGGGTCCTTGAGCAAGACTTTAACTTTTAGCTGCTCGGCTCAATTGGAAAATGCTTTGAATAAAAGCATTCACCAAATAACTTTTTTTTTCCATTTGTCATTTTGGGGCAGTGGTGGCCTGGTGGTAAGGTGCTGGATTACTGATCCCACGGTCGGGGGTTCAAGCCCCACTATCGACAGGTTCTCACTGCTGTCCCCCCAGTGCATCTAACTCAATCAAATGCCGGCCATGTCTCTCACTGTCTATGGTGAGAGGCATGTAAAAGAATCATTGCTGATTTTCGTCAAGAGT
>JAOUQZ010000010.1:4396809-4409374 GCA_028564935.1 Neosilurus hyrtlii | reverse complement strand
TATATACATGTATATATATATATATATATATATATATATATATATATATATATATATATATTTACATATATATAATGCAGGATAAAATAAAAACAGAATGACACACATTGAAACATAGAGGAGAACAAGTGGGTCTTAAGCTGTGCTTTAATAAAATCGAAAAACCGAGAAGACCTCAAGTGAAGAGAAGGATAATTCTAAAGAAGAACCAGGCCTCAGCTGAACTTTAACCTTGCAGCAGGTCCAGACTGATGTGCATGTGGGCATTTTTGTTCATCCTTATTGCAGTATGCCCCTTTTTATTTTTTATTTTTATGGTACTCATGTCATACTCCAGAATTTTACTGCTAGTCCCATTTGTAGACAAATCATTGCTGAAAAGATCATATAGTCTGTTGCTGATTTTGTAAAAAGAGTGTATTAAAGCCATGCGAGAAGGTAAAGTGGCGTCGCGTAGAGATAACACAATATAGAAAACCCCCATAGCTGTGCTAGTGTTTTCACCTGTAGCAAGTAGCAGCAGTAATCCGATCAAAAGCTACAAGATTTCCAGGGAATTACAAGATTTCGGCAATAAACACTGCTGTGTAACAAGGTCCTTGTATGAATGTAGTTGGAGAATTGGATCCTCCAGACCTGACAGTGGAATTTAAAAAGATTCAAGCAAGGATTTTAGTCCAGGAAACAGTACAGTACAGTAGAGGAGCAGCAGGACGAAAACTAAACTACACTGAGCAGTCTGAGGACAAATAATTAAAAAAACTATGTAAAGTATGATATTGGACAAATCCCAGACAAGCATGCTGATTTGGCAAAAAAAAAAGAGGGAAAGAAATGAATAAATCATAAATATGTTTAATGCTTAGCATTCAAGAGCACCCATATAAGCAGACCTCCAATGATGGAAAGTGAAATAAAACTGAAAAAGTCTGAAGTAGTTATAATTTTCTAAAAGGATGCAAAAATATATTAAAGTCTGCTTCAGTGTTTTCTTCGTCAGTATGGAATTAGTTAACAACTTGAAATCTCAGCTGTATTTGATCAGAGGAAGATGTTTCGGAAGATGTTCCCTTTCCCTGATGATCTTCTGTCACAAGGCTAAAATCACTTAGCCGTATCGGCAGTGGCCAATCAGAATAGAAACAAAGTTTTGTAGTAACTCCAGGTGCACCACTTGTATACTTGTTCACTCATCACACAAACAATCACTCTTTTCTTTCACACCCACACATATAACCATGCCATTTTTTTCCCTCTCTACTTCTAAATCGATGTCTCCCATCAAATTAACGGATGCTGAAGCTATTATTGATCTTGCCGCAGTACTCTCACTCGAGCTTGCCTTTATCTCACACTGAGCTTTCTCAACCCTATTGACTCCTCTGGGTTTATTAGCTTTGCCCCAAAAGGAGGAGCGCGAGAGACAGATTGTAAATTGGTGAAAAGTCGCATCCTTGAGAGGTGACAGGCCCAGAATAATATTAATGTGATTGAACAGATGCAGTGTTCTGCTAGCAGCAGTAATCACATCGCCGTACTGGGTGTGTCTCAGTCTCACCGAAGAAATTGATTTTTGCGCTTTTATTTTATATAACAACACAGCTATGGCATTTAACATTCAGTGAATATGATATCTTACTGAAAGAGACTTGAGTTGTAGATACTTGCATAATCTAACATGTCTGTAAATTGATTTGTATTATTATTATTATTATTATTATTTTTATTATTATTATTATTATTATTATTATTATAGTAAACAGTAAAATATCTCAACATTGCTCTGGAGAACCTAGAAATTCTAGGTTTTTAGGACAGAGGATATTGCATTTGGACGTCTCTCTGTTATGTTTTTTGTCAGATTAACTTCGACAGGCTGCTGATGAATGACTGATTATAATGCAACAGGTTTTGTGGTCGTTACATTAAACGTAAAAAGAATGACCAGTCATTCCTGGTATATTGTTTTAGTCGAAGAGAACTCAAAAAGAACTCAAAAAAGACACTCATGACCCGCTATTATTGGAAAGAAATCAACTTTGAGGTGCCAACAGTTGATTAATGTTCTAGACTGCTGCTTCATGCTGTATTCTTTACTTAGTAAGCAGGTACAAGAAGGTACAAGCAGTTTAGCACCTTTGCATGTACATTATATATATATATATATATATTGGGCAGTGGTGGCTCAATAGCTCTGGTTTGCTAATCCAAAGGTCGGGGGTTGGGGGATCAATTTCCAGTACCACTATGATGTCACTGATGGGCCCTTGAGCAAGGCCTTTAACCCTCAATTGCTCAATTGTATTAAAAATAAATTTGAAAAAAAGGTAAATGTAAGTTACTCCGTGTAAGAGCATCTGCCAAATGCCATAAATGTGAATGTAAATATATAAAACAAAATGCTTTGCTAAGAATATTGCAACTGTTGTTGGGAATTGTCTGTTTTTTTTCCCATCCGTCAGTGATCTGTCAGTAAGGGTACATGGTTATAGGTCGAAGAAACTCTACCTACTGCAAATTCCAAAACGGTTATACGAGGATTATAATATTTATGAAGCTAGTTATCGTGCTGTACTTGTATATTTCTGGAGGATTGGTAATATTTCTACTCAATCATGGAATCATATTCAGTTGGCTTACCATAAGAATGGTCATTTCACGATAAAGTCATTTAAAAATTGTATCGCCCAGCCCCAAGTGTGTGTAAAGTCATGGCTCATGGGAATATTGGACAAGCTTGAAAAAAGCATAAACTTATAAATAATTAAAACAAAATGAAATATATGTAGCTTGAGTTTGTAGTGTTGCTATATGAACATCAAGCTGATTTGTTTTTGTTCCATTCATTTGTACTTTAAATAAACTTGAATTCTGGGAAACATATCATAAATAGATTTGCATAGATGCTCATGCACAATCCATAAAAATATGAAATCATTTCGGTAAAAAAGGAGCGCAGTCTACCCGTATGCCTGCTGTTGGAATTCATGCATTTACCTCTCACACACCTGATTCAGCTGACAGAAAATGTGTTAATTGGCAGAAGTTCTGAATCGGGGTGTTAAAGCAGAAACAGTATTGCGGTACCCTTTAGGCAGGAGTTTGACATGTGATACTTAGTGTTCTCTACTCCTGGAATATTCCATCCATCCCTCTCTCTCTCTCTCTCTCTCTCTCTCTCTCTCTTTCTCTCTCCTGAAGGATTACTGCCCAAGCTCATCTCTTCATTGTGAGTGAATGAACTTATTTTTGCAAGGTTTCCACTAATGAGTTGACACAAGTGAGACATCCTGTCAGATCCACACACACAAACACAGAGTGCCGAGTAATATCGTGTGGGTTCCCTGTAGATGATTCTCATTAGACTCCACATCTACCTGCTTTTTTCAATAAGCTAGTGATCCTTTGATGCTCCCGACAGCTCAGAGCTCCGAAAGAGATCAGAGGTGATGTGGTACCTTTCCCCACCACCCCCTCCCTAAAAAAAAAAAAAAGTCACTTTATTCATGATCAAGTAAAAGTTGCCTCGGTGGTCTGAATTAGTTAAACAGGTCAAAAATTCCCCACTGTTTCCTCGGTGAATGATTTAAGCATTAAAGTTAGTCATCCATGCACCAGTGTTGTTGCTGTAGAGAGGGAGAGTAGGGCGAGAAAAGGAGTTCACTGCCTTCCTATCTGACACCAGTTTTTTTTTCCCCACTCCTCTGCTTCTCCCCAATCGCCCCTCTCTCTCTGTCTTTCTTTGGACGGTACATACTGGCCCCCCGCCTCCCCCTGCCACAGTTGAGCAGATTGTGTCTGTATTCCACGCTTCTTCCAAACAAAAGGCATGGGACCATTTCTCCAAAGCCCAACGCAAGAACCTGGACATGTGGCGCAAGCAAGCAGGGGTTGGTGTTCTCCTTTTTTTTTTTTTTTTTTTTTTTTTTAATTTTTAATTTTTTTTGCTTTGTTCTTTCTAATTTAACTAAATGTGTTGAAGTTTACGCAGGATTTTACTTCATACACTGATTCATTAGCCTTTTTTATTGCACATCTCTGAGTGCAGTTCCATATGCTCACTACTGAGTCGTGCCTTAATTAGTTGTTAAACAGGGTAACGGAGACAGTCTGCTCTACCGGAACTGTAGCCGTAAATCAGCAGAGAGTGGCCGAGCTCCCGAAACCACACAACCACCTAGCAGGTAACCCACCTGAGTGAGCACACAAAGCACCGGCCATGTGCGAGACCATTACCTTTTTATCCCACACATACTCATTGATTCCCAACGCTGTTCTGCAGACCAGTGCATTCAGAACACAGATCTTCTCACACACTATCCCTTGTCCGCACTGCTTCATATTTCAAATCTAAAAGAAATCAGGTTTTGAAACCAATTGACATATCAGTTGTAAGAACACCTCATTAATTTATGAGCTGCAGCAAATCGTGCACTGTGTGGGCGGAGCAGGCTACTGAAGAATAACACTGTTGTCATTTTGTGGTCATATGGTAAGTGTTGAGCATTGACTCTCGGGCACCAAGTGAGCAAAGACTGGATTGGGTGTGTAATTAACATCATAATCTCCTTTTCCAGGATGCACAGCGGCATTTTGCACGGATCGCAGGGCTGATACTGTTTATGCTAATCCAAAACTGCTTGAAAGGGCTTGTTAAGCGAGTAATGACTATACCCTCGACAAGAAGTATTCACATTTCAGAGTCGTATCATGTAATCTCATTAGCTAAAAATGGGTACTAGATTCGGAACAAGTATTACACTGATGCAAAAGACTCTCCTCATGACATAAGGTAGGTGTTTCATTATGTCTGAATATGCGGTTCTTAGTTCATATTTGCTGTAATGTACTAACCTGCATACCAGTGTTGGAGAATTAATGGAAATTTGGATACCTTTCCTTCTTCTTTCTTAACTTGCCAGTTAGCTACAGTTAGCATTAGTGTTCTCACCGTCATCCAGCAACACACAAAAGTCCATTGTCCTGTCCGAGCTGTACATCAGTCATAACTGACTAATATCATTCCCAGTAGATCTCCAGTAATTGGATCCTGAGAGAGGCTGGTTGTGGTCAGTCTAGGGAACAGATGTTATTTGGTTTGTTTATTTATTTATTTTGTGCTTTCAACACAGCGGGCCTCACAGCGTTTGTTAAGTTGGATACATCAAATTGATTCAACTATTTTGTACTGAAACATTTACACAAGAAATGTGGTATTGATGATTATCAGGTTACTTTGAAAAACGTGTATATCCCATGAAAGCTCCGTGTAAATTTATATACATATATACATATATATATATATATATATATATATATATATATATATATGCAGGCTTACTAACGTCAACTCTGATTAATCGATTAATCAGCTTCGAATTGTTTCATAATAAATCATCATCCACATTTAAGCACTTATTTATTTCTGGTGTGCATGTGCACTGAATGAATAGCTTGTAAAGCTCGGATATCTATAATGTGAAGTACACTTGGCACTCGATTTCCCGGACTGTTAGGGTGATCGGCTGTCTGGGAACCTCAAAAGTCTGTCCATCCCTACCCTTTCCCAGACATTTACCATAATCGGTCCAGCAATCGCCTTATTCAGCAGTAGTCCCGGATTTTTACAACACTTATCCGACACTCAGTACACAACACTGTGTTTCCACAAACTTAAGGAGTGTGTCAGCACATTCTTTAATCACATTTATTTTAAATGCGGGTTCCGGCTCCCCCACCACTGATGTCACAATCTGTTTATGTCGTGCCCCTCTGCTGCTTCATTTTCGTCCATCCACTCGGACGGGAACGGGCCGGACAGGAGGGAAGTTTAAAAATCATGACTGTCCCAGACTTCCATCATCAATTCCCGCACTTGTCCAAGCATTTTTCTGGCAATACTAAATGATGTCCGGCATCGGATTTTGTACGGGAAATCCGAAATCTGGGAAATAGGGGTACGGGAAATGGAGGGTGAAGTGTAGTTGTAAAATAACACTCCGAACCAGATTGATTATTAATGGGGTGAGGACATAAAAACAGCACCCTCTGAAAGTAGGGTGGAGCAGTGGCTGAGCTGTATTATTGGAAAATCTAGTGCATGTTGCAGGGTAGGAGGCGCTCTAACTATTGTCATTTTGTCCGTTTTAGCTCTTTGTGAGCTTTTCCAATTATGGAGATTTGTAGGTGGGACTAAATGTAATGTTAGATGTGGCGTGAAAGCATTAATTTTCTCTCTCTATCTCTCTCTCTCTCTCTCTCTCTCTCTCTTTAGATTAGCTATGGAAATTAGTGTGAAGAAAGTGTGAAACAGTGGTAAATCTTACAGGTATTCTTAGTTTGGTTCAACCTATAGAATTTAGAGCTATGCAAATTTGTTAAAGGAGTACCCCTGGCACTGTTTTATCTATACATGAGGGTATTTAATTGGAGATCAGCTCTGCACTAAAGCAAAAGTGTCAATGTGACTCAGTGCTTCTAATCCCTGTCTCTGCTTGTCCAGTTACTGAGCTGCTCTGTGTCATTCTGAAGGTAAGGAGCTCATTTATGAATGGGTTTTTACAGGAGGAATTTTCTCTTAATCCTTCAGAACAGCCATGGTGATGTTAGAGCACAGACTTCTTGCTGAGAAGATTCCCTGGATGCTTTTCAGTAAAGACCAGCAATGTGTCAGTTTTGGGGTTTGTTTACAGAAAGGAGACAGGCATCATAAGTTCAGGCTCACCCTTGCTCTGTTTTTGCCGACTGATCAGATGCCGTGCAGGCGGTATGTTTGAATAAAGTTTCGAAGTCATTGTAACAGCGTCGGTCCTTTTTGGATTGTAATTCTTCAGTGATTGTTTTTCTCAGAAGGTGTTCTCTGTGATTGACCTGAATTCAGCAGTAGCTGCTGTGTGCTGAAGGCTGTGCGGCTTCATACACTGACGATTGTAATCTCTGGATTTACAGAGGGGGCTTCAAAAGAAAACGGCAGCACACCAGATTAGAGTTCTGTCAGTCTTCTTACTTCTGTCCTTCTCACTCCATTCCCCCTATATAACCTCATCCTTGTTCACGTCATCTCTCTCTCTCTCTCGCTCTCTCTCTCTCTTTCTCTCTCTATCTCTATTTCTGTCTCTGTGTATCCAAGCAGATGGGTGTGTTTGTGTCTGCACTACCTGTTCGACCCCTCAACATCAGGCAGATGGTGGTGTTTACACTAAGCTTTTAGTTTCTCTGCGAGTTAGTATCTCTCCCCATAGCGGCATTTTTGTACGTGGATGTGTGCGCACACCTCATTAGTCTGTGAGCTCCCCATTAGGTGGGCCAGCAGGCAGCACCCATCTGCTCCAAACGCCCCTACACATCCCAGCAAATCTGTGTCTCACTCAAGCATTGATGCCAGGCATTAAAATGCACACACACACACACACACAAGCACACACAAACATACACACACACACACAAACACGCACACAACTTTCTGAATATAATGTTATTTTACTAACTATCTGACCCAGCAAGGTCAGCCGACAAGGGCTAGCAAAAGTTGCTGTGGCTTGATTACCTCTGTACTTAGAGAAGTTGGAAGGAGCTCACTAAAAATCGTGCTTCGTTTTTAATTCTTAAACTTTTTGTGCTTGTTAAAGTCCTGAGTTTAACCCTGTGTGTTTCTGTTCCACAGGAAATCCGGAACATCCACAACGAGGAGCTGATGGGAATCCGCCGGGAAGAGGAGATGGAAATGTCTGATGATGACATGGAGGATGTGCCGGAAAGCAAAGACTCGGATGACTCAGGTATGCACAGTCCTCTCACACATCATCCATTGCCTCTCTTGGACGCCACCGTTATGCTCACTTCAGTGTTTTCAGTGCTTGCAGCTTGAACCTTTGCCTCATTAAATGTGAGAACTATTGAGTGGGGGTCCTTTTTTTTTTCTCTTCATCGAATTCTTCAGCGAATTATAAGATCCTTCCACTGTGTGAGAACTAATAAAACTTTCCAGTGTTTCATGAGGATTGTAATTGGAAACCACAGTGTATGCAGAGCTATTGTCTTTCATTTATTGTATGACTACAATGCATTCACATCCCGAACCCCTGTAAGGAGTTGAAATTATATCTAGTAACATAAATGCTACGTTCCACTTTTATCATTCTGTTTGTTGGATACCAGGAACTTCAAGTCCTTTACACACCAGCACAGATTAGATAATGTGGTAATTAGGTCATTAAGAAAGCCTTTTTTCACTGTTATTGCACAGCACCATAAAATGAACTCAACCAAGCCGCTGCCTGCTCATTTCAAGCTTTTAACAGAGAAATCAGGCCGTCAGAAATGCGCTGATGCTTTAAGGAGCTGAGGAGCTCCATGTTTACTTTGGACATCATAATTAGTACGGTATAAGAATTACTGTGCTCTCCTTAGCATCATATGAATCCCCCGGGATTAAGAAAGCGCATAAACTAACTATCCTAAGTAAGACTTTAAATAAATGAGCCATGTTTGCTGCTTCAGGCATTTACACCAAAGTTTAAGAATAGTTTGAGGAGCTAAGGTGTTCCTGAATTCTTGAGTAAGACATAATACAGCTGCGATCTCACTGATTTGTTAATGTAGATATGGTGGGGGTTGGGTTAATGTTATTATGTGAATTATTACAATGCATAATTTTCCTCCTGGCATAGTGGTTAGCACGTTCGCCTCACGGGAAGAAGGTGATGGGTTCAAGTCCCAGGCTTGGCGGGGGTATTTTGTTATTGGAGTTTGTATGTTCTCTCCCCTGGCTTGCGTGGGTTTCCACAAAGACGTACACATTAGACAAACTGGCTGTTCTAAATTGCAAACCTGGGTGAGTGTGAATGGTTGTGTGTGTTTGCCCTGTTCTGGATTGCCGATCTGTTCAGAGTGTAAAAGCCAAGGTTGGTCAGTCTTGGGTTGGTCATCTTCCTAGAACTTTGGCCCTGGCCTTCACCCCTCATGAGTAAACCCAGCAAACAAGGGCACCAGGTTTTCTGTAAAATGCATGTTCATACCAGAACGATAAATGAGCCAAATCGGGCAGCATGAAAGGTTATAGCTGGGTCAATGATTGGTCTGTCTTTTCAGTCCTCAGTTGTCAATATGTCCCCCTGTCAGTGGCATTACTGGCAGAGGAGCCATCAGACTACAAGCACAAGTCATCAAATCAGGCTGGCTACTGATTCCATTACGATCCAAAGCTATTAGACTCTTTATACTCCCATAACCCCCCTTTGGCGGCCTGAACGCAGGAGTGCGTAGCCGAGAATGTTTCTGCCAGCTGCTCGCTCATCTCTTCAGCTTCGTCCTGCTCATTACTGACGAGTCATTAGAGCCTGCTCTGCACTGGAGCTGCCTAGCCCACCATGAACCACTGGTGCATGCTGGGAAAATCATCATTGCAGCTTGTTTTTGCAACTTTTTGATTGACACGTTTGAAGGGTGGCTTCTGTTGACAGGCCCAACCAGGGTTCAGTGTTGCAGATCCCAACAGCGCTATCACTGATCCCCAGGTGTGACAGCAACTCCTATTAGCATTCAGATGTATGCAAATGTATTCCCACGTTTAACAGGTTTTGATCCACACATCATTTCAGATGCAACCTCAATTATTGGGAAACAACGATTACGATCTCCGACAGCGTGTTCCGAGACGTGTGAAGGGATGGCGTGATATGGAAAAGGGCAGACCATTCATTTGGATGATGATTGGATTCATTCAACACTGTCCTGAGTTGTGAAAGGAATTATTTCACATCTGCCAGTTATAAACCTGATCTTAATGAACAGTTTGAACTGCTGTTGGTGAAGGTAGGGATCCGAAGGCTGTATAGGGTTCGTCCTTCCTTCTTGAAGATGACCATCTTTAACAATTCATGCATCAGTCCTGGATGTTGTGTGGGCCTTGAGATGTCTGAAGAGGCCAGTCTGTGCTCGGAAGGGCCTGATGCAGTGTGGACAGCACAAAGGGTCCTGGACTGCTGAGGTAGTGAGGTGGCTATTGCTCCTGTGAGTCTTAAGTGCCTTTCGTCAT
Organism: Neosilurus hyrtlii; assembly: GCA_028564935.1. Lineage (NCBI taxonomy): Eukaryota > Metazoa > Chordata > Actinopteri > Siluriformes > Plotosidae > Neosilurus > Neosilurus hyrtlii. Next base: position 4,399,338 of record JAOUQZ010000010.1, on the reverse strand, counting down.
GATTGGGCTGCCTTGATATGTTGAGCCTCAAAACTGGAAGCTCCCCTGGCTATTGCTCCATGCCAAGCTGATAAGTTCTGGGTCAGAGTTTCTCGTGAGGTGTGGTCGATCGAAGAGTTGAAGAGTACTTCCTCATGTAATGGATTTAAGTGAGAGAGAATTTTGAAGAATGGATATGTATTTGTGAGCCCCGCCTGATTATGGGCTCAGACCATAGTGATTGAGGATCTTTCATAATTTTATATTCTGACCTGGAGAACACACATGATCACACTCATCTTGTACACCATATCTCCAGGTGTATGTTCTCAAATCACCCTTACACCTGAATGCGGGCCTTTAAACTAAGTTGGAAGCGCACAGTGCTACAGGATGTCTTTGTTTTTCTGACCGTTACAATTTTCCTTCACTGGAATTAAGAGACCTTGAGGTGTTCCAGCATGGCAGTGCCCCTGTACACAAAGCGAGCTCCATGAACATATGGTGTGATGCATTTGGAGTGGAAGAACATAAGTGTCCTGCACAGAACCCTGACCTCAACACTACTGAACACCTTTTGGGATGAACTTGGTATGGCCAACTACAGCTTAGTGTCCTCCTCACCCATCATCCTTACTTCCCTAATGCTTTCGTGGCTACAGCCACCCTCTAAAATCTAGAGGAACGCCTTCCCCAAGAAGTGGAGGATCTTATAACAGCAAAGAGGGGACTACAGAGATGATCAAGTATTCCCAAATGCTCGACCATATACTGTGTATTTCTTATAAGTGGAAATCTTAATAGCCTGCAGTCAGATGGTTTAAAACCAGCTTTAATCAGGAGATGATGGTCCAGAGATGGAAGAGGTCTGACAATAAAGGTGCTGGCAGAAGGCAGGGAACCTGATAATAATACAAGGTTCCTCTCAGATCTTCTCAAATGTTTTTTATTCAGTTGGGGAATCTGTAAAACTAAGACAGGGTTTTCCTTTTAAGACTTTCTCGCACCAGTTCCAGGCCAGATGAATGGTGTGCTTTCCCGTGGCTGGCTCCCTGCACTCCCTCTTCTCAGACTGATTGCGAAAAGCTCATTGAACAAAAGAGCGAAAGGGATATAAATAACCATATTGCCATCGTTTAATTACTTTCGTTTGATAACCGTACCAACGTCACATTAAGCCAAGCATTAAGCCATACTCATTTCTTCCATTTAATCCTCCCTAATTAGTCCAAGATAGCAGCTCAGCACAGAGAAACGACCCATTTTGGCCTGAGCCATCTTTCTCTAATCTCTTCCAGCCTTTTCTTCTCTCCAGTTCTGTCTCTCGGTCACCCGTTTAGCTTTGCTGTCTATGCCGTACCATCGGCGAGTGACTTATTGTCTCCATACACACACACCTCACCTAGCTATTATTATATGTGTTTCTCTCATTCTTCTTCCTGACACACACTCTTTTAACTCTGCTCTCTCATCTCAGCATGAGCGTACGCTTCATCTATTGTTTTTCATCTCGCCTTTCCCAGCCCTCGTGGTTTGTTCTCATGTGTCCTTGTTTGTATTCAAAATGTTTCTCTCTCTGTCATCATATATTTCATCTCTTTCCCTCTCTCTCACATACAGACAGGCACATACGCTGCCTTCTTTATTTCCTATACTGCCGCATAGGTTTTTATTGTCTATATCTCCCTCTCGTCTTACTTTCTTCTAGTCGGAGCTTTCTGTGCACGTACAAGCAAAACATAGCTTTAAAGGAATATACTTGTGCTGACATTTAAAGTCATGTGCAGCGCTGTTTTCAAACGTATTTTTGGGCCAAAGTAAAGCGAACTTTACAGAGCACGGGTAAATGGTTCCGTCATGAGACAAAGCCGAAACTTAAGCATTCTGCTACCTGATTTATTAATGTGTGCTAATAATTTAACTCCGCATGATCTTAACTGGCAGTGTTACCTCTTTTAATTACGAATGAAATACAGCTGACTAAATCATTTTATCCTTAACAAATAGCAGTAACTCTGGCTTTTAAAAGGGAATCAGAGAGCTGCCACGTTATTGCAAAATATCCTGTCGTGATAGAATAGAAACCTGTCTAACAGAACAATTAAATACCAAACTCACCCATTTTCTTTTACTGCCCTCATAAAGAGGAGAAATTAGGAAATAAAATGTTATGTCCTTAAGGCGTACACTTGAGTGAACGTCCAAAAAAGTGCATAAGGAGACATAAATAGGCATTTTGTTAGCTTGGGGGTCCTTTGGTTTTTCAATTTTTCAATATTTTTATTCGGTTTGATTTGTATAGTGCTTAAAAAATAGTAAGCATTGCTATAAGGGAGCTATAAAGGGATCTAAATCTAAATATCTTTATCTGGATTTTTGTAAAGCTGCTGTTAAATGTATGTGACACCAAATAAAATTGTACTGGATGCTGAAACTAGGGCTGTGTGTCTCATTCACATACTTCCTCTTCTTTCTCTGATGTCTCATCTGTCTCCTTCTCTCTCTCTCTCTCTCTGGCTCTCCGTCTCTCCTCCCCATTTCCTTGTTGTT
>JAOUQZ010000010.1:4321984-4368491 GCA_028564935.1 Neosilurus hyrtlii | reverse complement strand
TGTGTGTGTGTGTGTGTGTGTGTGTGTGTGTGTGTGTGTGTGTGTGTGTGTGTGTGTGTGTGTGTGTGTACGTACGTTCTACAGTGTTCAAGCACAGACTTGTTTGTTTGTGTGTGTATGTGTGTGGTGCTACCGCCGTAAGGAAGGACTGGTGTGAGCCAATGAGATAAAACTAGCACTGACCTGCCGTGGGATTACCAGAACAGAGGCAGGCCGAACTCTGGACAAAATTATTTACATCAACTTTCTTTAATTTTCTTTCTTTTCTTGTGTGTTTCTTTTGTGGGTTTTTTTTCTGTGTGTGTTTTTTTTAAAGAGACATAAAGCAAATATATTTCTTTCCTTCTGTATAGGTTACTGACAGCCTTTTTTTTTGTTCACATATTCTGTAAATGTTTGAATAACTTACTATTTTTAAATAAAAAAAGAACCAAGATTATAACATGACTCCGAGAATCCTCCGAGCTGTTTATGCGGATGAGTCGCTCTAGGAGTGGATAAAGCTGCAGGTCTTCGGTCGTTTATTTGCCCTGATTTATTTTGCTCAGCATATCAGGGCAACCGTAATCATTTTCTCCTCTCTAGGACACGCCGACTCTCTGAGTACAGAAGGTGTTATGTAACGATGTACGTTTTAATAAGCAGGCCTCTGTGAAGGCCAATTAACAATTCTGTAGTGTCTCTGTGTGTGTGAGTGTGTGTGTGTGTGTGTGTGTGTGTTAATAGGATATGGTGTGAGCTGGTTCTAAAAACTCCAGCACCCGAATTCACGTTCACCATGCCCTTTATTTATTTATTTTCTCCCATCATGAGGAAAGTGAGCCTGATTTGTCCTCATCAACCCCCTCCATCTGCTCTGGCTGTGTGTACAGAGCGAACGCCTCACCACTGTGAATAAATAAAAAGTAATGAGGAAAAAAAAAATAATAAAAATCCACCCCCACCTCTCCTCCACGGCCTTTCCTTTAGGGGACTCCAGTGCAGCTGATGTGCAGCTTTAATACAGCCTTTTTCCACAAGGGATGGAATGTATATGTTAGACAGGAGAACAGAAGGTATAAAAACGTCCCCCCTCCTTCATCCTCGCCCCAAACCCCAGGCGTTTTGGTTATAGTGCTGGGATGCTGGGAGCTGCAGAGTTTGCAGCTTTAACGGGGCTGTGAGTCAGCCTTTGAGCTCGGCTTTGTTATCAGTTTCCCGCATGCCCTAATCAGCACTTTCTGAAGCTGTGAACTCTTGTGTGCCTATAGTATGCTGTTACCTGCATACTTAAACCTTGACACTGCGTACATCCTCATTCTTCAGGCGCTCGGAAGAATGGAAGATTGCTGAACTGAAATGATGGTGTGATATGTATCCTGACAGACACCTGATATTAAAGAGAGGAAGAAGAAAAGTAACGAGGGTTCTTCAAGCTTTCTGATCAGCACAAGACTTTCTGGAATGACTCCATGTGCTTTCCATAAGCCGCGATGTCCGTCTCAGTGAGAGCTCATCACTGTTTTTGTCCAGCTGCAGCTGATTTGCACTGTTCTTCCCTTTTCCTCTCAGTCCGCAGCTCATATAACCTCTAGTCTAACAGAGGAACGGCGCTGGGAACTGGCTTTCAATACTCTGTTCTTGGCATCACACAAAGACATAAGAACGGGACTAATTAGACCTCAGCTACGTCCCAATGAGATGCCTGTCATTTGGTGTTTGGTGGCTCAGTTCAGCAACCCTGGTGCTCCCTTCATTAATTTAGTTCTGAAGAAAGCCAGAAGTTCTAAACTAGCCGAGGACGTCTGAGACGTGGTTGTGCCATTTTATCTTCACCGAAGCCTCCTGTTGCGGCACGTTGATGAAGTGGTTAGTACGGCCGCCTCACAGCAAGGAAGTCCAGGGTTTGATTCCCCGGCTCGAGTGTTTCTATGTGAAGTGTGCATGTTCTCACCCTGCTCGAGTGGGTTTCCTCCAGGTACTCCGGTTTCCTCCCACAGTCCAAAGACACGCACATTAGGCTAACTGGCTGTTCTAAATTGACTCTCGGTGTGAGTGTGAATGGTTTCGTGTGTGTGATGCCCTGCGATGGTCTGGCGAGCTGTTCAGGTCGTTCCCCACCTTCGCCCAGTGTCGGTTAAGATAGGCTCCCACCTCCCCACGACCCTAGTAGTGGGATTCAACAGGTCAGTGGCCGACCGTGTGAGTGAGTCAGTAAAGACTCTTGAAAAGTTTTGACATTACAACCTTAAGCCTTGGTCTCCGAGCGATCCGGAGCAGGAATGTATTGAAAGAATAAAGCGTAGATGTGTCTTTTCAGGAATAGATTCTCAATCAGTGCTCAGTATTCTCCACGTGTCATTCTTACTGCGGTTGTGTCCTGTAAAATTATTATGTAGCCTATACCACAGCGGGAAGTGGACTGTCATCTGAATGCGTAAGGCATTTCTAATTATTTCACCATTGTTGAGTTGTATGAAATTCTGCCTTTGCTCAAGTCTGTGTGTGTGTTTGTGTGTGTGCGTTTAACTTACGATGAAAAATGCCTTTTTAAATGTAAACCCACTAAGGTTCCAGACAGTCACCACTTCTATAGCAATGCATCCTGGAGGGAAAAACCCGACCATACCAGCATATGCAATGATTCAACAGTACCCCCTATTGGTAGGAAAGTAAAGTTTTGGAAGTGGGACCCATCACATCCCTTTCCCTTTTCTCTTCTCTTGAACAAACCCCAGCGGTGGTGTTTCATCCTGGCAGCGCTCCTCTGTTGTGACTCTAATAGTAATAGCTCGCTTTGCTTTGCTCTCAGGCTTTGCCTCATTCATTTATGGATGTGCAAAGACGTGTGAAATGCAGATTTGGTTTTGCACCTGGGTGGCTAACATTATGTAAGATTCCTGAAAGAAAGCCAGCTTGCATGTCAAGCCTTGGAGGGACACGTGTACGTGGACTGTTTAGAGACAAAGGAAGCCCCCGCACTGAGCTTTCCAGACCAGGTGCTTTCTGTTCTTGCTGAATCACCAAATGAGACGGAGAAAAAAAGTTTGTTTTAAAGGTCAGAGCTGCATCCCATCATCTCTAATAGCCCTGGATCATGCAGTCAGGACCCTGTGGATATCTCTAAGATATTTCATGGCATATAATGGCATAGTGATGCAATATTTCTTCCAGAGTTTGGATGGCTGCTATTTTTTTAGGATTCAACCAGTAATTAGATTCAAGGTACATGTACAACATGGACATGTACAGTGCCAAAAATGTGAATACAACCCCAGTTTTAAAGAGGTGATAATATAAATAAAATCATATTATTCCATTTTATTTTATTTTATTATTTTTTCAGATTGGTGAGCCTCTGCCCAGGCTCCCAATGATGTACCCAATCATCCTGCTGACCTCTTGCCAAATTAACCAAATTAGTTGGAAAAATTTCCTCCCACTGTTTCTATTTTCCAGGTGTGGCACAGTTAGTATGATCTTCTTCATGCCTTCGTGGGTTTCCTCTAGGTACACCAGTTTCCTCCCACAGTCCAAAGACATGCACATTAGGCTAATTGTCTGTTCCAAATTGCCCCTAGGTGGGAGTGTAAATGGTTGTGTGTGTTGGCCCTGCGATGGTGTGGTGAGCCTGTTCAGGGTGTACCCCACCTTTACCCACAGTCGGCTGAGATGGGCTCCAGCCGTCCCGCGTAGTAGGATTAAGTGGTTTGGTAAGTTATTAAATGGATGGATGTTTTCTGTTTTATAAATAAAATGTGGGTTTATGAGATTTGCTGCATTCTGCATTCTGTTTTTATTTACATTTTACACAGCATCCCAAATCTTTGGAATTTTGGTTGTATCCATCCATCCATTTGCTGAACCACTCACTCCTACTAGGGTTGCGGGGAGGCCAGAGCCTATCTCAGCCAACACTGGGTGAAGAAAGGGTACCCTAACAAGCTTACCATTCCACTGGAAGACCAACGTATACACAACCATTCACTCTCACATTCACACATAGGGGCAATTTGGAAGAGCCAATTAGCCTAATGTGCATATCTTTGTAATGTGGGAGGAAACCAGATAATGTGGAGGACACCCTTGCAAGCACACGGAGGAGTCATTCCGTGTCAGATGGACCAAAGGTGGTTCCACTCATCTCTCGGATTTTTATGATTTTTCTCCTGATTGTAGTACCATAAAATTAATGCAAGCATGCAACATTTCTGCTTTGGGTCTTATAGCCATTTGAAATTATTTGTTAATTTTTTCAATGTGAAAATGGAGTTTTTTGCCATTTTTGGAGCCTAATAATTGCTCTTTTATATAAGTAAATTGTCTTGTTTTTCATTTTTCCTGCAGAAACATTTCCACTGAGCTGAGAAAATCAAGTTGAATAATTATACTTCATATTATTATAGAAATATTCTACATTGAAAATATAATTTTTTTGTTTTAATGCATCCTCAATTACTTTTTCACTAATGCAGAGAGATGCATGAAATTTGAAGTTATTCTCTGGGGACCCTAAATAAGTGGTATGCATTGAGAAATCACATTTGTTGATAAACCTTTTTTTTATTAGCTCACGAAAAATTTTTACATTTCTGTCAAGAACAGTCACCAGATAGATTTCGGACATGGGTAATTTTCAAGATATTTTATAAATAATTACAAACCTAATATTTTCTTATTTTATAAAACCAAGGCTTTATACAAAGACATTTGTAGGTTTCTGGGTGCCTTAGAATAATTTTTATCACGGTTAAAAATTTGACTTGGACAAAATGTATAAAATTTGGGCAATTTTAAGCTGAAAAAAAATTCATTATGGCCCACGTGGAACCTGGATTTTTTTTTCCCATTTAAGATGCATGTCTTAGTTATTCAAAGTGATATTTTTGATCTTGCTTCCGATAGTTCTTCTTTATGAAAATAGATTTTGCAATTCAAATTAAAGGTTGCATTTTTCAAGGATAAATACACTTTATTCTTAATACTAGAAAATAGTTGAATTGGGTCTTGAAATTCTGGTGAGCAGCTGAAATGTTTTCTCCGTTGCATAAAATGATGATAGCAGATGGTGTCCTCACCAGTAAATGTCTGTATGGCTCTCATCTGTACCACTTTCATACGGTCTGGTGATATGTCTTGTTATTTGTTAAGACCTGCCTTATGTGTGAAATGTTGCTTATGGCGGTCTTCAGCTGAATTAGTTTTTATACCAACAGTGCATGGATTTTAAACTGAACCTAAATCAGTCATGTTGTTAAAAGGTCTACCAACACTACGACACATATGGCATCCTACAGCCTGAAACCAATAGTCAGACCTGTATTAAAAACTAGCAGTTGCATGAGAATTCAGCTATATACCAAAATAATTGTCAATATCACACTTTAACACTGAAACCTTGATATTCAGTATAATAAAATGATGCTATTATTGTCATGCTACACTGATGATGGTACCTGTAGTTTTCATAAAGAAGAACTATCGGAAGCAAGATCAAAAATATCGCTTTGAATACCTAAGATATGCATCTATACCTGGGGAAAAAATCAAGGTATGTTCCACCTGGGCCACATTGAATTTTTTTTCAACTCAAAATTGTTCAAATTTAAAAAATTTTGTCTAAGTCAATTTTTGAACCCTGATATTATGTCTTTGTATAAAGCCTGTGTGGCATAAAATCAGAATTAGGTTTGTAATTATTTACTAAATATCTTGAAAATTACAGATGTCCGGAATTTATCCGGTGACTGTTCTTGACAGACATTTAATATTTTTGTGAGCTACTAAAAAGAAGGTTCATCAACTAATGTGATTTCTCAATGCATACCACTTATTTAGGGCCCCAAGAGAAAAACTTGTGCAAATTTCATGCATCTGGTTGCATTAGAAAAATTAGCAAATTTTTCAAATGACTATAATTTTCGGAATTATTAAGATACAGAGCTGAAAGTTTTCATGCTTGCTTTAATTTTATGGTACTACATTCAGAAGAAAAATCATAATGTTTTTATGACACAGAATGACCCGGAGAACATGCAAACTCCACACAGAAACACCCTAACTGAGCCTGAGATTTGAACCCAGGACCTTCTTGCTGTGAGGCGGACGTGCTAACCACTACGCCATCATGCCACCCAATCTGGGTTATGTATCTGTTGTTTTTTTTTGTTTTTTTTTAAGATCCACTGTATATGTGCATGTATTTTGATGAAGCATATGTACAGCACATATAATTTTTTTTTTTAAAGATTGATTATTCCTCTTATTGCATAGTTAAACAACGAAAGAAATGCTTGAGGCTGTTTTACTTGTACAGCAAAGAACATGTCAAACTGTACTTAAGTTAATGACCACAGACAGGCTGCAAATTACATTTCTAGCTCCAGTGCTTTTTAGTTTCCACTGCTGACGCTGAAAGTAAATAAATCAAACCAAAGTACGAAATCTGTGTATCATATTACTCTATTCGAGGACGTCCCAATTCTTAAAATGCTCTTATATAGATCAGCCGGAGGTTCAGTTGAAGCTTTTCTTCTGAAACTTTGAACATACCGCATGGAGATGTCAAATTCTCTCTCTAGAGCAGCATCTGTGAGGTTTTTCTACCATATTCAACTCTGACCTCAGTAGAAGGAGAAGAAACCCATATCTTGATCGATACAGTATACATTACAGCATGGTGAATTCTTTTCTTTATATATCTCAGCTTGTTAGGACATTGAGGTCAGAAGGTCAGCTGTGATATGGTGCCCCTGTCGCAGAAAGGGTTAAAGGGCCTTGCACAAGGGCCCATCAGCGACAGAATTGCTGTGCTGGGGCCTGAACCCCCAACCTTCTAATCTAAGCAGTAACCCAAAGCCTTAACCACTGAGCCACCTCTATCCGGATTAAAGACCGCCTGGAGTCAGGCTCGCGACCTCTCAATTTGAAAAGTGAGTATGTTACCAGTATTCCGTGACGAGAGCTAAAAAGAAGTCTGGATGAGTCTGTTTGACCTGGTACGCACTGCTGATCTGACTCTTAACTAGCTGAGTAGGTGTTGATAGTGATGTGCAGGATTTTATTTCTTTTATTACAAGAAACAGAACTGCTGGAGGAATTTCTTCTGGAGTGGACATGAGTGGAATTGAAGGACAATCTTGCACACACCTTTCCTTTTCATGCAGTTCATACTGAAGTGCTATATTGATACTCTCACAAAGCAATAGAAAGTTTCAAAAGAAAGACTTTTCCAAACATTTCAGACTTTGTATAGTCTGAAAAATGAGCAGAGCTCCCGGTATGCAAAACACACAGATTTTTACAACATGCTTGAGAAAATATAGTATATGCATTAACCTGATCTTTCATGGCCGTACATACATCTGTACACGGACCACTACAGGCTTTGATGCTTTGGGTCTGTGTCTTGATTAGGGGTTTGCAAGCACCAGTAATGCTGAAAACAGCTCCAAATGTGAAATCTTCATCACTGTAGCGTCCCTAGTCATCTAACTTATCTAATTTAGGTTAAATCCTTATTTTTTTCCACCAGAAAAGAAACCCATGCTTAACAGTTCTTGGTCATCTGTTCAAAATACAGTGTAATAACCCTATTTACATTTATATATAGAGGTGTAAACAAGTTTTGCTGTTGGAATGCAGTTCTTAAAGCACCCTCTCTATACCCTCTGTAGAATGTTGTGAGGATGGGTGATGGGAGTCTTCACTGGAGAGATGCTGCTTGACTTTGCTGAATATGGAGTTGGAGTTCATTGACCAGGCGAGGTTCTCCAGCACCAAATAATTTGAAGATCTCCACTAATCCGCTGCTGATGTTTTTATATATGATAATACTGGCATTAAGTGTGGTCCTTTAGAAGGTGACCTGATTAGACAGTTCTCCTGGACCAGGGATGAGAGAGCGTCGAAGGGTACACTAGACCATTCTTTACTAAATGAAAGGACATCATTTATATTCAACAGTTATTTCGTGACCCACTTTAGCTTTGAACAAGTCACGGCCATTTCCGTTGTTTTTTTTTTTTTCTATCTTGGCGTTGAGGTCACTGTATATGAGCTGGTATCCTAGGCATAGATTAACCAATCAGAGTGCATAGTGGGCTAATATCTGAATCGAATTGAATCTGGTGTCCTAGGATAGAATTCAAATAAATCTAGCTGCAAGCAGCGATTCCTGGGGTCCAAGCAAAAAGGTAATAAAGAGGAGTGATGATGAAAAGATGATGGAGATGGATGAGGAGGAGTAGTGATGAAGAGAAGATGATAGCGATGAAGGGAGGATGTCAGGGACAACTTGGAGATCTGTGGTGATGTCACTACAGAGAGGGGTTTTATGGAAGAGGTGTGATTAAGAGGAAGAGGAGCGATGATGAAGAGTGAGGATGATGATGATGATGAAGCACTGATTTTGTCATGGAGTGGGGTTGGAATCTGAAGATGTCTCAGGGGGGGCTTTTTGGAAGAAGCGTGATGATGAGGAGTGAACAATGAGGACTGATAGGGTTGAAAAGGGGATAAGGTCACGGAGAGGGGTTCGGAATGATGACGTTAATCCAAGTAAAAACCACTGGGGTATCAAGCTGACACTGACACCTGATTAAATATTGAAGTAGACGCAGTGAGCGTGTGATGTCACAGGGTGGTAGCGCCGCTCTCTGTGATATTATCACAAAGTTCTAGGCCTCAAGGGCTATCTGTGACATCACAGAGTGTGTAGGTCATGAAATATGCCTAGTGCATTGAGCATAGTGCTAGAGACACAGAGGAACACTGAGGCTGACCCAAGGTAAAGTATTGCTAAATGTTTTATCTCGTTACATGGGGCGTCTCTCATCTGTCTTCGATTCCCGGGCTCGAGGTGTTTCTGTGTGGAGTTTGCATGTTCTCCCTGTGCTTGCGTGGGTTTACTCCAGGTACTCCAGTTTCTTCCCATAGTACAAAAACATGCTTAAGTTGTGGATTAAGCATGTTTCATGATTAAGTTGCTTACAAAATGAATGAATAAATGACTGATAAATAACACCCCCCCCCCCATATGTATGTATATATGTATGTATGTGCGGGGGGTGGGGTGTTATTTATCAGTCATTTATTCATTCATTTTGTAAGCAACTTAATCCTAATTAAGGTCACAGGAAGGCTAGCGCCCATCTCCGCCGACTCTGGGTGAAGGCTGGGTACACTCTAAACAGCTCGCCAGGCCATCGTAGGGCCAGCACACACAGAACCATTCACTCTCACACATAGGTATGATTTGGAACAACCAATCAGCCTACTGTGCATGTTTTTGTACTATGGGAAGAAACTGGAGTACCCGGAGGAAACCCACGCAAGCACAGGGAGAACATGCAAACTCCACACAGAAACACCCCGAGCCCGGGAATCAAATTCCATATGAAATTTTCCTACAAGGCGAGGGAGAGGAGTTTTGGAAAATGACAAAAGGACGTACTGTTGCACCTCAGCCTCGGTTTCACATCTGCGCTTCGAAAACACTTTGATTGTATGTTTCATTACTAACAAACATGGTGGACAAATATGGAGTGATATCATGAGAAATGTACCAGGGAGCAGAACAGATGATTGTGGACTAAAAAAAGCATCAGTGAGGATCTGTGTGACTTCAGAGCTCAGTGCGTTATCTTCTGATAAGCAGCAACTTCAGGTCTTCATGTAGACACTGAAGAACATCCCCCCAAGTCATGGTCTCCTGTTAGACTCTTTTATTCTCCTGGTTTTTTTTCTCTCCTGTTTCAGATAGAAAGGTTATCGCTTTAATGCATCACTAGTTTTTTTTTTTTTTTTTTGTCCTTTCACTAAAAAGCATGTTTAAAATGACAGCTCCTCAAAGCTCCATTCCAAATGCATTAACAGTAAAAATGTGTATTTTTCCCCCCTCTGTCTCTGTTCATATGCTTTTGAAGATGAATTTTCTATCTGGGTTACTGCACGGGGTAATCAGAGCTCCTGATTGTGTTGAATCTAAAATGCCAGCGCTCCTTACGCCTATAGCTGCTTCTAATGAGTGACACTTAAACCTTCTTGCTGCATTCATCATCTTCTTGACCTTTCCCAAGAGCACTGAAGTATCAATCTTCATGCTGACATTGATTATATCTGAACTGTCAAGAAGTATATTTTTAGAAAAGATGTGCTAGGGCTCATTTATGACTTTTAAACAGAGGTGGGTTTAAAATGCACTAAAAACACACACACACATTAATGAGTAAGAATATATTAAATGCAGTCAGATTTATGTAGAATTTCCTGTTTTATTATTACAATTAATTCAAGTACATGATTTTGAAGCTCTGTTGGTTTTTGTTTTGTAATGTTAGGCATTTCTTTCTGGAAAGAATCCAAAATATTCATTCATTTATTCACTCACTTCCTAGGGCTAGACGCTGCGCGAAGACGTGGCACACCATCAACAGCTCAGCAGTCAATTGCAGGGCCAACACCCACACAACTACTGGCACTCACACACACCTAAGGGCAATTTGGAACAGCCAGTTCGACTAATGAGCATGTCTTTGAACTGATACTGATCGGTTTTTGAGTAGAATTTTCATTCATTCATCATCTATACCACTTATCCTGTTTAGAGACACATGTAGGCTGGAGCCCACCCCAATGACTCTGAGTGAATGGCAGGGGTGCACCCTGAACAGCTCGCCAATCTATTGCAGTGCCAACTCAGCCACACAACCATTCACACTCACACAAGGGGCAATTTGGAACAGCCAGTTCGCCTAATGTGCATGTCTGTATGAGAGGAAAACTGAGTATCTGGAAGACACCCACACAAGCACACGGAAAACATGCAAACTCCACACAGAAAGCCCTCGCTGAGCCTGGGACTTAAACACAGGACCTTCTTGCTGTGGTGCAGATGTGCAAACAACGACGCCACAGTGCCACTGAATCCAATTTAATGTATGAAATGAGTAAAAGCATCAAAAACAGAATGAATATTCATATATTTAACCAACAATAATATTATAATGGGTGGCGTGTCTGCCCCACACCAAGAAGGTCCTGAGTTCGAGTCCCAGGCCCGAGTGAGGGGTTTCTGTGTGGGGGTTGCATGTTTTCCCTGTGCATGCACATTAGGCTAATTGGCTGTTTCAGATTGCCCCTAGGTGTGAGTGTGTTGGCCCTGCAGTGGTCTGTCAAACTGTTTAAGGTGCACCCCGCCTTCGCCTAGTGTCAGCTGAGATAAGCATAGTCTTCCCGCAACCCTAATTGGAGTAAGCGATTGAACCAGTGAGGGAGAGAGTGAGTGATCTTATAATTTAACTAAATTTAATACATTTTTAATAAACCCACATTTAAGCTACTATCTATTATAAATCTGTCAAATTTTGCAGCTTTCTCTCTCTCTCTCTCTCTCGCTCTCTCACTTGTTCTCTCTTGCTTACTTTCTTTCTCTCTAACTCACTCTTTCTTTCTCTCATTCTCTCTCTCTCACTCTCTCTCTCTCTTTCACTTGTTCTCTCTGGCTCACTTTCTTTCTCTCTAACTCACTCATTCTTTCTTTCTTTCTTTTTCTCACTCTTTCTCTCTCACACACTGTTTCTCTCTCACTCCTTTTCTCTCTCTTTTTTTCACTTATTCTCTCACTCACTTTCTTTCTCTATATCTCACTCTCTTTTTCTCTTACTCCTTCTCTCTCACCTTTTTGCTTTCTCTCTCACTTTCACTTTGTCTCTCTTTCTTTCTCTCTAACCCTTTCTCTCTCTCTCTCTCTCTCTCTCTCTCATACACACGCTTTCTCTCTTTCGCTCTTTCTCTCTCTTGCTCTCACTCTGTCTCTGTCTCTCTCTTTCTCTTGCTCTCTCTCACTCTCTCCCGCCCTTTCACTCTCACTCTGTCTCTCTCGCTTATTTTCTAAAGTTTACAAACTTGCCTTTTACAAAGAGTGCTTTGCTCAAGTGCGCGTGTGTGTGTGTGTGTGTGTGTGTGCATGTGTGTGCGTGTGTGTGCTTATTGTACTGCCAAGGACCTGATTATTGATAAAGGACCTGATGTTTGGTCACAGGCCATTTCAATACCCTGAACATGATCAGCTGCTTTTAAAAAGTTTCCTTTTATGGCTGGAAAAAAAAAAAAAGAATTCTTCAACAAAACCACTGCTTCTGTATTAATGATTTTTTGCGGCTACAATTGATTGAAATTCTCCAACAGATCAGGCGTTTACTGCACATTTCGCTGAATAAATGAATATTTTATCTTTCATCACCAAGGTCCTGGCAGGCTTTTATTTTTAGACTGAGTGCAAAAAGGAATGTTTAAATGTTTGAGTGTTTGTGATGAAGCAGATGTTCATGAGACTTTAAATTCTGAGGAAAAACAATCTGCACTCAGAATCTTCCTCGCACGTGCTTTTACACCACTAAGCAGAGCGACGACAAGCGTGCAGTCATCATCTGCTCTGAACACGTCGCCGTCGGGGGTGTTTCCCTTAATTCGGGTTCATTAAGTCTGTTGCTTCTTCACAGCCTGTCTTTAATGAGTTGTGATCTATGTCTGTGCCACCTAATAAAGATCTCCAGGAGACGTGCAGACACAATCGTACGTGACAGCGTGAACGCTCGACTGACCCCTCATTAAAACTGACTGATGGACTTGGCGCTTTCTCCTTTCTGATGATGATTGGGATCTACATGGCGAGAGAGAATGAATGAGATCCCTGGTCTGAAAGGACAGAGAAGAAAACCATGACCACGCCCGTGAGCTCTTTATGATTTTACGCCCCTCTCCATCCAATCTTGAGAAGAAATCTATTTGAGGTTTGAGGTTTGAGGCTTTACTGTGGCTTTAGCGGAATAACAGGATTAGCCGAAAACCTGCAGCGCATAAGGGGTCGGTATAAGCCTGCACAGCTGGATTGACATGGATAAGATGGAGTTCATCATCTCTACTCTTTCATGGATGAGATGAATGGAGCAGATTTACTACTCCTTCGTTCAATCTGCCTTTCATTCAATTCAGTTAAGCGTCATTGCTTTTTTCTTATTTTATCCGACACTTTTACACTTTTAATTGTTACATAGCCGAGCGATTAAGGGTTAAAACCCAACAATACTGGGAATATGATGACGCCAAGACCAATAATCTAAATGTTTCACTACTAAGCCATCGTTTAAGCCATCCTCTTCACATAATGGTCACGATTCCACGGAAATCCTAATGGATACCATGAAATTAACCCAATACCTTTAGAACCCAGCATTTTTTCCCCAGATATCAGTCTAGTAGAGAGCCAGGAGGTTTCCTCCTTGAATGCACATCATCTCACTTTATTCCAGTGAACTCCTTCTAAATCCCATGTTGTTCATCTGTTCCACCACTTTTTTAAGTGAAATCACCATCCTGTGTTTTCCCTCCAAAAAATAAACCAGAAGTTCTCATAAAGGAGTGGAGTGCAGGGCAGTTAATCCAAGTCTAGTCCACTTGTATGTGTTTTGCTTGTCTCTCCAGGCCCGTTTATTCCTGCATGGAAGGTGGTGGCGACGATCGCGAGAACTCTAAAAACTACTGACCATGCGCTACCATAAATCGAGTGCCCACGGAATTCTGGGAGGGCCACCGAGCCCGACCAAAGTGTGCTCAACCTTCCTATAATCTTGCCACTCATGTGCTACCACATAAATCGAGTCAGGCGGGAAAGCGCAATCAGTGTTGCTGTTCTGCACGCTGCGCTCTTTTCACAGCAATAACTCTGGGCAGGACAGTGGTTGGAACATCTGCCTCATAGAAAAAGGTCCAGGGTTCGAGTCCCAGTCTCAGCAAGGGCGTTTCTGTGTGGAGTTTGCATGATCTCTCCATGCATGCATGGGTTTCCTCCGGGTACTTCAGTTTTCTCTTACAGTAAAATGGCATACAGATTAGGCTAATTGGCTGTTTCAAATTCCCGCTAGGTGTTAATGTGAGTGAATGATTGTGTTGCCCTGCGATGGATTAATGAGCTGTTTGGCAAATGAATGAATGAATGAACTCTGCCTCAGTTTAAAAATAAACAGGTCTCCGCTATGTTTACATTTATGTTACTCCTTCTGTCATGCCGGTGGCCAGAGCTACAAGCCCAGTTTGAGTCCATTTCCGTGGATCTCGACTGACACAATAATTTTCCAAGATTTTTTTTTTGTAAGTGTTCTGAGTGTTACTACCCTGAATTGGAATATTTTTTTAACAACAGCATCACGCTAGCAACCTGACACTGCTGAGTAATAATCTGACTGAGGACTCAATCAAGAAATGGATAAGGAATGAGACTGACTTCTAATAAAAGGTAGTGCAGTACAATACATCCTGTAATTCAGAGCGTAAGAAAATCTAGCTTTCAGGCTTTCCTGTTTCCTTTTTTTTCTTACTTCATCCCTCTACAATTACCATGGTAACCCGACAGTATAGACATGATGGATCCTTGCAGCCCAATCGTGAGACGGCACACATCATGAATCGGCCTGGAAATTGATAGGAAAATTTGGATGCAGTTCATCGATTGCCTGCATTCAGCAAATTTCCCAGCTCAGTAAAGTGAGACCGCTTAAATGACTTCTCTGAGGGTTTGTTTGTTTTTTTGTTTTTTTTTAACGTGCATCCTGCAATAGTACTTCAGCATACCGACAAGGCCTCTAAAATATGTGCTCTCTCCGAGATAAGACATACTGAGGGCTTTTGTTACTGAACCCCAGCCATTTTTCTTCACAAAGATGCTTTAACTGTTGCTTGTGCATGCAGTGCATCTTTGTAGCACGTCAAAACCCTTTCATGTAGGTCTTAATCAGTCAAGACACCATGTTTCAGTTTGTGCACCAATGACTAGCCAGTTGTGCAGAAAGAAAAGCCCATAATAAATGCTAATGAACAAATTTTCTGCTTCATATCAAGCACCAGCCCCTTTCTGGCTTGGAGAGTGATGCAGCGTTTAATCACACATGAGGCATCTATTAACCGTCCTGTTTGAATCCGTCAGCCTGAAGTCTCTTTCATCACTGTGTTAATGGGAAGGATTATCAGAGTCACTCCTTTCCAGCAGCTTCGGAGTCTGAATCTGAGACTAAGGCTTTTAGGATTGTACCTCCTGCACATCATCCGAACAGCATCTACACTTGTACAACAGCGTTGTTTAGTATTTCGCACGTTCCCTCAGCTGCAGGGATATGATTCCTGTGTGTGTGCACGTATGCCATGTAGCTCAAGGGGTAAACAATGTAATGGAATATATAAGTATATTAATAACAGGAAGTTAGACAGCCTGCTCTTCAGCTCTTTTAGGAGTTGTGTTACATGTACAGAACCACAGGGCTAACAGGCTCCTTTAATGAATGATGCAATTAGTTTTGGGATTAGACAGTTATGAAGTCACGCCAATTGTCCTAAATACTGAATAAGCGATGCTTTTGTTTTCGCAACAGTGGGAGAAACCAGGATGGACGTGGCTTGTAAATGAATTTATATGTTAATGCAAACAGTCCCAGGTGCTTTTTTACAGCAAAGGTTCATTTAATTGTTCTTTCTTTGTCAGAAAACTTTTCCTAGTCAGGGTCACAGGGAAGGGTCACAGGAAGGGTCACCAGAGCATCTTCCAGTGAATACTAGGTGTGAGTCAGGAATGCAATTTGCATTATGCACACACGCACACACACACACACGCACACACACACACACACATATATATGGAGAGGGAGGTCACCCTACATACCTGGAAGACCATGTTGTGGCGGTAACCCCTGGACACGGTGGTGGACACCTGTGGAAAGCGGGGCCGTCCAGCTGAAGAAGGAGGCCTATCTGGCCATTTTGGCCTTTGGGACTCCCGAGGCAGCAGATAGGTACCGGTAAGGCCAAACATGCTGCAGCACGGGCTGTCGCCGATGCAAAATCTTGGTTGTGGGAGGAGTTCGGCGAGGGCCGGGAAAATTACATCAGTTGGTCTCGAAAAGGTTCTATGCATCCGATGCCTCAGGAGGGGGAAGCAGTTCTCCACAAACACTGTTTACAGTGGAATTGGGGAGCTGCTGACCTCGACTAGGGAGCTAGAAATACAAATTCACCACAGGTACCCTTTAAAAAAGTTTGGCTTCCTCTGAATAATCCGCACTTGACAAATGGAGTAGGACATGACCTGCCAGAGCCAAGGCTGTCTGTTTCCCGACACTGGAGTATGTTTTATAGCTATTACACGATTACTACAGTTTATTAATTGGTCTTTTTAACATGCGCTCTTTTCTTCATGATGTAAATCTTTCTAAATGGTAACATGTGTTCCTCACTTGTTAGAAGGAGTTTGTGTCTCGGCCAGAGTGCCATGTGGTTTTGACTGCAGCTCTATAAATGATTAATCACTTCAGCTTTCCAGCAACTTTAGCATCTTACAAGCAGCGTGGCCAGAAAAAAAATGACACAAAGCACATCCGTTTTTGGCCCGAGCCCTTTGTCGATCTTCCAGGGTTTTTTCCACACTGAGCTCTGAAACCTCAGCTGTCTGCCATTCTAACTGTACTACTAAAGAGCGAGTCAAAGCATACTTTCTTTTTATTGACTTATTATAGAAAAACTTTACAATACCAAACATCTGGATTGAAGGCGATTGGAAACATAGATGTCATTCTATAAACAGATCCCATAGTAACAGCACACCCCTAGATTGACACCAAAAAACCTTTACTGATAGCATGTACATACTCGCAAAAACTACTGAGTAAATAAAATTAGTATTTAATTTTATGTGAAAAGCTCACTCTGATTGGTCTGCTATTTCGTGATTAAAAGCGTTATTCTGAGTGGGAAATACTTGAATTGGGCGGAACGGTGGCGTAGTAGTTAGCACATCTGCCTTACAGCAAGAAGGTTCTGGGTTTGAGTCCCGGGCCCAAGCGAGACCTTTCTGTGTGGAAATTGCATGTTCTCCCTGTGCTTGTTTGGGTATCCTCTGGGTACTCTGCTTTCCTCCCACAGTCCAAAGACATGCACATTATGCTAATTGTCTGTTCCCAGTGTAGGCTGAGATAGGCTCCAGCATCCCCGTGACCCAAGTAGGATTAACCGATTAGCAAAAATAAGTGAGAATGAGTGAAGTTTATTTCTTTCATCAGTGTATTTGTAAAGATTTTGAGTAAGTTTTTTCAATATTAGGAACTACAGAGCATCGATTTACTCATAAATGATAATATAATGATAACATTCAGCTAATGTTACTACCATTGTGCTGTGCATAATTATGTTCTTCAAGAGTTCCCTCATGCAAACTAATATAATTATTCTTCTGTTATTAATAATTTTGTGAGCAATTTGTGTTATGAGGGATAACTTTTGAAAACTATTAAAATAAAAAGGTGAAAATGTTTTAAGCAATTAAAACACTGGGATGAGGTTGGGTTGTGAATGCAACCATATCATTAGGCAATTAAAAAACATCAGGGGAGTAATTACCCCAATATTAATAGAACTGAATGTCTCATTATCTCTACATGTATAAAGTCAATTCAAATAAGATACCATTTTAACGTGAAGACGAACATTCATACATATTTACATAATCATATATAGGGTGGCACGGTGGCATAGTGGAAAGCCTGGGTTTAATTCCCAGGCTCGGGGCGTTTCTGTGTGGAGTTTGCATGTTCTTCCCATGCTCTCATGGGTTTCCTCTGGGTACTCCGGTTTTCTCCCACAGTCCAAAAACATGCACTGTTCCAAATCACCCCTAGGTGTGAGTGTGAGTGTGAATGGGTGTGTGAGTGTTGGCTCTGCGATGGCCTGGTGAGCTGTCCAGGGTGTATCCCGCCCTAGGTGAGATGGGCGCCTTATAAGCAGCTTAGAATTAATAATTTAGATATATAGCCAATTAGCTTTATGTGCATGTCTTTGGACCGCGGAAGAAAAAAAGCAGCACCCAGAGGAAGTTCACACTAGCACAGGGAGAACATGCAAATGGCCGGGGACGGGCTTGAACCCATGACCTTCTCGCTGTAAGGTGAGAGTGCTAACCACTACACCACAGTGACCCAATTTATTATTTATTATAGTTTATTATGGACCCACTAAGAAACATCTTTTTTGGGGAGGGGGCTGGGTTACCAATAATAACATAGGGATAATTATTTAACAGTAAGCTTAGTGAGCACTAAATAAAGTGAGAATTTTTAATTATTAAACCTGCAGCATTTATTAAAATTGCATCTCTATTATATAAAGACAAAACGTACACTTGTATTTGTAAAACCTTGAATGATTAATAATTGACTTACTGTAGTTATTAATACGACATAAAGCAATTCACAATGAATAACAAGCCTTTTCAAAATGCTGTCAGTGTCCAGCAGCGGGGACCAACATTCTGAGACCAATTTTAAAATGTGGAATTTTTATCTTTCATTAAAATACAAAAGAGGTGTCATGGTGGTGTAGTGATTAGCACGCCCCCCTCACAGCAAGAAGGTTCTGGGTTCAAATCCTGGGCTCGAGCATTTCTATGTGGAGTTTATATGTTCGCTCTGTGCTTGCATGGGTTTCTTCGGGTACTCTGGTTTCTTCCCACAGTCCAAAGACATGCACATTAGGCTGCTGTGAGTGTAAATGGTTTTACAGTGTTGCCCTGCGATGGTCTGGCGAGCTAGGTTCTAGGACTAAATGTTAGTAATGTTAGTTCTAGGTTCCTATTTAAGTGTTAGGAAATGTGTGACATTGACTGTATTTACTGGCATCACATTAACTGCTTTGTACAGAAGGTCAGATTTTGCTCATGTCTAATCTCTTCTACTGACGCACAGGTTCAGATAACACTATGATGAATGTATTCTAAAATGGATCGCAAGGTTTAAGATTAACTTTAAATTTAAGATTCTACTTTTCATTCAAGATCTCAATAATTTATTGAGATTTAACCCCCTTAATAAACCCCATTAATTGATTTAACCCCCAACATGCCCCCTCCGAGACATGCGATGCTACCACTCGCCTCTTTTCGAACTGCTGCACATGCATATTTGGGGGCGGCCTAACACACTCAGAGGGAAAGCGCTATCCGCCCCCTCTTATAAATGAGCTCACAGATGCCCATGATTGCCTGGTGATCGCTGTGAGTGACAGGGAAGTGAGCGTTTGCCATCCTTGGGTGGTGATCGCTGTGAGTGACAGGGAAGTGAGCGTATGCCATCCCTCCCTCCCGTGAGAGCTCGGCCAATTAGCTCCCGTGGACTCCCGGTCACGGATGGCTGTGGCGTCAATCCGGATTCTAGCTAAGATCTCAATAATACCTATAATTCAAATAATGTAAATAAAACGTTTATCACAGTGGTGTAGTGGTTGGCAAGCCTCACAGCAAGAAGTTCCTCGGTTTGATTCTTTCCTCGGTTTGATTCGTTTCTGTGTGGAGTTTGCATGTTCTCCCTGTGCTTGCATGGGTTTCCTCTTGCCCTGTGACAGTCTGGCGAGGTGTTGTGGTGTTCCCCGGCCTTTGCCCAGTGTCGGGTCAGATAGGCTTCAGCCTCCCCATGTGACCCTAATAGGATGATGCGGTTCGGCTGATGAGTGAGTGATGAGTGAGTAATTAAAATTCCCCGGCCTTCCTGCTGTGAGGCGGACGTGCTGACCACTGCTCCTCCTTGATGCCCCGAGTAATTAAAATGTTTGTTAAATCAGGAAAAACAACAATAATGATGCACAACAGATGTATTTTCACTAGTGCAGAATTATAGGCACCCTTCATGTAGAAAATGAGACAGATGTACTCCTGTGTAATCCTGATCTTAAACATGCAGTGACTTTGTCCAGTTTAATCTCTGTTATTTACTTAATAGTTCCTGGGTATCTATAAACTTGGACATGTGACGAACATCTGTGATGAACAGCTCGTGCTGTACTGCAGCTGTCCGTCATTTCCCGAACGCTGTTCCGTTGGCCCGGCGACGATCAAAGCAACGATGTGATTGGTGGGCAGTGAGTGACGTCATGTCGATATAGGGAATCCCGCCGGGGCGCTGTGACACGTCCCAGTAGGGGAAGCGCGTCTCCGCTGCTGCTGCGAAGCTTTTTGTGTCTCATGTCGTGTTTGTGTTTTTATTTGGTTTTAGTTGTGTGTTGGTTTAGGGAGAGAGATCTATCGTACCGGAAACCCACTTCTTCGGTCAGTTTGGGCTTTTTTGTTTTTTTAAATGTTGAGAAAAAGAGTTGAACACAGACAGACAGACAGACAGATCATCACCATAGCACCATCATTTCTAATAATAATAATAATAATAATAATAATAATAATAATAAAACTGAAGCTAAAATAGTGAGAAGAACCAAAGCTCAGGGCTTATTATCATTTCTATTTTAATAATTTCTATTTTTAAGTAAAAACAAACTAATAATTGCTTTGTAAAGTCAAGAAGGTGAAAATCCGAAGGTTGGAGAAGTCTATGATGTAAGTTATTTCCCTTCCAACTCTTTAAACTCTTTTTTTATTCATTGCTGCTATTTATCATTAATACACTATTATTATTATTATTATTATTATTATTATTATTATTATTATTATTATTATCATTATTATTATTATTATTATCATTGTTATTTTATTTATTAATTATTATTTTTTATATGTTTTTATTATTATTATTATTATTATTATTATTATTATTATTATTATTATATTATTTGAACATGGGATGGTTTGTAGAATATGGAAAATAGAGCTGTTTTTTAATGAAGTGGGGGGCTAGAATGTCTGTAGTCATGGAAACTGTTGAGGGTACAACATGATCCAGATATGTCAGTAAAACTTTCTGTAAAAACACAATAATATAGTTTTGCCTTGTAATAGTTAAATATGAACTATAAAACTCTATCGATATCCAGACTAGTTCATAATATTTTTAGATGAGCTGTTAGCCCATCATTTGAAGGAAAATAAAGAAATGAATGACACTGGAGTACACTATGAGAACCGTGGTGTTGTTCGAGTCGTAGCCTTGTGTTTGTTTAACATCTTGGTGTGGTCTGCTTACATTTAGACAAAGAAAAAAAAAGACACAGGGAGAGAGAGAAAAGTGCTCTTTATTCTAATCTTATTTCACTTCCTAGCTACTGTATGTCTGTGACTCATACTATTAGCTACCAGTGTGTTCAGCTCCCTTTCCATTTCTTGATCTTCACCCTGCTTGTTTGATTCATTCCTTAAAAAAATATTTGCATCACTGAGAAGCTTTCCCAGGTTGTTTCTACCTCTGACAGAACTCAGAAGATGTCGGTGAGTCGGTTGATTGTTAAGTGGGTGGCACGGTCAGAGGCACAGTGGATAGCATGTCCGCCTCACCTCAAAAAGGTTCTGGGTTCGATTCCCGGGCTTCTGTGTCGAGTTTGCATGTTTTCCCGATGCTTGTGTGAGTTTCCTCTGGGTACACCGGTTTCTTCCCACAGTCCAAAGACATGCACGTTAGGCCAACTGGCTGTTGTGTGTGTTGCCCTGCAATGGTCTGGTGTCAGTGTCGGCTGAGATGGGCACCAGCCTCCCCGCGGCCCTATAGGATTTGTATGGTTTATTACTTTGGGAAAAAGAAACTTTGAATGCTGCATTAAGTAATATGCTCCATAAAAGTGCATGAACATTGATTCATGGAGTAGCATTCAACCCTGTCACTGTATTCTGCCACTCATTAAGTAACTCTCGTTACTTTTGTTACTACTTACTGACTGGTTCACGGTAGTTACTGACTGGTTCATAGTAGTTACTGACTCAAAACTCAATGAGTTTTGAAAAAGCTAACTTCCACCTCCATGCCAAAAAAGGCATAAGGCAATTTATTTTCAATGATAATCCAATCCTTTGTTTCTCGCACCACTTAAACCTTAATCTTGTCCCAAAAAATAACCACAATGAGTGCATTGTTATCAGGTCTGAACCCCTTGTTATTACTTTTCCCTGATGATCTGTATAGCCGTGTGCTTTTAGACGGATTGACGTCATCACAGCTTACGTCACCTACAGATCAGTGACAGGCTCATGTGTTGGGCTCACTGTCCAGGAGTCCTTGAGGACGCCAACTGGTATCTTTAAATAGATAAGGACTTTAAATGTATACCTCCCCACCATGCAAGGTGTTCTCAGTCCTGTGCAGTTAGTGAGCGCAGATACTCTCTCTCTCTCTCTCTCTCTCTCTCTCTTGCTCAGCTTTGTGCTAATCCATGACACAGGCTGTAGAAGTTCTTTTGTTAGGGTTGAGTGTCTGTGTGTCTTGGTTAGACAGGAGAAATGCACTCGGATGCCTTGCAAACTGCTGTACGGGTCGAGGGTTTGCCCCTGTCCTGTCCTGAAACCCAGCCCGACCTAGAGGAGGATGATGTGGACCATGAGACAAGAAGACGAGGGAGATACCACCAGAGTTTGCAGTTACTCAAGCCTTTCAGGATCACACACAAGTAAGATGATACTGCTGTATTTATCTCAACATATTAAGACATATGGTTCTGGTTTGCTGTAACTAGAAAACTGTAAGTGGTGAGAGTTAAACAGGGCCTCGATAAGGGGGTCCTTATCCTCCACTCGCAGCCTGCTGATCCTGATAAAAGCACCACAGAACTTTTTCGCTGTGCCGCAACACTTTTGTGAGTGAGCCGAAAAGTGCTGTTCAAACACAAATATACAAAACAAACTCTAACACTCTTTTACATGAGGTCGCGTGAGCTCTTCTCAGCAACACTGTGGGTTTCATCTTGTCCTGTTATCGTGCCACAGGCATCAGCACCCTGTGGACAATGCAGGCCTTTTCTCCTTCATGACCCTTCATTGGCTCTCTCCGCTGGCATGGAAAGCCCACAAAGCTTCTTCCCTCACAATCGATGACATGTGGGGCCTGTCCTGCCATGAAGCCTCGGAAGCCAACTATCATAGGTGAGCAGAGAAGTGTAACACCTTCATGAGAATGACATGTCTGTGCCATAAGCACATCAGTGCCTCAGTTGTCCTACAACCATATCTTTAACTGTCATGTGATCTATCATTGGTCTTACAACATACATTAACCACATTACAATTGCATAAGCTGCGGAAATAACACTGCCTATTAATCCAGTATTTATAATGCATTATAAGCACATGTATAGAGTGTTATGCATATCATATATGCTGCCCTATAATACTTGGAGTAAGTAGTTTCATGCATAACTCTTTATAAAGCATGAGTATGTCAAGTTACATAACATATTATAATGGCTCATTATCAGCATCTTCATCATCATCATCTTCTTCTTCTTCTTCCTCTTGGTCCAGGGTTGGGTCATGGGGGCAGCAGCCTAAACAGTGAGATCCAGACATCCCTCTCTCATAAGAACCATAATTTTAAATTCACTTTATACAGTATGCATTGTTTTATTCTCATACCTGACTGTTCAGAAGGTGTTGATTCTTTTGCTGTAACACCGGCTACAATTTCATTTCAGAATAATGTTATTCATACATTCAATTTTTAAACTGCATAATCTTAATTAGGGCTGGCTCCCATCTCAGGTGACTCTGGGCAAAAGCAGGGTACACCCTGTGCAGGCTGGTGAGAGTTGTTGGGTCATTCTCATGAAATTGTATAATTTCTAATTGCACCTTCCAAAGAAATAATTTTCACAGAAATATTTGCAAATTATATATAAATAAATACTATGGTACAGAGTATATTTCTGGAAAGTTTTGAAGCCCCAGGTGAAATTTCTGATAACCTGTAACTGTCACAAAACTGCGTCACCTCTGTTACATGAATAGAAATTTGATAAATTATGCAAGAAATTCACTTACGGTCTGACAGGCTCAAACGTCCATGCTGGATTAAACGCTCCTACTTTCTACTCTGCCCTTTACTGCCAACTGCATGTAAAAATAAAAACCTGAATTAGATTCAGACAGCGAATATACTTGTGTGACAGAGTTGACATAGTTCGTGGGGACATAACTACAGCCACTTTATTAATTCAGCATTTGTGCACATAACTACAGGTAAGATAGAAGGTGTTGTTTTTTGTTTTTTTTTTACATACATTTGTGTGTGATTATACCATTTAATTTAAACAAAATCTAAAAAAAACTGCAATCATTTTATTTTTTTAAATACTTGGGTATATAAAGAGTGGCACACAAAATATGCATTTCTATGGTAATGACCCTGTAAAGAAACATATATTAGCAAAACTTATATGGAGCTAAAACTATTTTGATGTGCCTATAAAACTATTTCCAAGGAACAAGACAAGAATTATTATTTCCACTACCATAATGAAGTCAGGGAGACATGATGGTGTAGTGGTTAGCACATCCAGATCACACCAAGAAGCTCCTTGGTTCGATTCCTGGGCTTAGGCATTTCTGTGTGGGGTTTGTATGTGGGTGAGACTCTTTTCTGACTGAACCGGTTAGGGTTAAGGTGGAGTTGTTTCTTTATGTCATGATAATGATTACCCTGTCTGCTTGGGTGACTGAAACTGTGAATGTCTATGGTTTTGCCTCGAGCATTCTCAATAAATAAGAGCAGAACAATGAGATCACACCATTCCCATACTGTATATATTAAAAGATATAACTATAATGTTATACATTTTAGGTTTAAAATACATTTAATGTTTTATGTCTGATCAAAATAGTGTTACTGATGACTCCAACGATTACTATTAACCATTATGCTGGTGTTAATTCCACTTGCTCTAACATGAAAACAAAGTCCTATAATGGCTATCTGGACAGCTACTGGTAACAGTAACACCATGACATATTTATGATACGATCATGTCAGTGTTAAGATACAGGAGTCATGTAAAGTTTTAGGGTGTCTATTTTTGTTGTCCACTTTGAGTTGTTCACATGTAAAGATTAGAGGCGAAGTGTGATTGGGAATTCTTTTCGTATTTACCCGAGTGCGGCTTAAATGTGAAAAAAAAAAATAGAAGTTGAAAGCATGAACTTAAGTGTGTATGTGTGAATGTGTGGTGGTCGGAATGGAGGTAGGGTTAATGTGGGAATCCCTAAAGAATCATTGCTGTATCGTCTCACAGCTCTCTCTCTCTCACGGTGTAGGCATTTCTGGCATGTGGGTGTTATTAATAGCAAGGTTTAGAGATTAGACAGAGATGGAGTGTTCTCCCCTTGACACATCCTGCTAAGCCATTATGTCATTGTGAATCTCTACTCCAGTCTCCGAGCTGATTGTTGACTCAGTCACGACACAAAAACACATTCATTTGCAATCTGGACTGGTTACGTTGACTGGCAAAATTCTGTCTTGAGTTTATCAGGTTAGCAAGTCGGCTGGCAGCCTGCATGGACTGAGCGACCTAAAATTGTGGTCTGTGATCAAAGGGCAGATAATGGCCTGACAGCAGGGTTCGAGAAACTCTCAGCCGCCACTGAAGAGGAGACAGGTGTTACTTTTCACTGTGTCATGCCTCCGGGTCTCACTTTCTAGTTATTGGCTGCTGGCCAAACTTGGACAGGTCATGTTAAGTGTGTGTGTGTGTGTGTGTGTGTGTGTGTTTGTTTGAAAGAGAGACACTGTGTATGTGGTATACGATTCCCTGAAATAAAGATATGAGCAGTTGCAGCAGAGGACAGAGCCTTGCTCGAATACAGGAGCAAGTGGGTGGAATTTTCATGCCTAGTCTTCGAAAGACTGCATCACGTCAAACTGGAACTAAAACCTCAAACTCTGAGTAAAAGCTGATTGAGTCATTTTGCAGTCTAGAGAAACCGAGTGCTTGAGTCCTTGAGTGACTTTGAGTTGTGGGAATAAGGGCCTTGCTCAAGGGCCAAACATTGGTGATAGTGTGGATTGAACTACTGACCTTTTGGATCAGTAACCCATTGCCTTAACTACTAAGCTACCACTGCCACTGTACCACCATGCGACTGGTTATTATTATTAGAATTGGGTGCCAAGCTCAACAGTGGCAGAGCCGGTATATATTTAACATGATAACCTTTTGATTAAAAAGCCAATAGTCTTCAATGATCCAGATAATTTGTTTAATGCCACAGCAGTATATAAGTAAGTATATATAACTGTGTGTCTGTGTGTGTCATGGTTCAGACTTCAGGCCCTGTGGCATGAAGAGCTGAAGAGAAAAGGCAAAGATGGAGCATCTCTTTGTCGGGTTTTCTGGAGATTCTGTCGGATGCGCTTGCTGGTGGCTTTGTTCCTTCTCTTCATAGCTACAGTGACTGCTTTCATCATACCTGTGAGTGGCAGCTATATTTATTCTCCTTCTTCCTGACATCATAAATGAGTATCATCCTGATTGAGATAAGGACAGGCAAACTTCTTTTTAAAGTATATTATACAGTAGTGTGCAGTTAAGATTATACACCACCACTTTTCTCTAAAAGGGCTCCTAATAAAAAGAAGTAAAAATTTCGTCTCTATAATTTTTTGGTGAAAATGCATTGAACCATGCAACTGTAGGCAATTAGAACCAATAAATAAATAAATAAATCACTCCGACACAGTATAGTGAACACAGAATGAATGAACTTCAAATCATATGGAGTGGTTTAGTGAGTGAAGAAACAAAAAAACAATGTGAACACTATTCCTGAAAGGTTCAATGCTGTAATCAAAGTAAAGGGAGGCCACAATAAATATTGACTCAAAATTTCTGTTATTTTTGTTATTACTATATATTGTTGTTTGTTTACTTATTCTCATCAATATGATCCAATATTAGATGAAATAAATACTTGAATAGTACTTGGTTTCTGAATTATCTTGTGGAATCATTACTGCATCACTATTTTTACATTTCCTCACTCGCTAAACCGTTTCATTTGGTTTGAAGTTCATTCATGTTATGCAAAAGTAAAAAAAAAACTTGCCTCAATATACTTGTCTGAATTTTTTTTTTGTTCTCATAGCCTTCAATAGCATTGTTCAATACATTTTCACCAAAAAATTATAGAGAAGTAATTTTTTACTTCTTTTTATTAGAAAACATTTATTTATTTAGTTATTTATTTTTTAGAAGACATAAGTGGTGGTGTACACACTGCACACTACTGTACATCTAAGATCATTAATGCTTGAGTAATGCAGATTTATATCTCAGTGCCTCCTGAATTCAGTTACAAAAGTTATGTACTGCTGAATCTCTGGCATGTCTGGTGTAAAATATGTATTAAGCTTTTAGAAGTGTACAAAAAAATCAGTTTAAGTGGTGATTGAAAATCGTAATGATCTGGCGAGGTATTCTGAAATGAGTCTCCAGTTTCAGTGTCTTCAGGACTGAGGAATCAGCATTTTCTGGTTTTCTGATAACATGGAAAGCTGTATATGTTTTGAAGTACATTTACATTTGTGGCATTTGGCAGACACCCTATTTCAGAATGACTTACATTTATCTTTTTTATTTTTATACAACTGAGCAATTGAGGGTTAAGGGTCTTGCTTGAGGACCCAACAGTGGCAGTTTGGTAGGACTGGGGCTTGAACCACCAACCTTCACATTAGTAATCCAGAGCCTTAACCAGTGAGCCACCACTGCCCTAAAGTGAGTATCTCACTGAGCTATAAACATTTTTCACGACTGAACTATTTACCCGGTATTTGTCTGTCAGTTAGATAATTATAATATAATTATGAGATATAATTGATTTGTTGATGACTTTCAAAAGTCTGATGAGGGTTTTTTTAATGATAAACAGTTTGCTAACAGATAGTGAATCCCTGCAAACAGTCAGCAACTTTATGCAACTATGGCAACTGTGCAAATTGTTCTCTGATTGTTTGCTAAACACTCGCCTTCATAATGAGGTGTTTTCATACAACGTCACATTCCCATGATGGTCACATGACTGTAGATGTTGTATGTTGTATAGTTGTTGTATAGGCAAGATATAGACAACATATACTTTTTAGAAAAGCCCCAGTCAGCCACCAGCTTCAAACCAAGAACCCTCATGAGGTGACCGTGCTAACCACCGACTGAATAAACAAACTCTCTGTCCTGGCCAAATTAATTGATTCCAACATAATGAGCACAATAGAAGTGACTGACGTGTCAATTTAACCTTAAAGCACCTATGTCACTACAATGAATAATTTCCACTATTGATTTCCAGTGATGGTGTAGGAACACCATGAAAGAACGTGGTCATGTGACCAGAGTACTGTCAATATACGTTATTTTAGCTCTATGGGATGCCCAGCCTGGGAGCTCTGATATTTAAACAATTTAACAGTATTTTTTAATGAAGTGTTATTGGATTTGTTTGTTTGTTTGTGCACTATTAGCGGGATTAGGCGAAAAGGTTATGTATGGATTTTTATGAGATTTCTACCGGAGGTGGGGTGTTGAACAAGGAAGACTACAGTTGATTTTAGAGATGATGCGAATCAAATTCTTTAAAGGATTCCTTAACTTTGTGAGAGGAGAGGAAGTGTGATATTACAGCAGGCTCAGCAGTGGGTGCTGTGGATTTTCTGTTCTTTTTGGCTTGGCAGAGGTTTGCGCTCTTTGAGTACTCCTGTTTGTAATGAAGTAACACTCGCAGTTCATACGTTTGGTCTGTCTATATGGTTGTGTTTAATAATTTCAAGTGTAATTATGCTTATATTTAAGATTTGACTTAGGCACGGTTTGAATTTGAGTGCGGGCTTTATCCATTCGGAGGTTTAGGCTAATACACAGTCTAAAAGAACAGTTTGGGGTTTTTTTTTTATATTAAATGGTTAAAATAATGAAGTGCACCAAAGTTAATTTGTTTTTGATATAGTTGTGAAAAATATATAAATAAACAATAAAAACAAATCACAGTTATTGTTCATTCATCACTGGACCGCTTCCCAATGAATTCTTTTCTATTTTATTGTTATGGACAGATCGTTTTCTATCTCACCACATTCAGCCTCATTTTAGAAAAGAAGTAAAAGGTTCGGTTCAAGAGCTCTTTGTAAATCATCTAAATTTGGAGAGCTTGGAGAAGAGATGCTCTGCTGTGAAAGACAGTGGTTTAAAAATAATAAATAATGTATGAGTCTCACAGCCATCATCTACTGTTAGAGTTTTATGGGGGGTTTTATATAAATGAGCAGAGTGCAGTGCAGTGTGGAGAATTGTTTCATTATTCACCGACTGACTAAAATGCCCTCACATCCTGCAGAAAGAGAGTGCAGCTGGAGAGAGTATTTATTCACATGTGACCTTGACTTTATCAGGTGATCTTCACTGAGTGGAACAGCTGGGAATCTGTACGACAGTAAAGCTCTATTTATACTACGAGCAGTGACAGTGGGGAAAACCTTCACAATAGGATTAGTAATCAAGTGATATACTCACTTACTCATTTGCCGAACCACTTTATCCTACTAGGATTGCGGGGAGGCAGGAGCCTATCTCAGCCGACACCGGGCGAAGGCAAGGTACACCCTGAACTGCTCGCAAGACTATCACTGGACCAACACCACAGCCTTCACACTTACATTCCCACCTAGGGGCAATTTGGAATAGCCAGTTCGCCTAACGTGCTTGTCTTGGGACTGTTGGAGGTACCGAGAAGAAACCCATGCAAGCACGGGGAGAACATGCAAACTCCACACCTAAACACTCAAGCCCGGGACTTTCTTGTTGTGAGGCGGACATACTAACCACTACACCACTGTTCCACCTCCAAGTGATAGAGAGTTAAAAAAATAGGAAATTCATTAAAGGTGGAATAGCCATTCCGTACTTGTTATTATCTAGTAGATACCTCAAAAGTAATCAAATATAAAGGTTGTAAAAGTCTATTAAACGGCTAGAAAGTTTGGAAAATTAATTTCTTTTTCTGAATGCTTGTATGTGTTTGGATGAGCCTCCTGTCAGTCATGTTTCTAATACTACTTGACAGGCCACTGTGGATCGTGGGCTGAATGGGGTGGGAATAGGAATAGGAAGTGGGTTTGAGGAGGTAGAAGATAATAATAATTCAACAGATGAATCCACTTGCTTAAGTCTTAGAGAGTAAATTGGCTGATCCTATATAATACTGAAATTTCTTAATTGAAGGATTTTTTTTAATACACAGGGCTCTGTGAAAGTCTTAGGAACAAATAAATATTCTAAATTGCGAATGGTTTAAAATGTTAAATATTTTCTGCATTAAAATGTATATAATATATCAATATACAAATGTAGATAATATACAGTACCAATATCACTATACAGTGCTTAAGGGGGGAAACATGGTGGTACAGAAATTTGCCTTTAAAAAAAAACACTTCACCCTACTTTTTAAGTACACCGGCTCGAAGGTGGTTCTGGAAATAGAAAAAGAAAAAAAAAATACTCTAATATTTTGTTAGACCACCATGATCCTTGATTGCAGTACATAATGGTTTTGTTGGTCAGGTTGAGGCTCAGCAATATTAAAGCAAAGTCAGATTATGACCTGTATGTATGAATGGCCAGGTCATTCCATCAATGGACTTTTTCTATAATATTTGGGAAGGGGGGTTGAAATGGTACTGCTTAGACATCTGAAGTATTGTTTTATTGACCCAGAAATTCAGAAGACATAAATAAACGTGATTGTAAATAACTCTGCAATGTAAAATAGTAAAATATACAAATGTCTTCACAGAATTTTTATTATTATTAATATTTGTGATGGCATTTT
This sequence comes from Neosilurus hyrtlii, assembly GCA_028564935.1. Classification (NCBI taxonomy): domain Eukaryota; kingdom Metazoa; phylum Chordata; class Actinopteri; order Siluriformes; family Plotosidae; genus Neosilurus; species Neosilurus hyrtlii. The sequence continues at coordinate 4,337,896 of JAOUQZ010000010.1, read as the reverse complement.
TGCTTCACATTATTTTTTAGTGCTCTTTACGCGATATAGTAACACCACATATAAAACTTAAGAACCCCGGATTTACAAATTAATATGTAAATATTGTTCTACACTAAAGGGGTCAACTCCTCCTTCCAAAAATCCAATTTGTGGTTTTTGTTTTGAAAGCATGTGAGTGCTACCTGGTAGCTCTTTGTGCAGAGCTTACAAAAAAGCCTCTGCTACATTTATGTTAATAATTTTTTTTAAAGTCATCATGAAATTTGTCATCATCTACATGTCACTTTTTGTTTTGGTTTAATATGTGGAAGATTGTTTTAGACATCAACTCACGACTTGATTACTTGATTCTGAGAACCATGAAAAGGCCCCTTTAATACTACAGCTGTACAAAGTATGTAACTACTCCCTATACCTATTAATAAAACCACAGCTAATTATTATACCATTACATTAAGCCATAAATTTATATTATATTATATTACCATAAATGAAGCTGATCAGACTTGTGTTATAATCTCAAGAATATTATATTAAAATCCCACTTCCATAACTTCGCATTTATGAGATAGAGTCTGTTTTCTGATCCATGTTCTCCTGTTTCCACTGTGCTGTGTTCCATGCAGGCTCTGCTGATCCGAGGGCTGTTGGAGTATGCTCAGAGTTCAGAGGTGTGGCTTCCATATGGCCTGGCTTTAGTTGGAGGTATATTCCTCACTGAGTTGATTCGCTCTTGGACTATGGCCCTCGTATGGGCTGTTAATTACCGCACAGCCACACGCCTGCGTGGGGCAGCGCTCACATTTGCCTTCGAGAAAATCCTCCGTCTGCGCAGCACTAAAGAAATCAGCACAGGGGAGGTGAGGAGACATTCATGTATCCCATCCTATGCTACTCAGTGTGTATATATTGTATAATATGTATAAATATACAGTAGTGTGCAGTGAAGATTACATACCACCACTTTTGTCTAAAAGGGCTCCTAATAGAAAGAAGTCAAAAATTACTTCTCTATAATTTTTTTGGTGAAAATGTATTGAACAATGCTATTGTGAGAACCAAAAAAATCATTCAGACAAGTATACTGAGGTAAAAGTATGGCTAATAAACAAAAACACTGAAAATACCAATTTTTGAACTTCAATCCATATGGAACGGTTTAGCGAGTGAAAAAATAAAAAATCCAGTGATGCAGTGATGATTATACACTTAACAAAATGAAGATAAATCAGAAACCAAGTACTATTCAAGCATTTATTTAATGTAATATCGGATTCATATTGATGAAAATAAGTAAACAAACAACAAAATATAGAAATAACAAAAATAACAGTTTCTTTTTTGAGAAAAAAAGTCAATATTTTGTGTGGCCTCCCTTTACTTTGATTACAGCATTTAACCTTTCAGGCATAGTGTTCACATATTTTTTAATTTATTCATTCTTCATGGGGATTGTTAAAAATCAATATGGAATGGTTTAGCGAGTGAAGAAATTAAAAAATATGTTTATATTATAATCATACGAAGTTTATTCATGCTGTGCAAAAGTAAAAAAATTTAATGTTTTTGTTTATTAGCCATACTTTTACCTCAATATACTTGTCAGAATTATTTTTTTGGTTTCCATTGCCTACAATAGTATTGTTCAATATATTTTCACCAAAAAAATTATAGAAAAGTATTTTTTTTTACTTCTTTTAGTTAGGAGCCCTTATAGAAAATAATCTTCACTGTACACTACTGTATAATATATTATACTTTTGTTATATATACTTTTTTTGTATATTCTCTTTATTCTAATAATGCATACTACATGCCTAATCTGTGATGTATTTTCCACATCCACATGCTGCATTTTTTTTGTTCTTAGTCTTAAAGGAGCAGTATGTGATTCTCAAAAAAAAATAAAATAAATGATGCTGCCTGCAAGAAGAATTGCAATTGTAATAGAACACACTACATCTATTTAATGTCCATGTAACACAAAAGTTAAGTTAAAAGTTAAAAAAACTTAGTAGCCCTGTTTTAACTGGTGGTGGATCTATTTTCAGGAACAGAAAATTTTAAACGGAAGCTCAAATTAAAGAAATTACCCAAATAAATGCATTATATGGCAATACTGTGATTAAATACTTTAGTGACAGAGTAAATTATTCCAAAACGGGTGAGAGAAATGGTAGACTGTAAGCAGACAAGCTGTTATTTACATTTACAGCATTTTAGGCGATGGCTTTATCCAGACTGACTTACAGTTATCATTTATATAAAACTGAGCAAGTGAGGGTTAAGAGCCTTGCTCAAGGGCCCAGGATTGGCAGCTTGGTGGTACTGGGGCTTCAACACCCAACCTTCTGTTTACTAACCCACTGAACCACCACTTCTCCTATGCGATTAGTTTTGTGATTGGTCAGATAAATATATTGTATATACTAGAATATGATGCAGGTTTATAGTAGAAACGTTTTGAAATATTACCTACGGCACCTTTAATAGAAACCAGGTAGTATTAATAAATTCTGCTTTTAAAAAGGTTTAGTTAAGAGATAGTCATTCTGTGTGGTGGAATTAATGTCTTGTGATGAAGTACTTCTACTGTTCCACTGATTGTATTACTATCCTGCCCAGTGTATTGTACTTATTGTATTGCATTGTATTCGGCACTGCCTACAATTTTTGCACCTCACGGTGTTGATTTTGTTTACTGCTGCCCATGCCCCACCCCCCATCTCAAACCATGGGCATGGGCAGCAGTATAATCTTTTTATAGTATATTTTAGAATATACTGCTGTATAGCAATATATTCTAAAATTGTACGGATTTAACCCAAATACAGCATTATACCTGCATTTACGCTAACAGGATTGCTCATACTTTGAGTGCTTACTTCCTTCTGAGCATATTTGTGTCAGGTGTGACCTGATTACAGTCAGATCTCAGAGTGTAGGAAACAACCGAGCTGAGATTTGGGCTACCATCCAAACATCTGATTTTTTATTATTATTTATTTTATTTTTTTTTGCAGCTGGTAAACATTTGCTCCAGCGACGGCCAGCGGCTGTACGATGCTGTATCAGTTGGCTGTCTGCTGGGTGGAGGACCCCTGGTGGGGCTGCTTGCCCTGTCCTACAACACTTATTTCCTGGGACCAACCGCAATTGTTGGCTCTAGCATCTTTATCATCTTTTATCCCTTGATGGTGAGTAACGATGTAATGCCCATAAGGTTAAACAGTATGTGCAAGACGTATCTTTCATGGTACTGAAAGATTTTGTAATGTAGATCCATTCATTTATTCATCCATTCAAGCCGCGTAGTCCTAATTAGGGTCTCGCGGAGGCTGGCGCCCATCTCACCCGACTATGGGCGAAGGCGGGGTACACTTAGCTTGCCAGGCCATCGCAGGGCCAACACACACACAGAACCATTCACACTCACATCTAGGGGTGATTTGGAACAGACAGTTAGCCTACTGGGCATGTTTTTGGACTGTGGGAGGAAACTGGAGAACCTGGAGGAAGCCCACGCATGCACGGGAAGAATATGCAAACTCCACACAGAGATGCCCGAGCCTGGAATTCGAACCCAGGCCTCCTTGCACGTGCAGGTGGATCTGCTAGCCACTGCACCTCCGTGCTGCCCTGTAATATAGATCCTATAAGACAAATATTAATTTGGGTAAAGAAATACTCTTAAATATGGTGTTCTTCAGCTGTGGGTCACCCTATAGCCTTTATAGTTGCCCTACACCTACATCACTATACTTCTGTCTTAAAAGGAAGTTCAGTTTTACATCAAGCCTGTGGTTGTGGGGCACATCACATCAGCTCGGTTGTAAGCATGGCAGCCTAGTGAAATGGAAGGGCTTGGATGACACATTCCATTGGACATTTTAATATTCTGATTTGGCCACTGTTAAATTTATGTTGCACCTGCAGAGGAATATCACAATTCCCTACATATATACATTATACAATGATGGTACAATTGGATACATCTGTTCTGTTTAACAGCATATTCACTCTACATTATTGTTTTACATGTCCTGTTAATTTTTAAATATTCTGGGCCTTCTTCACACTCCAGTGTATCCCTTTATCCATTTCATGCAGATGCTGGCCTCCCGGCTGACAGCCCACTTCCGCAAGAAATGTGTGGTAGTCACGGACCGGCGCGTCAGACTGATGAATGAGATCCTCAGCTGCATCAAGTTCATTAAGATGTACTGCTGGGAATCCGCCTTCTCCAGCAACGTCCACAGTAAGCCATGCTTCCCGTCTGCTCTGCTGCTGAGTCTCCGTGCTCTCGCCTTCTCCGAAAGACAGCTGCCCTTTCTTACCTCTTAAAAAGTACTTCTGAGATACCTTCTTATTGAGGTTTTTCGGCATTGAATATTCCATCAATCAGGGTTTTCTAAAGCCCTTGAGCTACAAGGCTAATTTAAAAGGCATTTAACACTCTTCAGTACTTAATGTCCAAAGAGAGATTTTACTTAGCTGGCAGCTTAAAGGAGAAGGTGGTTGTAATATATGTGAGTGATACAAAGGGCTTTTCGCTAATCACTGTGAAAGTTCAAAGCTCCAGACTCAGGTAACTGACAGACTCAGAAAGCCAGATCCACACCAGGTCAAAGAGGCCCGGACAGGATTAGAAGCTGCGGGAAATGGCCCAGGGCTACAGTACAAGCAGAACTCACAACAAAAAGCAAAAAAAAAAATATCCAGTATGAAAGCTGGAAACGGGGTCAAGAGTGTTAAAAGCCCTACACTAGTGTACCTATACTCATTAGCTTTTTTTGTTTGTTTGTTTGTTTTTTTTAATCATTCATTCATTATTTCCGCTTATCCTCGTTTGGGGTCCCAGGAAGGCTCACTTTGGGTGAAAGTCGAGGACGAACCCGAGCAGGTTGCCAGTCAATTTTAGGGCCAATCCAGACAAACACCCACAATTACACCTCGGGGTAGTGTTAAGTTTTCTGATAAGCCTAATATGCATGGACTGTGGGAGGAAACCAGAGCAACCACAACCCAAGCAAGCATGAGGAGAATATGCAAACTCCAGACAGAAACTTCCTCACCAATCACAAGACTCGCACCAGGACTTTCTTGCTGTGATTGCTAACGACTATGCCTTCATGGCCCCAGTGCTTATTTATCAGTTAAATCTAAATCATCATTTAACACCTGCACCCTTTTACTGGTAACTTAATGGGAAATAAATGGAAAGAGCCAGAGCCAAAGTCTAAACAAACCAGCACAGTTCTAATACAAAATGATTGAAACTGGTCATGTAAAAAGAGAAGTCTGTAAATAACTTGGGAAAATGATGATGGCTTGAGCACAATTCATCCCACAATAAGAAAAAGCCTCAATCTCAGTGAAGAATAAGAACAAGAACAAAAAGATCAATCTCTCAGATTTGAAACAGTTCGGTAATGCAGGAACTGTTCAAGTGCTTGAAACATAAATTCCATCAAATCCGTTGCGTGGGTGGCACAGTGGTGTAGTGATCAGCACTTCCGCCCCACAACAAGAAGGTCCTGGGTTCAAGCCCCATGCCCAGTCAGGGTATTTTTGTGTAAAGATTGCTTGTTCTTCCCTAGCTTGTTTAGGTTTCCTTCGGGTACTCTGGTTTCCTCCTGCAATCCAAAGCTATATTAGGCTAACTGGATCTCCTTGATTTCCTCTAGGTGTGAATGGTTGTGTGTGTTGGCTTTGTGATGGTCTGGCAAACTGATTTGGGTGTACCCCATCTTCATCTGGGGTCATCTGGGATGGGCTCTAGCCTCCCGCGACCCTAATAAAGAATAAAGCGGTTCAGAAAATGAGATTAAATGAATGAAATCCATTGAATATGGTATTGCTATACATTGCATGATATGGAACCAGTCTGTTATGGCAAATACAAATATGTAAAAATATAAAGAAATGAAGTAAGACTGAGGGCTTGTATAAATATAATTCCCTACATTAGTCACTCACTCACTTACTCATTTGCCAAACTGCTCACACCTGCTATGGTCGCAGGGAGGCTGGAGCCTATCTCAGCCAACAATGGGCAAAGGCGAGATATACCCTGAACAGTTCGCTAGACCACCTCAGAGCCAACAAACATGAATCACACTCACAGTTAAGAGCAGTTTGAAGCAACCAGTTTGTCTAATGCATGTCTTTGGATAGTGGGAGGAAACCAGAGTACCCAGAGTAAACCCAAGCAAGCACGGGTTAATCCTGACACCACTTTGCCATGCTATAAAATTACTGCTAAATGTATTTCCCTAATGCGTCACGTTTTGAATGTGAAGACTTACTTGCGGTCATTATGACTCATTTTAACTATTGATGAGCCACATTATTAGCTTATTACCAACACAGAAATTTGACTTAGAAACTGTTCGATGGAGTGGGTATAGATTTAAGAACTGCTGATCCTAGAGAGACATGAAAGACTTCAGTGATGGTGGGATGGGTCTTCCCGAGAGGCATAAAAATCTTCAATGTTGGTGAGATGGGTCTTGCCGTGATTTACCTTCCATACCACACCTACTACTCCTGCTTATTAACTGGTGTGTTAAATAAAGAAAATCACTGAACTGTGCTTGATGCCAGCCCTCCAGGACTCGAACTGGGCTCTTCTGATTTAAGATCTAATCAGGCTTTTTAATATTTTAGTGCAATTTCACTGATCAATAAGACATGGCCATGAAAAATGCTGTTGTTCTCAATGACCTTTCTCACTCTTCATAGACTAGGCAACCATTCTAAGTAAATATTTACTTCACAGCGCCTCGTATTTGAGCTTCAGGAGCACGTCAGTGTTGCACTGAGATTTTTGCGAGGTTCTGCCTATGGCTGTAGGTGGTTTTTGGATGGAAAAAAGAGAAATTGGCCGTAATCGATCCAAATAGCTTGTTCATAGCTATTTAGAAGACAAACATTTCAATGGTGCTGGGAGGCTGCTGCAGGGCACTTCATTCCAAACTAGCAGCACACAACAGTCATCGGGCACTTCATTCTAGTTTAGAGCTTCGAGGCATGAAGATCAGTCTTCCCTTTCTGGTTATCTTTCTGTGTTATGTTCAGGAGGAGTGACGTCTCGCCCTTATAAATGAACATCTCTGGGCACTAGGGTTGAAGACGGGTCTGTAGCTCTTCTGACTCTTCTTGACTCTTGGCTTGTGTTTTTAGAGGTTCGATCGGAGGAGAGGAAAATATTGGAAAAAGCGAGTTTAGTTCAAGGTCTCACCATTGGCCTGGCTCCCATCATTGTGGTGATTGCCAGTGTGTGTACATTCACTCTACACATGGCCCTAGGCAACGATCTCACTGCAGCACAGGTATGCTCCTCACGTTCCGGTATATACTCCATAGTTACACAAAAATAATAACCACATGTTTTAGAAAATGTTTTTTTCTGTGCGTCTCTTTCTGTGTCTGTAGGCCTTCACTGTTGTGGCTGTCTTCAACTCTATGATTTTTGCACTAAAGATTACACCCTTGTCAGTGCGTGGTTTATCAGAGGGTGCTGTGGCCGTTAAGAGATTTCAGGTGAACCCCAGCTTCACCCCACCAATCAGAGCTTATACATTATCCTTCTTTTAGCCAGTTAGCATTTTAGACACAATCATTCATTCATTTTCTAAGCCGTTTGATTCTAATTGTTGTCGCGGGGAGGCTGGCACCCATCTCAGCCAACTCTGAGCAAGGGCAGGGTGCACCCTGGGCAGCTTGTCAGGCCATCACAGGGCATTTAGACACAATTAATATCCAAATATCTCCAAATTCTATAGCAAAGTCGATATTTTTGTAGGAAGTGCCAAGTATTGCAGTTTTCTGTATATTTACTGCTACCTATTCCTCACTCTCTTCCAGAGACTATTCATGATGGAGGACCATGAGGTCATATCATGCAAAACAGAGAATCCTCAGAATGCTGTGGAGTTCAGCGATGCCACACTGGCATGGAATAACACTCGACCTCCACCGGCCAAAAAGTCAAAGCAACAGCCAGGTGGAAAAAAAGGAGGTATGCGTAAGGTGCTCCGGAGGGAGAAACTGAGTCTCTACATTAGCTCAGAAGATGAGAAAGCAAAAATCCAGGAGCCCAATGCTGAGCATCTTCTCCCACACATGGAGCAGGAGAGCCCACAGAGCACCATCTCCTCCACCCAGAGTGTGCGCCCACCACTGCACAAAACCCTGCATCGCATCCAGCTTACAGTCCGCAAGGTACCGCCAACATCCCCCACTATCTCACTTTTTTGTGTTCTTTTTTTTAACTGAAATATGAGGTGACTGAGGTGCCTTGTGTATCTGTATCTGGCCTTTAGCTTTGACTTTGACATTCCAAAATCAAATTATGTCTGGGACTCGGGTAGAGTAGTGTTTACACCAAGTTACATGGAAATCTGGGCAGGGGTGTGGTCAAACTGACAAGCAAACAAACAGACAGATTGACAGGACTGACTTACAAACTCCGTTTTGGGTGGAGGTAATAAACCAAAGACAAAAACAGCTGTTAATATATCACATGGTAATGTTAATTAATTCTGATATTAGATTCTTCTGATCTTTTTTTTTTTTTTTTTTTTTGCGAGTTAGCGAAACTTGCATTTGTTGTCTTTACAAGGAGGTTATATTTTCATCTGTGCTGGATTGTTAGTTTGTCTGTTTGGTTCTGTGCAATAAAACTTCAAAAGTTATGCAGGTATTTGGAAAGAAAAAAATGTAAGAGTAGAATTGTGGTACAAGTAACAAACGATTACATTTTGGAGGCAATCCGTGCATGGAGCCATGTTTTAAAAAATCCAGAAATCCTGAAAAATTCCCTATTCTTTAACATGGCATGCCCACTAGTGGGAGACATTTCATTATAACTATGCCAAGTTATAAAACCCTGTAGTCTTGGGCAGATTTTTTTTTTTTTTTTCAGGTTAATCAATGCACTTGTCGCCATAATCCATTTGTCTAGCGGAGGTACTCTGCAGTCTATGAGTACCCCTCTGTTCTTGAAGATGTTTGGCCCTAACTCTAGGTGTTCCATCAGTCTTCAGCTGAGTGGCACTGATAGATCTGTGTGTCCACAGGGTTCATTGGTAGGAGTGTGCGGTGCTGTGGGCAGTGGGAAGACTTCATTGCTGTCTGCTCTGCTGGGACAGGTGAGAGATTGCACTGCACATCAGAGCATTTTTTTTCTCTGAGGTGTCTTATGTGAAACGCCCTTTTAACTCTGAGACCATTCTGAAGCTCCTGTGCAGTGACTTTCCAGACACGACCATTGAGATCAGGATGGTTCAAGCAGTTCAAAGGTCATCTTCAGCACAACCTCCTTCTCTTTTCTCCACAGATGACCTTACTTGGGGGATCAGTGGCAGTGAATGGGGGGTTTGCCTATGCTGCTCAACAAGCCTGGATTCTCAACAGTTCCCTGAGGGAGAACATTTTGTTTGGGAAAGATTACGTGCAGGAAAAGTAAGAGCTACTGTCTGGAATCAGTTTGGAGGAAGCATTGGCTCATGAGCACAAATTGAGACATGTAAGACTATCATTCTAAATTGGCTCTGACTTCCTCTAATCTCCCTTCAGGTATAATGCTGTTCTGGAGGCCTGCTGTTTAATTCCTGATATCTCTGCACTACCTTACAGCGATATGACTGAGGTAATGAGGCTCACTGCGCTGTCACTAGGCTTGTCATAATAACTTTCAGTGAAATTTAATGCCATTTTATTATTATATGCTTAGATTCCCCTTTTGAATGATTGTAAATAATAATAATAATAATAAAGATGTGTAAGTGAATGCTCCACTGGTACACTGTGTATTTAGATTGGGGAAAGAGGAGCCAATCTGAGCGGGGGTCAAAGGCAGAGGGTGAGTCTTGCTCGGGCTCTTTACAGTGACAGACCCATCTTGCTGCTGGATGACCCGCTCAGTGCCGTGGATGCTCACGTGGCATCCCATCTTTTCCACAAAGCCATTCGCTGTGCAGCCAGGGAAAAGACTGTCATATTTGTCACTCATCAACTGCAGGTATGCTCATTTAAAGAGATTAAGTCCAGTATACCAGTGTGCAGAACTAAACTAAAACCTTTACAATATCTGGAACGGTTGCTGTCCTACACAGATCCGGAAGGACCATGAGCAAATTATTTTCACTTGTTTTCAAGTCAGCTGCTCTTTCGTCATTGGTTCATGTAAAAGATAAAAAAGAAGTTTAAGAATCAAGCAAGTGTTAAAATCGAGTAACGGAGATCATTCTGAGGGTGAAACAAGGAGGATAATTTCATCTGAAACATGGCAACCACTTTTAGTGGGTCAAAATCAACAATCATGAATGTTAGAACAAGGAATCAGATACAAGAGAAACAGTATATTAACCAAAGTCAATGCTGAGGCACACAACATATCCATGGACATACCATCCACTATATCAATTCTTATATGTTAAAAAATAGTTTTCCTTTTCTTTCTCTAACATTTCATACGGCTCAACATCTTTAAATGTGCTTAGGCGTTAAATAGAGCTTTTACCGTAAATACACTGATCAGCCATAACATTAAAACCATTCTGAGCACTGACAGGTCAAGTGAATGACATTGATTCTCTCGTTACTGTGTACAGTCAGTTCTTGAACTTGATGTGTTGGAAGCAGGAAAAATGAACACACATAAGGATCTGAGTGATTTTGACAAGGACCACATTGTGACAGCTAATCAATCAAGTGGGTCAGTGTATCTCCAAAACAGCAGGTCTTGTGAGGTGTTCCTGGTATGAAGTGGTTAAGTACCTACCAAAGGTGGTCCAAGGAAGGCCAACCAGTGAACTAGCAAAAGTGTCATGTATGCCCAAAACTCATAGATGCACATGAGGAGTGAAGGCTATTATGCCTGGTCTGATCCCACAGAAGAGTCTTCAAACATATACATGCTCTGTCTAATGTGAAGATGAAGTTGAACTTCTAATTATGTAATTAGATCCCAGCGTTAGACATGTGGGAAAGTTATAGTAAATGTAAATGTAATCAGTATCGTAACAGTACTTTAGTACAATTTCCGTAAGTTCCTAAATGTCTAGTAGTAATAACATGAACAATATATTGCTCATGCGAAAGGTAATAACTTCCTAGGACCATGCACGGACTCAAGGACTGGGGACAGACAAACACACACACAATTTCCTGCGTATCGAAAATCAGTGGGTCACAGTACCTTCCGCGTTACTCATGTGATTGGTAATAACAGACCACCATTAAAAGTGTTCCTTTAATTATTTCTATAGCTGTATTATGGATTATGTTAATTGCATGTATGTGGATTAAAACATTAGACAGTGTTTGCTGTTATTAACATTTAAATAATACAAAAGTGAAAGAGTTACTGTAAAATAGTGGATTATCTTCCAATAACAGCATGCACCAGGTTAATCAGTGATCTTTATTTATTAATGAGAAACATCATGACTTAAAATCATGGAAACATACGACCTCACCAGCATGTCTGCAGCTTTTTCAAGAAGACATCCCTGTGTTGGAAAGTGTACTGTAAGCTACAGCTTAAAGTAAAAGGTTTGCAGCGAATAGTGTCTGTAATAAAGTGCTGACGCCGGTGTTAAATAAAACATGTCCTCAAGGAAAGCTTTGCCATATCAAGAATTACACACATTTTTAAATCTATTCATGTGGAACGTCCACCGTACAAGTCCCTGTGCAAGTTGTTACTTTCAGAACACTCTCAAACGTGTTTTGAGAATTCAGTGATACTGTGTTGCTTTAATAATGAATCATACAGTACAGCATCATTTATAAAATAAATGTGATGGAAGAGAAACATTTATAGTGCACTGTGTATTGTGCAGTAGTTTTGTCAATATGTTACATGATACCCGTTCTCAGTGGATTTCCATTGTTTAAGGTCCCAAAGAAGAAAAAAAAAAGACCAGGTTAGACTGTGCTGGAGAGTTCTAGGAGAAAATAAATCTCTTAGGGCAATGGTAAGATTAACCTGTAGCAGAGAAATGGAGAGAGGAAGTGGGGAAAGAAAAAAAGGAACTACTTGTAATCCAAAGCATTACTGCTTCGTCTGTAAAACATGGTTAGGGGATTTTCATGGCTTGGGCGAGTACAGCTGGTACTGGAACTGGATGACTTGTCTATACTGGTGAGACTTTGCAGCATCAGTGATACCAGAACTAAAGACTAAAACAGGACCGCTCAGAGAGCGCAAACCTTCGTCAATCTCCATGGGAACCAAAATGTCAAAAAGCTTTCTCTCTCACACAGTGTTAAAAAAATCTTTTTAAAAATCCTGGATTCAGAATTTGTTCCTAATCTAATGGAGTCTTCCTTGTCCAAAGCCCCACCACATTTCATGAAAATCCGCACATAGCTTTTTGAATAATCCTGCTAACAAACACATGCACAAACCGAAGGTGAAATATAAAAATGTATGAAGATTCTGTTGAGTAGATTCAGGCAGGGGCAGCACGGTGGTGTAGTGGTTAGTATGTCTGCCTCACAGCAACAAGGTCCTGGGTTTGAGTCTCGGGCTCAGGCGTTCCTGTGTGGATTCTTTGCATTTTCTCCCCATGCTTGCAAGAGTTTCCTCCAAATACTCCAGTTTTCTTCCACAGTCCAAAAATATTGCACAATAGGCTAATTGGCTGATGTAAATGTGTGTGAATGGTTGTTTGTGTATGTGCCCTGCAATGGTCTGGCAAGCTGTTAAGGGTGCATCCCTACTGACTGAAATAGGCACCAGCCTCCCTGCGATCCTAGTAGGAATAAGCAGTTTGGCAGATGATAGCAGGTGCAGGTCAGAGTTTTATTTGTCAGTTGAATTAAATTTTATAATGGTTGGTTGAAATCTATGTGCTGTATCATATGCTGTCATTAAAATAATAATAATAATAATAATAATAATGTAAGTAAGAAACAGGTATAAGCAAACTGAGAATTTGTGACTTCATTTTGGCGGAATAAAATCAAACTCTCACAAGGCTAATTTGGCTTAATCCAGTTAAACACTTGGGGTAGATTGGATCACACGACATTGATTTGTGTTATAGTGTATCAGCTGTTAGAAAAGTTTTGGCTTATATTTACTTCCAGTCTTACAGTATGTTTCACCATTTGCGTACCTATTATGAAGCTCTACCTTTAATGAATTGTTTTAATTCACCTTATTTCATCTAAATTCTATATACAGTAAATCTCTCCATTTGTTCCAAAACAGTTCAGGTTCAATGTGTACAATATAATAAACTCCAGATGTGCCCGCTGTTCAGTGAACACCCTTCAAATAAATTTGATTTCATGTTTTTTGGTACATTTTAAACTTTGTCTCATTGTCTAGTTATACTTATATGAAATCCTTCCTTGAACCACCTTTGGTAGGTACTTACCACTCAATACCAGGAATGCCCCACAAGACCTGCCATTTTGGAGAAAATTAGATAAACTCAGTTAAACTCAGTTATTTATATGTCAATGTGGCTCTTGTCAAAATCATTCAGATCCTTACCAGCATATCAACTTCAAGTACTGACTCTTCACTTTCGGTTTGATACATCCCACTCCAATCCAGAATGCAGCTGCACGGCTTGTTTTCAGCCTTCCCAAGTTTCCCCACACCACTCCACTGCAAGTGGCAAGCAGTCTCTCCCCTGGCTTCCTGTAGCTGCTCGCATTAGATTCAAAACACTAATGCTTGCCTACAAAGACAAAATGGACCTGCACCCTCCTATCTCAAAGCGTTTATCACACCCCGCATTGCACCTTGTTCCTCAGATCCTATAGCATCGCTAAACTGGTCCCGCTTTCTATCGAGGGACAAGGGGGAAATGCATCTAAACTCTTCTCTGTCCTGGCTCCAAGGTGGTGGAATAAACTTCCTCTAGATGTCCGGATAGCTGAGTCACTGGGTGTTTTCAATCACTGACTGAAAACGTACCTTTTTCGGCAGTACTTAGATTTGCACTGTTACACACACAAATAAATAAATAAATACCCCACACAACACCTACCCACCGAGATTTGACTTATGGTATACATGGTTTATGTCCCGATGAACCAATATAAGAATGTATTTACTGATAGTGACTTTAAAGCTCTTCTGTAAGTTGCTCTGGATAAGATCGTATACATTGATTTTAATACCATTCTATGTTCCTCTGGTACAGATTTGCCTGGAAGGAGATTGTTGCATGTTATGAATCTTTAGCCATGCACGCATTCTCATGTCTCCTGAGTCTTCCATCTGTTTATCAACTGGCTTACCTTTGCTTGCTTTAAATCTCTTCTCTAACAGTACTTGGCGGAGTGTGACGAGGTGGTGTTGATGAAGGACGGGCAGATTGCGGAACAAGGCACACACGCCCAGCTGATGTCACGAGGTCGTGACTATGCCACACTTTTTACCAGTGTACAGCAGGAGGTAGAGTTCACTAGCATGCTTGGGGAAAACACTAGGGTCACTTGCTCATCGCCTTTTGCACAATTCATGAAGTGTGGCCTGGCTGCTGTTTTAGAAATGTTAATTCATTCATGCCATCTATAATTTATGAGTGCATTGAACTATGAGTGTAGTGCCTACTGTATAAGGCCTTGTCGATATCATATTTAATGACCTAACATTCATTGTTCTAGCCGTCATCATTAGTAATTCACACTTTTTCTGTCGTTCTCAGAACCTGGTGAGGAAAAACTTGAAAAACCAGGAGGGGGGGGAGGAGAAGGACTCGGCACTGTGCACTTCTGTCATCAGAACAGCAGAAAAGCAGCCTACTGAGAGTACGGGAGGAGGTGAGAGCTGTGGAATCTCACAATAACACATTGTGCTTACCTGATTTTTCAGGCAAGAAATGATTAACAGATCTCTGCTCTTTTCACTATACACTTTGATACGCCATCCCACAGACCAGCTCATGCGGTCTGAGGAGAAGGGCCATGGGGCGGTCACCTGGGCCGTCTACGCCACTTACATCAAGGCTGCCGGAGGACCCCTGGCCTTCATTATTAATATCCTGCTCTTCCTCCTCACCACAGGCAGCATAGCCTTCAGTAACTGGTGGCTCAGCCATTGGATCAAGCAGGGCAGTGGGGTGAGTGAGCCCCAGCTGGAAAGATAATGCTGAAAATAATAGAAAGATTGTAGAAGCTATTATATGGCCATAACTGCCTCCCTCAGCCATAGCTGTTAGCAGTTCTTGCAATTCAGGGTGAAACATTCCTTTAATGCCTCTTTAGAACATTAAACAATCTGTGTTTTGCTGCTTGGCAAAAGCGAACATTCGTCCCAGGGCTAATTAGAAATGCCACAATGAACATCATTTTCTCTGAGGAGGAATCACAGTCCAGATGCTGTTGCTGCATCTATTTTTGACGCTTCCTTCTGTAAACATGACTGACTTTGGAATTTGTGTGTGTGTGTGTGTGTAGAATGTTACAGTGTTACAGGGGAATGAGAGTGTTGCAAGCAACAGTATGAGACTAAACCCCCATATTCAGTACTACTCCAGTATCTACGCCCTGTCCATGGGAGTGATTCTCGTCCTCAAGAGTGTGAGAAGCATCGTGTTTGTCAAGGTAACACTTCATCTCTGACTTTGTGGTCTGGGTTTCGTCTGAGGTCTCACCCTAGTAGCAGTAGAACTACACTTTAATGCATTTTTAAGTCGGTCAGGTGTACCCAGCAGGGCGGCATGGTGGCGCAGTGGTTAGCAGGTGCACTTTACAGCAAGAAGACCCCGGGGGGGGTTTGATGTGGTTACTCCAGATTCTTTCCACATTCCAGAGACAGGGCTAACTCGAAATTCTTAGTTAAAACTGGGTGAAGGATCGGCACACCAGTCCATCACAGAGCCAACACACACACACACACACACACACACACACACACACACACACACACACACACACACACACACA